>JAWWEW010000042.1:4556383-4601082 GCA_035583185.1 Anabacerthia variegaticeps
TTCTATTCTATTCTATTCTATTCTATTCTATTCTATTCTATTCTATTCTATTCTATTCTATTCTATTCTATTCCTAATTTTGAGAACACGTTTTGGGACATTGTCCAAGGGTCATATCCATACCTCCCCCTACTCTAACTCTGTACACCTGATTCAGTGTGCAGAGGATTCAGCGGAAAGGCTCCAGCTCAGTGGATGCTGGATTGGCTCCTCTGATGCTGTTTCTGCTGGGAATACTTGAATTTGGAACAAACTTCGTTTTCACCAAGGATTTTGTGGGTCAAAATTCACCCACACAAATGGTCCTGAACAGCCTGTAGGAAAAATTATTCTGCTTAAGAATCAATATGAGTATTCATCAGTTTTCTCCATTGCTGCCCCGGTTCTGATCAATGTAAAATGGACATACAATGATAAATAACAAAAATGAAAATAAATGCTATCAACATGTGTGTTCCCTGGAAAGGAGAAGAGAAAAAGAGATATTATTTTAGCTATTGGTCATCAGAGTCAGGACTAGATCTCTGAAGAGCTTTTGATCTGCACTGAGATTACCCTGGGATCCAGAAAAGAGCACCTTTGACTCCATTCTTTTTCAATCTCCCCTAAGAATGATAACTCATAGAATGGTTCCTGCTGTCTTGTCTGTTCCTTTGTGATTTCTGGATTGTGGATCCCAGAACTATTGTGCTTAATCACTGGAACATGTTGCTCCAAGAAAGGCACTGCAGTGATTCCCAACAGGCAGGGGTGCAAATTATCCGTCTTTGTATCACTGGGGCCATCAAGGTCTAAATGAGTCCTCTGGCACTTACTGTTCTGAGACCTGTGATGGAGCATCTCAAAGACTGCAGATTATCCATAATTATTTCACCAGCCAAAGGAGAGAAGTCTTCTGAAGAACTCCATTCCACTAGGAAACAAACAGCAGGAGAAAATCAAAGCAGATACTAGCCCAAGCAAAAAGATCAAAGTACTTGAATCACTCACAGGTTAACTTTTCCCTTAGCAGTTTCCCAGTCCATTTAGATACTAAAAGTCATGTTTTACAGTAATGTTTAGCAAAGCTTTACACAGTAATTAAATTATATCTCTGTGTATGGGAGACAAAAGGAAAATAGTGTTCAAAAGCTTCTCAGGAAAGAATGCTTAAAATTAGACTGCAATACAAATTATGTTCAAACACCATTTTCCCTCATTTAAACAATTTTCATTTAAAGAAAGATAATTACTGGAAAAGAGAAGGTAGAGGAATTTGACCTGTTAGTGCCATTTGGCAGTTTGTACACCCAAACCAACAAAAAGCACTGGTTTGCATTGGATCTGCATAGGCAGAGTTCTTTTGGCTCCACAGGTCCACAAAACTTTCATCACCTACCTTTGGCTAATTTGGATAGAAATATCCTCCTTGGACCAGATCTGACACTTGCTAAACCCTCCTCATTGGTTTCAGTGGGTTCTGGCTCTGCTGTCCAGGCCTGATGCTCCTGTGGTCACTGAAATTACAGAGCTCCACAAGGACCTATTAAGCTGCATCCACTTTTGGAGGGAATTAAGTGGTGCTGGGCTGACAGATCCCTCCCATCTGCCCTGCAGCCTGAATTACAATGGGCACCTTCACCAAAGTGCTCCTGTCACTCATATTCCTGCTTCAGGGCTTATGGAATTAGTGGTCCTGCTCTCTGTACTCTTCCTCAGTACTTGCAATAATTAATGTGCACATAAAATAGTATCAGACCATGAAAAACTACTGGATGATTAAAAAAAAAGAATACATGCAAATGGGGAACTGATGGCTGCAGGTAGAGAACCAGCTTTTTCCCTTAAATTATTCTTTATTAATGACAGGTGCCATGATTAGAGGTAAGGTTAATCCTGGAGTGATACCTCTGGGATTTAGTGACTCATGCTTTCAGACCCAAACTTCCAGGAAAACCTATCAAAGCCACTGTGAAATTAATCTCTTGAATTGTTCTACAGTAGAAATTGGGAGATCTCATTAGTTTCCTGGATTTACACCAAAGCAGAGAATTCAACACAAAGCTTTCCTTTTGAGATTCACAGAACAGTTCTTAGATACTCTATTTGCATATTTATTAGTATTGGAGTCAATAATTTAGAAAAAATCAGAGGATTCTAATTTCAGCATGGGGAATATTCATCTTCTGGCAGTGGCATACTGGTATTTTCACGTTTAAAGAAATGGGCTTTAGAGAATATTTTGCTCAGCATATACAACATTTTACTGCCAACACATTTTTCTGAAATAGCCAAGTATCAATAGCACAACTCATTTTTCCCTTCTCCCCTAGTAGTTCCTTTTCTATGATTGGACTTTGTGAATGCACAGCATGCTCTGCAGCATTTTTGTGTTTGCTGCAATGAAAGGAATATTGATTTTGTCTATTGTCTTTGAACATTTTCGCTGTGTATTTCTCTAGTTTTCCATGGGTTTTAAATACCTGATTGCTGCCTCCTTTATTGGCATCTGTCTCTGTGCATTAGTATGAAAATGTAGAGACTGACATGGCATCATAGTGTAGAGTTTTATTGACAACCTAATTATAGGAATACTTGTAACGTTGAACTTGATGGCCTGTCAGAGTTTCCATTGTAAACTGTGATTTTCAAGGTTTCTAACCCCACTTGCATTAAATCACTGCAGACACTGTACACATGCTGCAAACTTAGATAAACCAGAAGGAGAAACCCTTTCAAACTGCTGAACATGTTGTCAAGACATTGCAGCCACTTCCATCACCATTTTTCCTTTCAGAGGTTCATGTTGAGCGAGACAGTGCCACTGAAGAGACCTTATGCCAACAAATCCTGGCCTCACTGGAGTGTCTCCCTCCCTGTGAGGGGCAGTGGGAGGGTCGTACTTCAGGCAGCACGAAACAAAAGCCAAGGGTGAAAGAAGTGGCTTTAAGCAGCTTTTGATCTTCCCAAATTTTTAACTGTTCTATGGACTGGACACTACCCAAACATCAGCCAACAGTTCAAGAGACATATTTAAATCTGGGTAGCTTTCACAAATAAACATTGCAGCTCTGTTATTGATGTGGGTCTCCTTCTCACCCCTTCCACTTGTAGTTGGCACTTAGCAGAGTGCTCTGGTGTTTGGAGGTCCTGACATCCTGCCTGAAGAGGAGCTAATTGCCTTTTCCAATGAGGGTTGCAACCCTACCTGTTTGCAAGCAGGTGAGCAGCAGAACACCATGATGCTGGCCCTGGGATGAGCAGCAGCTTCTTCTCAGAAACAACAAGGGCCACTGAGTTCAGAGAGAGGAACTGAGATTCCAAGGGGAGCACAGGCAGACACAGCCTTTAAGGATATCCCAGGAACAGTGAGGAATGGTGTTTGGGGCAGTAAATCACAGCTTTGCTCTGATGCTCCAGGCCAAAGTGCTGCCCCAACTCGTGTTGTTAGGGAACCCCCATGTGCAGGGCAAGTGCCCTCATCCCCTTGCTGGGTGACAGCGTGGTCTCCCAGTCCCCTGAAGGACAACTATTCCCTGCTTGTCCTGTCCAAGGTGCTGGGGGTGCCACCCCTGTGGGTGCCCCCGACCCCCTCACCCAGCCCAGCCTTCCCTGCCTGCCCAGCTGTGCTTCTCATTACACAGCCAGGACTGCCAGCATTTTGCACTTAATTTATTTTAGCTTGCCCTGTGGTGGCTGAGACCCATGGAATTGAAAACATAGGAATACGATATTAACCTGTGGATCAGGTTATGGTTATCATTATGATTGAGAACCCCTTCCCCCCTTTAAAGGATATTTGCCTAACAAGATGGTGTATCCAAAGTTACTCAAAACTTAATTTTCAAATATATTTATTTAAAAACCTTACTTTTGGAAAAAAACCCGTCCCCCAGTTTCAATAAAAATTTCCATAACTGAAAAATAAATATTTTTTCAACAGCTGTGTTGGAATAGTGCCTTCTTTTTCCCCTCGTTTCAAAGTATATCTGTTGTAAAGAAACTCATAACAAATTCTGGAATTTTTTTGCTTACTTTTGATTTTAACAAACTTTTTTCCTCCCATGATTTTTAATGATTCAAATGAGAAGATGACATGATATAGCTTTAAAGAAATGCAAATCCACTGAGGTAATTTATCACTTAAATTTTCATCTCCTGCTACACATTAACAGATTGCAGCCTTCTACCTTAATGGTAATCTAAATATAATACATAATATTCTGCTATACTCATTCATCGGGTTATAAACCTCTTAGAAGGATGTGGATACCAGTGGTCCTATTTCATAGATGGGAAAATGAAGGGAGGAGGGGTAAAGCATCTTGTTCAGTCAGCAGGCCCCAAAACAAGGGGCAAAATCCCATGACCTCTGTTACATGTATTAGGCCAGGGCTGCTCCCACTCTCTGGCTCTGTGGGATTTACACAGGACTTTCTGGTACCCATACAAAGCTACACATCCATGGTCTTACCCATGGGATTTACCTGGATCTAAAAATGATGTCCTTTGTGCACAGGAACCCATGAAGAAAGATTTAGCTAATTCTTTGCCTCTTTTGTGAGTGTGCTGGGAGACAGCTCTGGCAGTAAACAGAAATTACCAACCGTTTGTGTCACGCTGAAGTCCTTGGGACTTTAAGAAGGAACAAAAGGCTGACTAACCTTAGCACGTAAACGCTGAATGTACACACGCTCGAGTATAGAAACCTGAGGATGAAGAGGGTCCTTTATAAGAGCCCAGGAACAGGAGCTGGTCTTGTAGACTGTACCAACTGTGCTGTAAAGGACCTGAAAGCTGTTGGGTGAATTAAGGATGGAGCATGTTCCAGTCCTGTTCTGAACACCCCAAAGGGCTGCTTTGTTGTGAACGCTGAATGTCTTTGCTGTTGCGGCTTTCCATCTGACACTTCATGTTATGTCAGAGCAGGGGTTTTTTGTGTGTTTAATATATTGGTGACTATGTGTTTTAATGAAGGTGCCCTGTATTCCAGAGCTAGCAAATGCACGATGTGTTGCTGCGGTCGCCAAGATAAGTAGTAATTTTTAAATAAACAGCAGTATAAACAGTTACATAAAACTCATGTAAATTGCTGGCACATAATTTTAGACTGGCTTAAGTTATGTAACTTACTTGTGGCCAAGTTTTTTTTTTTTCTTTTTAATACTCAATTCACTCACTTTAAAATAAAGGGAGAAGTTTATTTTCACCTGTTTCTTTTGCACTCACTATCTTTCTGTTATACTGAGCACACCTTAAACAGCGTAGCAGGGAGATGGACAGACAGACAAAAGGCAAAGGGAAGGCACAAAATGCCTCCTGACCCTACTGTAGATTTGCTCAGGAAAGCACCTTCTCCTGAGTCAAGTAAATAGCCCAAGCCACAGCAGAATTTGTCACTTCTCTTGATGTTTGTTTTTGCTTGCACTTAAATTACTCACTGAATTGCTGAGGGGATTAATTAGATGGAGGGACATGAGCTCTGTTGCTGCTTGTTGGGGTCTACAGAACAGTGTATGGAGCTGGGATTGTGGATTTCGTTCTTGCATTTGCTACTGACTTGCTGTGTGACCTTGGGCAAAGCATTATGCCACTATGGCTTTTAACACAGGCAAAGATTCTGTCTCCTTCCTCATATCCAGGGCCTGTCCTGAAGGACAAGGTGAGCTGGGCTTGTGTTTCCAAGGGCTTCCAAACAAATAATTGCACTGTTCATTACCTTCCTTTGAAATGTGAAACTGAAAGAGAGCACCACCAGAAACCACTTCACACCATCTTCTTCTGCCTGCTGATCTTTACAAAGTAATTTTTAAGAGTTTACACTATAATGTCTTAGCAGCTGAATTTAAAGACATTAAACACTGGCATTGATGTAAGTAAAATCAGGATGAAAGAACCTAAGCAAATATTTAGAAGTATAGAGCAAGTGAAGAGAATTGAACACGAGTGATAAGCTGCAGGAATCTGTTGGTGTAGAGCATCACCAGCTCCCATGGAGAACATTGCAGTACTTGGTCAGCTCCTCTTCGGTGCCTTCATCTGTTCTTTCCAGTCTGATTTAAGAAAGGAGCCCAGTTTTTTCAGATTTGTGTTCAGGCTCTGTCCGTGCTTCTCTCATGTTTGGAAATCCTCCAAGGAATGACAGGAGAAAGACAAGTCATACCAGGGAGTATGGACAGGGATCCCAACAGAGTGCTTCCATTAGGGAAAAACAAATGTTTGGCACTGAGGAGTTTGTGCAAACGCAGGAGTTAAAATAGAGTAGTCATGGCCTGGGACTTGGATTTCTAGGTACTGCTTAAATGAAAACCTGAGCTTCTAACTGCTCTAAATGCCAGGATTTATTATTTCGGATTGTATCTATTATTTCAGTTATTTCTGTAAACCCATTCAAGGCTCTTTGCAGTGGGTCAGGAGAAGCATCAGTAAGGCTGAAGAGGAAGGAAAAAAGATGCAAACAAACAGCTCTGTGCCCACCTGAGGTAAACAAGCACTGCTGGGGTGCAGGGGGAAGAGCTACGTGTGGGTTTAAGGGCCTTTCATCAGAACAACTGTGCCAGGCAGAGTACCAAGAAAAGCACTTCTAGAGTATTCCTAGAGAGCACATCTTCATTTGAAACTTCCATGGCTATAAATCTTCACAATACTTGTTTCAGAGATTTTCTTTTTAATAATCAAATACTTTATTTGCAGTAAATCTTCTTCCCAACAGCTGTGGGCTCCTTTACGTTTTACGCCTGCTAATAATAACCCATGATGTTAAATAACCTTTCTTGTGGCCCTGTTTCTGGATGTTCCTTTGACCTGGGCCAGAACACTCTATTTTATGTCCTGACGTTTATGGGAACCATTATGATAGCAGGCTGGGTGCCAGAGACACATCTTTGCTTGATCATGGTTTCACTAGTTCATCTTAAAGCAGATCTACATTATATAAATGATTTACAAGATACTATTTTTGTTTCATTTTAATAAAATTCTCACCAAAAGAAAAAAAATATTGATCTTTTTTTTTCTCAAGTATTTGATTAGTGTTTTCTAAATCCTAGCAATCCTTTATCTGTTTGCAATAAGGTCAGCTATTCCAGTATAAGAAGGAACTTTTTTCCACTCTGTTAGTGAAAATGACATTTCTTACTAACATTTTATAAATAACTAAGAAAATGTGCCATGTGGGTGCACATTGCTTTCCAATGTGGGCCAGTGGTTAAGAAGCTACAATGGATTATCAGCCAAGATTTGTTTCTCAGCCCTGCAATGACAAACATATCCCACTTTGGCTGTGGAAAGGAAAAGTGGGAGAAAATATGTGTTAGAACTCTAAGAAGGGATTGGAGAATAAATGGGGTTCTTATGCAAAGGCTTCAAATCCTAGAAAATCTTGGCTTGCATTCTGCAAATTTCCCCTCCCAGTGGGTATGTTTGCCTCCTGTAATCTGTGCAACCATAGCTGGGGAGAAGCTCATGGGCCTTAAAGGCTACTTATTTGTGAGAGGCATGCATGGGTTAGGCCCAGCTTCTTCCCAAAACATAGCATTAAAACCTAATTAATAATGAGCAGCTGGGAAAATGCAAACAAAAAAGTTATCTATCACAACGTAGGAGGCCAACCAGAGCGTGGTGAGCAGAGGAAGGAAGTACAGACACTAATTCAAGTAATCTGTTTAATGGGATTCTGCTCCTTTTCCTCTAGTTCTCCTGTAACATAAAGAGGGACTTTGCTGCATAGATGTTAATTAATCATATTTAAGGCTTTTATTTCTTTATAAACTGATCCCTGCAGAAACTTAAAGAGCTTTCACCTTTCCCTAGCAATGCAGCCAGGTGTTGCAGGCAAAACAGTCTTGATTTGGGGATCTTTCACTTAATTTAATTTATTGCCAATTAACACAAATGTCTAATCATTCATTCAGAGTAAGAAGAAAGAAAACATAATTAAACAAACTGTTGAGTGAACACCTTTCCACCAGCTTTCCCAGACTGAACTTAAGCCAAACAGGTCTTCTACCCCCCTCCTACTGTCAAATTCTCATCTCCACATTGGAGTTACACTCAATGATGGGGTTTCCCACCACATTTAGGTGTAGCCAGGCCAGTTGTGACCAGCCCCCAACCTCTCCTGGCCTCCTCCCACACCTGTGGCCCCTGAAACCTGCCATTTCTGCCCAGCACAGGACTAGGGAGTGAGCCAAGAGGGTGCTCAGGCGTGAACTCATCGTGTGCTGAGACATGAGCTAAGAGGCAGCTCATGTGTGAACCAGCTGGGTGTTCATTAGCAAAATAAATGGGTGCTCATGCGGGAGCTGATTGGGTGCTCATGCACAGGTTGATGGGGTGTTCATGCACGAACTCACTGGGCACTTGTGCATGAAAGCAAGAAACCTTGCAATTTATGCTCAATACGTGAGGTAAGAGCTTGAAGCAGATCCAAAGGCCTGATTCCAAATTTACATTCAGGTATCAGTTCTGTGGGTCAGATCTATTTACTAGAACAGAATCAAGTTGTGGAGTCAAACTGACTAAGACTTAGACCTTTTCTGCTTGTAAATGGTCCAGAGAAGTCCATGATGGACCAGAGAAGACTGAAGATGAAGCAGTGAGCAGGGAAAGTTTGCCTCAAACCTTTTGAAGAGATTCTGGTTTTAAGTCTTCAGTGAGGAAACATTCCCAAATCCATGAATCAAAAGATCTGTTTAATTGGGAACCTCCTTCAGGCTGAAGGTCTTGAGTCCCAGGCCTGGCATGGACCATAAGGAATTCACCTCTGCTCTGCCATACCTATGGCCTGGGAGCTGTAACACTTAAACCACATGCCACAATTAAAAAAGTACTTATTAATTTTGGTATGTCAAAGCAAATGCAAAAGGGAAAGCAATGTCTAAAATTCAACAACATCATGATATGAGTCTTTCTCCTTAAACACCAAGGCAGACAAAAGCAGAGCCTGTATGTCTGGGTTTTCTCAGAGCCATTCATCCTGAGCTGCTGTTCAAAATCCTTATAAAACACAAAGCAGGAGGAAAGAATGATTCAACTGAGTAACTGGTGTCTGATTAGGCACATTAGTTAATTGCACCATCATTTAGTGTGTGATCCATGTTCAATGGTGATTTTAAATACGCAACAAACTTAAAAAATAGAAGTTTTAAAATTTTATGTGAAGTCCAGCACATACTACAGACATTGACAAGAGCTAGAAATAGAAAAGTTTGTTTTAACTTTGATACATTTCTGTACTTGCTAGGCATAAAAATAGAAGTCAAATTGCACAGTCCTGTTAGCTACCAAAATGTAACGTGCAAATAAAGTGCCCAGGAGACCTAATAAAATGCCATAAATGAACTACTGTAAAAAATATCAGACCACACCTATTCAGCAGGATAAATTCAAATGTCTTACAAAGAAATGCATTCTCTTTTCTTTTTATGGAGCAAGAACTGTTTTGAGGAAAGAAAGAATGAGTTTCAAAATATACAAAGAAACTTTGAATAATAAGTGAAAAGGGTTTCAAGACCAGGTTGAGTGCAGAATGATACTCAGCTCCACTCTAGACTGGACCAGGATCAAGCAGTGACACAGCATCCACTTTAGAGAGATACAGAAGTATTAATATTAAAGCACCACGTTTTCCAAACATGAAATGTCAGCTTTTGGTAGACAAATGAAATATGTAATTACAAAACACATTGTATATGCTTTTTGTAGGCAAAAACGTTCACAGGGACAAGCAGAAACCCACACAAAATGATGATATCATTTGGTGGTGAAAGGATTACCCCTGAGAATAAAACATGCAGAATCACACAAAATTTGCAGAGAGTTTTTGTAAAATTATTGAGGTTTTCCACACTGAAATTTTCAGTGAAAATGTTCCGTTGACATGGCGAGGATTCAACTTAGAATCAAAAATGCAGGTTTATTTTGAGCTACTGAGCAGATATCAAAGAGGGTCAGGCTCCCTCATCCCTGGTCTCTGGTGTTGACCCCGAGTGCAAAGACAGCTCCTTTAGCTGAGGATTCCACTGACAACATCCAAATGCACTGTCTTCTTCTGGACTACAATCAGCCCATTGCATGCAGCCACGGGACAGCAACATCCTGTGGCTACTGCTTATCTAGCCAGGACTGAACGATTGACTTAAAGACAATTTAAATTATTCTCCTGCAAAAAAATTCTGAAATGAACCACAAATTGCCTTGGAAGGATGGAGGCAGGGAATGGCCTTTTCTCAAAATTTAAGCAAGACATAACTCCTCCTTTCCTGGTCTAAACCAATGTTGGGTTTATTTTAAAGAGCTACATAAATAAAAAAATCTTCTCTCCATCCAAAAGAAATCCTAAAAGGCAGCTGGGCAGTCTTGACAAACATGATATATTCTTCTAAAATACCAAACTAAACAAAAAGGTAACAAGGGCTGAAGTGGCCTAGACAGCTTAGCATCATTATCTGGAGAATAACTTGGCATCCAAGTCCACAGCTACATCCAAACAGAGAGAAGATTAGCTCTGTTTGCTACATCAAACATGTCTCTCTTCCTCTCTCCTCAAACATAAATAGTTCCAGGCTTTTAAATAAATTAGCTCAACTTGGGTTATGCAAGCTGTTTAATTTTTTTTTTGTCCAAAAGGGAATATAGATGTTTGTTTAAAAATTGTAAATAAAATATAAACAGAGATTATTCATTGCACAGTGATCCTTTCCAGTAGGTAATGATCAGCACTATGTCCATTATTCTCCCTTCTTCTACTCTTTGGCATCACTGCATTATTATGACTACTTCTGATGGGAAATGGATGCAAAAAAACATGTAATAAGAGGAGGTTTGTCTGTACTTATTCACCACAAAAGCAAAATAATAATAATAATAATAATAATAATATTTAAAATGCACAGAAAGTAAGTGCAACAAAATGGCTTACAATTATTTCTGATTTTGTTCTTTAAAAAAACCTGCTTGCTTTCTGTGGCTGTGTTGTCTGGAACATGTGAGCCCTAGAAAGGCTGATTAGTGAAAGACAACAATTCTTAAAAGCCCTCCAAGCACTTGCCACTCCACTCTAGTGGGACTGTTCCAAGAGTTGAGTGGTGTCTGTCTGGATGGTGTTGCTGTGGGATTTTTCCATCGAGGTAGTCACAGCTCTGGGATAAGGACAAATCCTGGTGGTGTAAACAGAAAGCTCCAGACTGTGGCAGGTTCTTTTGTGCTCTGGCGTGGAATGTTTTGATTGTGTTTTCAAAGATGGAAACCCATGGCAGGTCTAAGCACTTCCATGGTGGGATGTGAAGGTTGGCTCTAGGGCACGATTAGCCAAGGGCACGGGTTTTTCTGCTCAATATTACAGTGATGCTTCACATCCTTTTGAAAACTGGCTGGGGTGGGGCGTCTCTGGCTTTGAGTCTTTGCCTAGCATGGAGCAGATTATTACTGTTATTACTGATTTATGTCAGGCCTGTCTGCTTCCAGCCTCAAAACACTTTACTAAGTTACAATATACTTAGGAATCATTTCACATCAGCCACCACCACGCTGGAGCTTTCTCCGGGGGGAAGCTGAAGGGAGCCATTAGGATGGTGCCTGCAACATTAAACAACAATCCAGGAGAGGAAGTAAAGAATATTCTGGCTCCTTAAAGCAATGGCTGAACAAAATGCAGTCACTGAGCTGCCATCCAGCTGGGACACCAAAGTCAATACCCATTCACCGTGTGTGGTTAAAATTAAATCTCCTAATGAAGTGAGATGGTTTTAGTGGTTAGAGAGTGAGTGCAAAGTATTATTCTCCTGTATTATTATTTGTAAGTTATACAGCTAACAAGGGAAAAGATCACACACAGGAAAACAGCAGACAGTTAGATAACGTTCCAAGCCCGGTTTCTAAATGACATTTGGGTAAATACAGCTTTGGAAAAATTATATTAAAAAAAAGATGACACAGAAAAAAAATGGAATTGGCAGTTTCTCACTGTTTTTAGGGAACTAAACTAAACTGAACAGAATTGATGTCAGTTTTTATCCCCTATAGTTCAGGTCCAGAGAAAAGAACATTATTAGCTTCTGTTAATGAGAAGGTATTCCCTAAACACTGCTGCAAATGCTCCTGAATTTTAATTTGCTTAGAAGAAGAAATGCTAAAGTACTGAGAGGAAAAAAACCCTTGAAAGCCCTTTATTATTTTTTTGGTTTGGTTTGGTTTTTTTATTTTGTCTCTGAAATAGCAAAATGCTTTGGTGGTTTTCTGGACAGGAGTTTTATATATCTGCCTAAAAAGATCCTCACACAATGTTATCAAGCCCTCCTTTCAGGGCTAGTAATTGCTAGCTGGTTCTAATCATTCTTGCAAGTGATCATTTGAAAGGTTCATTTTATGACCCCTCGAACTAGCACAAAGAATCTCACTCCATAATGTAATAAACAATTCCACAACCAGTGCTTAATTAATTCCCGAAAGTCACCAAAAGGAGCTATTAATGATCTTTCTTTTTATCTAACCATAAATATGCAAGTCCCCTGGGATAAAGGATTTAAAAAGAACATTCTGGCAAGACTAACTGTCAACCTGATAAGGCATAAAATGATCACCAGAGAGGGCAATTCAAAATAGGGGGCAATGCTACCTGGTCTGGTTAGAAAGTTAGGTCAAGTTGGATTAAATTTCTCTGAATGCGGTGCTTACCAAAAAAAGGTCAGCACTGACATGGTACAAACCAGACTCAAATGAATAGCCAAGAGAAAAATGCTACATCTTTTAGAAAAGAAGTTTTAAAAATTAGCTCTATTTGAAGATTTGCTTTCCTGTGAAAGTATCAACAATCACTATAAACAGAGGGCAGACAATATTTCAAGGTCGTTTAAAATACATGTATTACAAAAAGCAGATTGATATTTTCAAGAGAACTTTGGTGTTTTAGGAGCCCAAGTATTGTTTTCACAATTAAATCAGGCAGTAGGAAGCCCTTAAATGAAATTTAGTTTCCTGGCAACCCAACCCATTGCTGAAAATGAGATTTAGGCTTCTAAAGGGCTTTGATGTTTTTCAAAATCACACTTCCTGCAGCACTGCACAGCTGACTAGGTGTAATACAGTAATTTGCCTTCCACTGAGGCTGTCAGGAATAGAATCACTTTGATGGCTTCACTGATGTCGGGATGCTTGGGCTTGTTTCACAGAAGGTAAAAAATTATTTTGCTGGGGACAGCCAGTGATGACCAGAATCAAGAGGAGGAAAGCAGGAGAATCTGCCTTTTCCAAGATAAGCTCATGTAGCCCTTGGGTTCTTGATGCCAGTGGACCCTCTGCATTGGGGTGTCCCACCTTTGGAAGAGCTCCACGAGCTGTTGGACCCTCGATGTGCTGGGTCTTTCTGGATCTCTCCTGTTGAAACAATCCCTGTGACACCCACCCATGGAACAGGTCCCCTCACCACACAGCCAGGGGGGTTCTGGCTATGGCTATGGAAATCTAAAGTTCAAGTACCTCTGAAATGAGTTTGTAACCATTAATACAAAAGAAATAAACACAACAGGAAGCCTTGAGGGGAAAACTGGGGGAAATAAGTAAGAGGACTTGCAGGCTTCCCACTCCTGACTCCCCTGGGCTCAGATCCTCAGCCCCTGGACTCGTGGGAGGATTTGGGCTCCCACTTGGAAGGTGAAAGCTGTGGATTGCTGTGCTCAACACTGAAGAACTTACTGTTCCAAACATTTGAGAAAACCTGGAAGTTCCTTTAAACAGGAAATTTTAAAATTTCTCATTTTTGTTCTAATCTTCAATAAAACTTTTTTTTTTTCTCTCTTTTTTTTTTTTTTTTTTTTTTTTTTACCCTTAATGTTGGAATTTCCTGTGGAACAGAAATTCTGTCTTAAAACTATTTCTATTCAACAGGACTATTCAGATGGAAGCATTTTCTTATTCATTCCACTTTGCAACTAACTGGTGCCACCCCAAATGTATCGCTCTTCCAAGAATGATGTGGCAGCCCTGGAATAGCTAATTAGCTGGGCTGTATGAAGCCTCTGCCAAAAATTTCAGCTTCCAGAGGCATTCCTTTAAGGAATGGTGGTGTGGGTTTGGCTTTTACAAGGATACACATGGTTTCAGGAGCCCACAGGCACCAAAAGTTAGTTTGTGTTTTGTAACTGCTCATCTCAACCCAGTCATTGAGTTGATGTCCTAACCACAGTGAGTCAAGCAAGCTCCTTCAAAGCACTCATGGAGAAAGCTTTTGGTTAATTTATTTTTCTTTCTTTTTTTTTTTTTAATAAAAAATTAGTCTTCGGGAAATCTTCCGAGAAAATTCCACTTCTACAGCTATTTACTGAGAATATAATTAAATTTAAACATTACATGCATCGTGATGTACATAAATACCTTTGTCACTTAGCCCTCAATTCTTTGTGCATTGTTAAGGCAAATGAAAGATGTCTAAATCCAGTACCTTTATACTTGGTCACCACAGCTGAGTTGACACTCAGAGGTTCTTGGAAGGTGACAGTGAGTGATGTACTGCTTGTTACCATGAGACAGACATTGGTTGGCGCCTCAGGGGCTCCTGGGAGAGAAGAGAAAACATCAGCTCTTCAGCACAACAAATCCTATTCAAACAATGTTTCAGAGTCTTCAAAGAACCCACTGAAAATCACCCTGCAATTGTGAGCTTTGGGTTGTAGGTGTTTGTGTTCTCTGCCTTTTGAGCATTTTAATTAGTGCCCCTGCTAACAATATCCTGCAGACACCATTTGTTTCTATCATGGTTTTTGGCTCCTTTCAGTTAAAAATATCTTCCTGCATATATGTAACCCAATAAAACAGATTCATGCTAATTATGTCAATGAAAAGCCCCTATAAATCTCTTGGGGTGGCTAGGAGGAGAGAGAAAGGACAAAACCACAAAGAGCTAATTAAACCTTTATGGTTCCACTAACAAAGTCAAATTTATCAAAAAGCAGAAAACATTTTTATGTTATTGTGATTCAAAAATTGCAAATTCCACAAATGTTTCAGTGTAATAATTCCAAAATATTGTTATCAATTGAAGCCTAACATTTTGGTTTAAAAAGAAGAAGAAATAAAAAAAAGCTTAATTCACAGAATATCAATCAGACTCAATTCAGAAATCAAGCACATAATGTCATGACTTACTGCTGGGATTGATTTAAAAAATCAGTATATTAACTTTCCCCAGTGCTGTATTTCCTGTCTTTAGTATCTAATAGAGGGAGCACTACATCTGTCTTGAAGAAGTAACCTTAGAATACAATAAATTTGGGAAAATTATTTGTAAGTACATTTATATAAAGACGGTTGTAAAAATGTTAATGGCAATGATTGTATTTCATCAAATAGGATATAGCTAGAGGATCTAAATGTGAATCAGTTCAGTCCTTTTTCCTCCTTCCCATGGGCACAAATTCCCATTCACTTTGGGTACAGACTCACCTGTACGACTGTTTAAAGTGACTCAGTTTGTGACTGCACTGATGAAATGGATACCGAGATTAAGATTAGTGGTTACCAAAATTAAGATTGAATTTTCACAGTATTTTTAGGCAAAATGAAATTTCATTGTTTCATCAAACGTTTACAACAATTCTGTTCAGAAACAGAAAAAGTTTTCTTTAGAAATCAAATTACAGCAGAGAAAGGGACAACATTCCCATCCCTCTTTCTGCCTATTCATATGTTCTTTTATAGTCATTTGGTTTTAAACTCTGATCATGTTAAATGAGATCCAGGAGTAAATGTGAAGAGAAATCAGCAGAGTAGAGTGGTTACATCCTGAAGTAAGTTTGGAGGTCTCATCAATTTATGCAGCCCATCCTGAGGAGATCAGTGCTTGTTGCTCTCAGATATTTGGTCCTTTACTATTCCAACATCAATTCCCTTCTCGCCCTTGAAAAGGCCATTTCACCTTATGCCTGGTTTCCCCACCCTGACTCTGGCAGTGCTGCGAGGCTCAATCAGTGGGGGCATCTTTGATTAAGGAAAGCAGAGGGTTCTCAGCTGCAGGGGGGAATTTTGGCACTTGCTCTCACTTACGGGCGTGCTCGTAGCCAGCCTTCATGCGCTGGTACAGCCTGCACCTCCACTCCCAGGCCTTCAGCTGCTTCTCCCTCTCCGTGGGGTCTGTGCCAAGCCCTTCGTTGCCCACCTGTGCAGACAGCTCCGTCACTCTCTGCTGGGCTTCCTGCACCAGCGTGCTCAGGTGCACCGACCTGCTCTCCATGTCGACAACTGCCGAGAAAAGGGAGGAATAAGTAATTCCTTGGTGGTGACAAAATTCTGGTCTTACGCAAGACACGCGTAAGGTCAAGTCGGTGAACGCTCTGCTTTCCAGTAGTGATCTTGTCATCAAGTGGATTAGAGCCAATTTATACCACTTAAGGATCTGGCCACTTAAATGGGTTTAACAACGTGTATAAATTTAGTACATTCTTTCTCCTGGTATATCTCATATGCTTAAAAATGTCTTAATTAGACTGAAATTGCATATGTGTTTTAAGTTGGTGGAATATGAAAACCAAACTCAAATAAAAACCTCTCCCTCTCCAAGCCCTGCTTTGCTATATATCATAAGCTTTCATAAAAAAAAATAAATAAATAAGATTTTACTGGTTATAAACACATACAATATATAAACCTCTACAAGCCAAGTGAGATCTAACTGGAGCAGCAGGAATCTTGCACAGACTGCACTGATCATTAACTTACACAAGCCAGACATTTCTGAAAACATCAAATTGTACCGTATAAAGCACCAAGACTGACAGGTTTTTGACATCAAAACACCACAGGAGCGAATGTCTCTGCAGATAGGAATTTGCTATTTCTAAAGTGGGATCGTATGGGACAAATCAGATTGGAAAGGACTTTCTCTAGTCCAACCATCTTGTTCAAAACAAGCTCAGCAAAGAGGTCAGACCAAGATACTTAAGGCATTATCCAGTCTGGTCTTGAAAACTTCCCGGGATGGATGGAGACTTTACAATGTCTGTTCTGCTACTTCAGTGGCCTCATGGTAAAAAAGGTGTTTTATCCAGTCTGAACCTCTAATTTTAACTTTTCCCTCTGTTTCTCATCATTGACAGTCAAAGTTTAGCAGAGTCTAAGAATAACCCTATGGACTGATGTGAAAAGTGCCCTGGGATCACTAAAGTCACAGGAGGAGAGCAAAGAATTACTCGACACCTCTGACATCCACAGGGTTGTTTTTGAAGTATGTTTGTCTCTAAGACTTTGCTTTCAGAAGCTGACATGAAATCATCCTTCTTAAGCTGGATCATCCTTCATACGGACATCAGGGACATATGGCCAGGCTTGCTGGAACCTGCTGGTATCCTCAGAACTGCCTGTTTACTGGGAGGCCAAAGGTGATGGGGTCTCCTGGATCCACGCCTACAGTGAGCATGCAACACATCTGAGAGCCCAACAGGACTGGGGAAGGAGATTTTATGTGCCAGAACTTCAGGTGATTGAGAACTGGCATTGGTTCAAGTTCTCACTGAGGATCTGGCTCTATCTGTTTAATCAAGTTTCAGATCCGCATTTGCCAGGTCGTGGAAACGTGTCCAATCAGCCAGTGGGAATTTTAATCTTATTTTTATTTGGGTTCACATGAACAAGCCAAACCATGAGTATAGGATGAATAAGAGTAACTGAAAAGATAACACAGTGGACTTTGCCTCCTGCCCAACTAAATTAGTATTTTAAATGTTGTGCTCTCTGAATTTGGTTACTTTGTGTTTGAAAGATGTTGGGTTCCTGTTAAGATTTATACAATCTGAGTTTCATGTGGAGATGAAGATCACAATTTTACTTTCTATTGCTTTATCTGCTGCTGTTCCTGTTCCAGGCAGAAATCCAGATGATACAGATGGAAGTTATCTGTGCTCCAGATCCTCTTTTCTACAGCATTAGGCTGGGGGCTATAATGAGATTTCAGCTGGATCACTACACCTAATATAGTGGCAGAGCAAGAGTTCTCTCCATAGGAAGTATCCTGTGTGCTCTTGGAACAGGGAATTCCTGTGTCCTGCAGCCTCCCAGCTCTGTACATCTGTCCTATACAGTTGTAGAGATGCTTGTGTGCAGTCCCCAAATCGGGTGAGTCAGGATTTTACCCTCCCATTCAGCAAAATTGCCCACCACAGAGAAATGAAAATGCTCCTGCTGGGTGCTGGGTCATGTTCTTGCAGCCCTGAGATGATACAGAACAGATTTCATTTGAACAGGCTTGGTTAAGTACAGAAAGCAGATAGAAAGTGACTCATATCAGTTCCAAAATAATGAAGCCACATACAAAGATGCTGTAAATCCTTGTTTTGAGGGCTGAAAATAACTTTTTGCATTTTTCTCCCAAGTAGCAGCTGCAAACCCTTCAGGTAAGAAACACAAACCAAACAATCATTGGCTTTTTGTTGAGAATGCCTCATCCATTTTTTCAATCAGAAAAACTAAAAATCAAGATAAGTGAAGTGGAAATTTGGTGGGTATATTTTGAAATGGAAATGAGGTGGTTATATATTCATATTCTCTGTGTTCATAGGCATGTTTGCATTAATTACAGGAAATGAATACTAATTTATGATTGCCCCTGCTCGCCATCAGACTGCATTTATTTACAGATGAGGTCAATGAAAAATTAGTTTAGTCTTTTTTACTGCTGTTTAGAACACTCAAGACTGTGTTTTCCTCTAGATTTGTCATGGTTAATGAATGTTGCTTCAGCAGTCAATCATGTACTCTAAATGCTGTCACACTTTTTTTTAAAGCCTCAGTCATGAACCATGACAGAAAAATAAACAAATAAATATAAAACTAAAAAACTCTTTTCACTGAGCAGCTACACTATGCAAAAATCTCCAGGGAAGGTTAAAGGAGGCCAGAATAAATGATAATATAAGTGCTGTGGATATAGAAAAGCAATAAAGGTGTACCAACACTGAGGGTCTGGCAAAAAAAACTCAACATGCACATGCACACACACTCTCCAGTGAAAAAACTGGCAATGTTAGTAGCCTCAAGGTGCAATTTCCTGGAGCACTGAGATTGACATGCCAGCACTAAATGTTGTTAATTTAACTAACTTCAAATTAATGGCAGAGTCTGCAGTGGCCGAACCCCTCAAACACAGTCTCATTATAGCCTTGCTGGGAATGTCCTAAATATAGGCATTGACAGTTTAAAACAAATTCTCATACATCAGTGTATTTTTAGACCCAAGTAAGGCGTCAGAGTTTGTGTCATGGTATAGGGTTGATTAATTGGGTTGGTAAGTCACCTTCCAACCCACAAATTGTGCATAAAAGGGCCCATGAAGGAATACAAAGAAGTTTTATAACTACAATATGTAGTTATAAGCAATATTGGTATTTCAGCAAAGTGAGAAGTTCTGGTTTGTGTTTAAGTTTTCTCTGGTTCTGTAGAAATTCGCATTTAAGTGGGATTATAGGCCACTTGAAGACCAGGAGTGAGGCGTCTATGTGTAATGAAAATGATAGATTTCAAGAAAACTGGTCTCCTGAAGGCAGCATAGCCAAAATCAAAAGGATAATCAAAATAAACCAAAATCTAGACAACCCATCATCCTTTCACTTTTGATGAGAAACTCCACATTCCAGACCATGATCTTTGAATCACTTAGTCCCTGTTCTCATATTTTTAAAGATTTTTTTTTTCTTAGTATTGGTATTAAATCAGCTGCCCCAGAGTTAATCACATTAGTGGCTCAATCTGGTTCTGCTGTATCTGAGATACAGAACTAAAAAAGATCTACTGAACACCCATTCAACAACCAAATGTCCTCCAGCACTGTGGGACTGTGCTGGTGTCATCATCCTTATCATAAAACCTGGCAAATTTTGTGTGTCTTGTCATTAATTTCCCCAAACAACAGCAAAACTGATCTCAAACAGGCAATTGTCCAAGCCAGTTTGTGTTCTTTACTTACAGTGTGGGCTTTCCTTTGCCCCAACATGCAGAAGGGTCTTGGCAATGGGGACGTTGTTTGTCAGAATGGCAATATCCAAAGGAGTTAGTCCCTCGCTGTTTGGTGTGTTCAGGTCCAGTTCCTCCAGCGTGTATTGATAAAGAAGAATCTGAACAGCATCCAGATCCTGCTGTTCCACGGCTTCAAACATTGCTTCATTGCACTGGAAATTCTGTGTATCAGTGAAAACAGAAATTCAATACAACCTTTCAAATGTTAGTGCTTTAAAAGTAAATTAAAAGATTCATGTTTTTTGAGATAAAATATTGATCCTCCAGCTCCAGCTCAGGTTCAGCTGGAAGCATGGCAATTGTTTGCAGCAGAACTGAGCTTGGTCTGCTGGAACTTGCTTCATGTCCATATCGAAATTCAAGTGAGATTCAAACCCATAACAAACAAACCTATGCTTGTTAAGATGTCTCTCCTGTAATCAAATTATATAAGCAACATTCTATGTTTTCAGTGTGAAATTGACTGCTACACTATGATTTTGGCAGTCTTAGACTACTGGGTTTCAAACTGAAAATTAAAGTAAAAATCTACAGACTCAAGTGATCAAAATCCAAATCCAAAAAGCTATTCTGCAGAAAAACCTTCCCAGTCCCAGTGTGAGCGAGTGATAGATGCTGCTCATTTTACCACTTCAGTCATTTATAGGTGCTCTTATTACTGTGTTGAAGTTGTAACCAGAAGAAGCTCTGAAATGCACAGTCCTTGAAAAAAACCGGGAGAAATGAGACCGAAAAAAATTGCGTGTCCAGTGTGCACGTCTGAGCAGCAGAGAGCAGGAGCAGCCAAACCCAAGAACCTTCATGGCACTGACCCTCAGGCAGGGAGAACCACTGAACCTTTTCCTTCCCAGCATCAAGGACATAAAAGAATGATGTAAAACAGAGGCACCTATTGTTCCTTAACTGAGCTGGGGAGAAGCAGGTGCAGGAGAGGAGTATGTTATGAGAACATCCTTCTGGAGCCTACAGTAATGACATGTTATTTGCCAAGATTCTTTCAATTCTCTCCCAGTGTCCCATTGCCATAATTACCCAGTAGAGTTTTTTCCCTCTTTGGAATGAATAAGTAGGAGCAAGAGGCCCAGCCAGGCAAGGAGGGCTCAGCATGTGGTCATGCAAAGGAACTGAGATATCCACAGACATGTTGTGCTGATGGCACAACTAAAGAAATGCACAGAGCAGAGAGCAAGGGATCCAGACCCGTGATGTAAACCAGCCCCCTGTGCGCTGAAACCACATGGAGGGACCACAGAGAAAATTCTTATCACAGGATGCGCTCTTTGCTATGTGAAATAAATGTTGAGTTGAAACCATATTCTAGTGTGATTACAAATTAACATTTCAGCCTCATCAAAACCTCATTTTCTTTTTTTTTTTTTTTTAAATTGATGTAGTTTTATTTGGCATATCCCTGCCTGAATTTTGCTCTCAGTGAAATAACACTTTCTGGAAGAGCACTGATGTGCTGGAATATCTTTTGTCTCCTAAAATTCCTTGGCTAATGGTTTGCAAGCAGTTCTGGAAACTAGAGTCCTCAGCTATAGATTGGAATTTGATAGTTCCAGAGGGTTTTTTTCAGTTGTGCTTGGAGTTAAAAGTGTCTTCAGAAGTTCCCAGTCCTGACAGAGACTTTCTGGTCAACTGTTTTGCCTGTGAATTATTGGTGCCACACCAAGAAATTGCACAGGTGATGGTATCTAAAAGCTTTCATATGAACCCCACCTATGCTGAATATTAGGGATCAGCAGAACAGGAAGACAGATGTACACAAGATGACTTTACCCAAGATTGCCAGTGTAGAGAAATGAGATTCCCATGTTAGATGGAATCTAAGGATGAGATGAACAATGCAGCAATAAAGCAAATCTGGGACAGCAGTGCCAGCTTGGGAATCTCCCTTTCAGACACTGAAATACAGGACAGCTCCTGCTGAAGACTTAATTTTTCTGTAGATTTCCATGCAGAATAAAAGATGTTACCTAAACATAAGTGCTAGTCATGGGGCTCTGTCAAATTCTTGGGTTTAGATTCTTCTCTGGTTTATAAGATTCGGATTTCATTTTATTATCAAGTATTTAGACCACACTTCAGTGTTAGGTATAAGATCAAAAGCTCAGAAAAAAGGGCAGGTGAATGGAGAGCAGCTTGATTTATCATTCTTTATCCACCCCTCTGTTCACAAAAAAACTGTCTTTAAGAACATACACTGTCATTAGTGAGAGCAGATGTCCAGAAAATTTGAGAAAAAAAGACAGCACATATTTCTCTTATTATAAGGTAAAACTTAAAAAGTGACAGAAATTTTTACTGCAATGCAGCAATATTTCTTTTCCTTCCAGTAGCTCCACACATCTGATGTCTTGCTTATATAACCCTGCATAATCTTGATATCAGAGACCTTACTCTTATTCTGGTGTTTTGCCCTTGCTCTGAAGAGAAAAAGCTATCTGGCTAGAGATTAAAAGTATTTTAAGTAATTTTAATTATAATTACAAAATATTTTAAGTAATGGTATGATTCTGATACTTGCAGTGTGTCACCAGCTCCCACTACTGATTTTGGAACTTCTTCTCTACTGTTGTTTATGGAAATACAGGATAATTATCCTTCAGAATCGTCTGCATTTTGATCCAATCAGAAAACAAGCAAAATCATATTACTCTTGTAACTGATCCCAGCTAGGAAAATCTACTTATTTAGCAGTAAGTTAATCAAGAGCTTATTACAACGGGAATTGGTTGAAGAAACTAAATTACTACATTAGTCTGCATTTCTTTTTCCATTTTTGGAAACAGTCTGAGAGCAGAACAAAAAGGTAAAGCTGGTGAGATTACTGAGTGACAGGCTGTGCTGCTCACTTAGGACAGGAAAGTAGTTATTTCTCTGTTCACATTTTCCTTTCTGTGGCACTGGGTACACACATGGTTTTCCCTTTTTTTAAAACCAGAATAGTAATTCTCTTTTAATTGGCTTTACATATGTGCACAAAAGTTAAATGAGCTAACATTTGTGGAGTGCTACCCTAGGTGCTCAGTGCCATTATTTGGCTTTAATTCCAACTTTGTGTGAAACTCAGGAAATCTTGTGCTACATCTCAGGAGTTTCTTGCATTATATAAACCAAAAATTCCCTAGTACATAATAAAAAGAAGAGAGATGGTTAGCTTTGGTATTACAGCTGAAATTAACTCCAGTTATGGCTGGCAAAAGCATTTGGTCCTTTTCAAATATACCCACACACTTTAACAGCAGATTTTACCTCTCTGACTGATTATTGTAGAATTATTTTAAAACCTTTGATTTAAATTGGGGTTTTTTGATTCAGTTATCAAGATTTAGACCTGCCCAGGTGCCTTTAAAAAATGCATCCTTGGATTTTTGCTTGCCAAGTGAAATACCTGAAGTATTTGTGAAACTTTGGCCCTAATAGGTTGCTGAACAGAATCTAAGCACATGTTTAAGTTAATTTGTCATAAACACTCTTGCCAACTAACCTGTTGGCAAGACTGTTTCACCAAAAAGGCAAAAAATAAAAGCAAATTTCTATTTTTTCATTTCATTAGAAATCTGATTGAAAAAGCTGCACTGATTTAAATGAGAAACAGAGCATGAATATTATAAGCTGCTTCATCCAGTTCAAACAATTATGAGACCAAATTGCAAATATCAGGTTTTCCAAATGAACAATTCAGACGCAAGCAAGAGGCTGAAATATGTTGGCAAGTCTTGTAACTTCAAAGAGTGCAAAAACATGGGAACTGTAAAAATGGCCTTTCTAGCTGGGTGTATGTGCCCCCCTCATGACAGAGCAGGGCACATCGAACCATGGTGGACCTATTTCAGTCAGAAAACATCCTGGAGAGGCAGCAAAATACCTTTTACATCTTCAGCCCTGCCAGTGAACTGCCCTAATTGAAAGTCTGCATCCACCCCAGCTCTCCAAGTCCAGAAAAACCTTCTACACACCTGAGCAACTTTCCCCCAACTATTTGCTTTCACACAGAAACCAGAAACATATTTGAAGATGATATAATTTTCTGCAGAAAGCTGATTGTATTCCATGTGAAAGGGTCTCCAGTGTTGCAGTGCTTTTCAGACATCTGCAGCCCAGGGATAAGAAATGCAGACAGGGCTAAGGGGTGATATCTTCAGACCCATGTGCTCAATTTTAGCCCAGCTGGTATTGTCACAAATACCAACAGGAGCCTTCTGATTTCTGCCTTCAGTTACATTCACTAGATAACTTTCTGCTGCTCTGAAAGGACAAAACCACAGAATTCAAAGAGAAACTGAATCCCTTTTACAAGTGATTGGGAGAAATTTAGGAGCAGTTTTTACATTGCTTTTTCCTTGACTCAGTCCCGCAGCCTCTAATCATTAGCTGGACAGCTGTGCTATGTGATTAATTTATTTAGGTGTTACTCTGATGCACAAATGTATATACTGAAAAGGACTACAGTATTGCTTTGCAGTAAGTAATAACCATGTTCCAGTAAGTGATTCAGTGCCAGAGTGTTTAGAAATGCAATCTTATGTAGCTTAATTAAAATGAAGTGCCCCTTTCAAGCTATTTGCTCTAGGTTTGACTGAAAAAGTCCACTATGTGCTACTGGAGTTGGAAAAAGTGGTAAAGTAGTTTCTGCAAAGACTTGTTTTGATAAACATGAGTTCAAGAATAAAGCTATTTTGGGACATTGCTATGTCTGCAGCAAGACAACAATTTACTGAATGGAAAGTGTTGCACAGCAAGACAGAGTGGAAAGAAAACTCTTCACTAGCCAAAGCTGAAAGCAAACAAATTCTAACAAATGTTGTTCATTTGTCTGGAGACATGATTTTACTCATTGACTTAGCTCTGTGGCTCAGAAACTCAACAATTAGAAAACACATCAGTCAGCAACTTGATCTGGAATATTTTCACCCCTTGCTATTCATTTCTAGGGAAAACTGGGAAAACAACAAGCAGGATGGATAGAACGGGTTGCAAAGCCTTTTGAGTTCAGTGTGAGTCTGTTCACTGTTGTGGATACCAGCTCAGCCCCCAGACTGGCAGGACCTACAGGTACAGTTTGCTGTAGGTCAGCAGTGACAGAAGCTGTGACACCCCCTGACAGTGAAAACAACTTGAGCACAAGCTGAGTCTGGATCCCATGAAACCACCACCCACATCATAAGGTAGAACTGAATCTCCTAACCATGAGGACTGATGGAACAGGCACTCCCAGCACCTGACAGATCTGGAGCAAGGAGGGACAGAAGTGAGACTGTAAGTGATGGGCTCTGTTAGCAGAGGACTTGATCCTCATCAACAGAGCCCTGCCCCTCAGTCTTCTGGCTGGGCTCATTGGCAATTGCTCTTCTCATTAGTTAAGTATGACAGAAGATGCCATATTTGAAGGAATATGTAATTTGAAGTGTGTATTTAGAGAAACACTGGTCAGAAGATATGCTGACAGACTGGCATTCATTCAGTCTGCATGTCAGCCTGCTCTGGCATGATCCCCAGCACTGGTTTATCCTCCTATTTCACTCACTTAGTCACACTCAAGCTTGCAATTAAAAAGAAATAAAAAAAAAAGGCAGGGAAAGATAGGGACTAAAAAAATGCATCTAAAGAATCTTTTCCCACAGTTCATACTTTGAGACCCCAGTTCAAATCAACCCTACAAACTGAAAAGCATCTGGAAACCCACGGCCTCACAACACAGCTGTTGGCTCCCGTGCAAAGGCTGCTCTCCAACTCTCAAGCCCTGTTTGAGTTTTAGGCTTCTCCTGTAAAATAAGAATGTAATGGCTCTGGCAGAGCTGAGAGGAAGCAGTGATGATCCCCTGCTTCCTTCAGGTCATGGTCTTTCTTCACAGGAGAGAGATAACAGTCTCCATGCGTTATCAGGGGTCCTCTTGACTTCAAGAAAGGCACAGTCTTTGGGGATAACATGTGCCACTTGATTCTAAAGTCATTTTCAATTCTTCCATTGTTCATACAATATGTCTCGTACATGACAAAGATTTGTGAGTGCTAAAGAAGGTGCCTTTTCCTTCTCACAAAACGTAATATTTTTGTTATCTGGCCCAGCCATACTCAGAGTTTAGTCCTGTATTGTGTTAAGCATCTGCTCTAGTACAGCTGAGTACTGGTTCCAAGAGGCATCCCCTGATGCATTCATAGACACTGTCATTAGTCATTGCCCTTCAGAAGTGGAGAGGAACTCTCTCCTTCAAAATAATTCAGAGAAGAAGTCGAAGGATGTGTCTGTTCTTCCTACTTATGGAAAAGGGGAACTTCTATTTAAGCCATCTTTGGCTTTCTCAAAATACTTTCTATTCATTTTTTGCAAGAAAAGCACTTGCATGTATAGCTTTAATTCACATTTTATCACATTAATGCTGAGTTAAGACCTTACTCCTAAAATAAAACATCATCACTTGTGTAAGGCAGCCTGTCTTTAGCCTTCAAGGACAGACTTTTATTTTCATAAACGGTGTGGCTGGGAGGAACACCCAGCGCTGGTGAGGGAACAAAAGCCAGATGATGAAAACTGTACAGATTAAAAGCAAACTGATTAAGGAGATTAATAGGACAGCAAATTGGCAGGCTGCTAGCTCTCAGGCAATTACCATGGAGGTTTTACGGAGGCTGAGGCGGTCGGAGCGAGCTCGGAAATACGCCTCGTCAAAGGACGTGTGGCTGCCCTTCAGCTTCTCCGAGAGGTTCCGATAGAGCCGCTTGGCAGCGTTGGGAGAGGATGGCATGCTGTTCTTCTTCGTCTGGAGGAGGCTTAGGTTGTGCATTTGCTGTGTCATCTTCAGCTCTAGCTGTCTAGAAGAAAAACAGCAGCTGTTTGACAAGGGGTTGGGACATCATTGATCAGAAGTGTATCACTGAAACACACGCTGTGAAACTGCTGGGGGTGAAATCACCTTCACACACACAGTTTATGAACACTCCGAAACATGGGTTTGGGCTTTTTCAATTGCTCTTTATGGAATTAGGCCCACGGATATGTGTGGGGAAGCAGAATTAAGGGTGGAAAACTAAAGCAGACCGCTCAAAATTATTGGCTAATTTGCATAAGGAGGAAAACAGCCTTTTGACAGAGTGAGTTCTGGTATACAGGTGCCAGAAAAAATGACACCCAAATGTAAATGTTGCTGTTTACAATTTTATACTGAGCGATGTCTTTCTCATTTAGGGGACAGGCACTGTTTTTTTATATGTCTTGTATCACTTTATCCTGCTCTGGTTTTGCCCTATCCACTGAGACTACAGACCCTTCCAAGAGAGACTGCTGCCTACCCTTATGAGATTTCCATACTATCTCATAATTAAACAATACTTTCTATGCTTTATGAATACAGCCATTTTTCCATATTAGGAAAAATTGAATTAATATTTAATTCTGGAAGTACTTCATGAGGGAATAATTTTACCTTTCTGAAGGGGAACTACGGATCAGATTTGACCCAACTGCAAACATAGGAAACTATTCCCAGGGATTTCTAAGTGAAAAGGTGATGAAAATGCACCATTTCTTCACATTTCCTTCTTCCCTGACAGGAGTGTGCACACATTTATAAAACAGAATGTCTCTCTAGAAGACCTCACAGTGGTAATATCTTTTCCTGGTAATAATCTTTAGATTCCCTGTACTATGATACAAATCCTGTAACTTCTGGTTCTCGTGGTGTCAGCCTTCCTCTAAACAAATCAGACCTCAGCACCAGACTCCGATGACTATTTACACTAAAAGCACTTTTACTAAACACTCACCCTGATGTTGAGGCTGTTTTGGCACGTATTTGTCCCTAAGATTAAAGACACCACCCAGGTCTCATAAGCTGTCAACATCTTCCTTTCTCACTTGTACACTGTGGTGAGCAGACACCCTGGGCACAGAAGTGTCTGATTCTGAGTAATCTCACATACTCTTCACATGCACAGAGTGTCAAAGAGAGACCACATCTCTGAATGAAGACAGCCAGAGCCAACACAATTGTCATATGTGATGAGAGGACTTTGCTAAATTAGAACAAGGGTGTGTGCAATCAGAAGGGAATTATGTGAGCTGAAGCTGATGTGCAAGTGTGGATCTGATGAGAAGGGAGCTCTCTGGGACTCAGTACTGCAAAGATTTTGGACTGTCTCTGAGCTTATGGAATAAACTGATTACCCACCTTCCACTTTTCTATGTTAATATGTTAAAGAAACTCAGCAATTTACCAAATTCAATAATAATGTAATTCTCAGTTACTTAGAGTAACACTTCCAGTTTCTATCAGTATATAGTGCTACAGATTATCCCATATAAATTTCTCCTCTTACCTCTGTTTCCAGGAATTCCTTCCTTCCATCATATGGGTCAAGACACAGTCCCAAATTGCGGATAAAAATAGACCAATAATTGCCATAGGCATGCTTGTAAAATAAGTTTCAATTTCCCCAAATCATTTGATTCCAAGAGTACAGTCATTGAGTACCAAACACCACACAGTCAGTAGTAAACTCAGGAGAGAGAGGGCAGTTTGCATTTACCAGGCAAACCTCAACATCCTCCAGACTGTCCATGTTACACAGGGAAGCTTTGTCAGTAGATGGCCAGAGGAGACCCCCAAAACAGACACAGATGTAAGAAGAGAATGGAATCTTTTATAACCTCATCAAAGTTTCTATTAAGTCAAGAGCAAGTGAGTCTACACTCTAAAAATTGCAGCTATTCAACAACAAAACAGGTGGCATCTTTGCTATCCACACAGAATTGGGGCATCACAAATGACTTGAAACATAGAAATGTTTTCTGTATACTCACCACCAATATCCTGAACTAGTGTAGGGGACAAACACAGAACAATAAAGAAATAGCTGGAATAACATAATGCAAACAAACTACATTTTTTCACCAGTGTACTGAAGCAGTAAGATGCAAAATGCTACTGCAGGTAATCATACTTAGCATGTTTTCTAGTCACATACAAGGCAAGAAATGAAAACAAGAAAGGTAAGTTGCATAATCTGGAAAACTTTCTGCAAGTGTGATCTTATTAGGCTGTAGAAACAACTCCCAGGAAAGCAATGTGAGTGAGATAGGGGCAAAATCATGGGTAAAACCAATAAGAAATGAGGAAAACAGCTCAATTCACACGATTCTATGATGGTAAGCATAGGGTTTTTTTTTTTGTTTTTACAAACTATTCCACAAGTGCAGTTCTAGGCTCCATTTTAAAGTTCTAATTTGGGTTTTTTTTCTACAACCAAATCCTTGCTTCACCACTCAGGTGAAGTCCTGAAATGTGCATTGTCTGGATTGAAATAACAAATCCCCCAGTTAAAATGCACTTAGCCTCAGGATAAATCATTGCCACAACTAAAATCGCTACAGCACATCAAAGACTAATAATTTAGAAACAGGAGATGTCTAGAACTGATCCGTTTGATTTTTGCCTGTGGAAGCCTCTGCACAAAGTTGACTCAGGTTGGGATGAAATAAGGACATCTCCTTATGGTTTGGAGGAGCCCTGTGTGATCCAACTTGCATTCCCACAGCAAGCTGAGAACTGCAACAAGCAGCACAAGATTTCTCAGTAAAAGGCAGGACTAGACAGAATAACAACAGCGGCTCCCCTTATGACTATTCGTAATTAACAGCAGTTTGCATTTCCAAGAATTAAAAACCACAGAAGTCTTAAGGCAGTTCTCTGGGAAAGAGTTACTGCACAGCCCTGGAAATACCCACCAAACCAGTCTCATCTGTGTGACTGTCACCCTGCATGTACCAAACCAGGCACTGAGGGCTCCCAACACACATTTCATGCTGCACATCCTGGAGCTCAATCTCTGTGATCGGATTTCTGCTGGTGCTTCTAAGTACTAAACTAAGCATTTTATCCCCCAAATGAATACATATATACAAATAAATATGAAATAGTTGCCCTTATAAAATCTTTCTTCTTTTTAAATTGCCAATTACTAACCTAATATGCATGTCCTTTAAGAAAAATATTACAGAGAGAGAAAAAAGCCCACCCTAAATTACAGCTCTCTCTCTGTTTCTGTAGCACATATATGTTACACTGTATAGACAGGTGCACTAGTAGGGCACAGCATAGCTGTAAAAGCATTAACTTTAGGTTTTAGGAAAACAAAACAGCTGAGAAACCACTCCACAATATATGTTTATGAAACCAGCTTATACTTGAATCTAATAATTAAGAATATATGCATTAAAGAGTTAAATTTGACTTACCAGTTTAGGCTATCCAAGGCAAAACGTGAACAAGTTGCTGGTAATTGTCCACTGTCTTCATTCAATGAATCACATTAGCTTTGCTGTCTCTGCTGGCTCAGCCTCTGGGCAGAATGAGTAAACCTCTTCCTTACACTGCATGAATGATCAGATATGGAAAAGCTTATTTCTAGTAATTACTGAAGTCCAAGATTGCTGATAAAATCTCAGAGCAAAACAGTATTTAAAGCAAATAGTGTTGTATCACAGGTAAAATGTTTGGTGCCCTAACTCTATATGAGTTACCTGTGCAGCTATAGGGGGGACTAGTATGTGAATCTCTTGTCTCCATGTCAAAGATGCCATGACTTCTGTGTGCTTTAAGCTTCTTTTAGCCTTTAAAGCTGATCAGCAGCCCAGCGTGTGAGTAGAAAAAAAGAATTACTGCCAGAGTAAACAAAACTGTGACTGTAATTAATTTGCCATGAAGTATGAGCAAAAAGACACTAATGCAGCCATCTTCAAGCAGTTGGTTTTGTGTTAAAACAATAAAAAGGGGCAAAAAAAAAAAATCACAATGCTACACTCAGTGCAGTAATGCTTGTTGCATGTGATGTATTGTTTCTTCTTTCTTGAAGCAAGCTACCACTACAGCTGTCTGCAATCATAGCAACAAAAGCAGCAACCATAGCCATAGCTGTGGGACATCTGCAGGATCATTGGAAAGCTCCCAGCCTGAACAGGTTACGCTTAAAAAAAGATTATTAAATGAATAAGAAAAACAATCTCTACTGATGTGTGTGTTTCAGCTGAAACAGATCCTGTAATGTCTGCATTACCAGCTTCCAAAATAGTAGGAACGGTGATATTTCAAAATGTGATTTTTTTTTTAGTGTAGGGCAAAAAATGCAAATGCAGGATCCTACAGAAACCCACAAAAATGTTACAAAGTCAAATATGGAATAGACACATGCAGACTTAGGATTCTAAATATAGTGTAGGTGATAATCAAAGATAAACAACAATCTAGAAAATCATTATCCTTCTGGACAGTCCACTGAGTTCAATTCCTGTAACCAGAACACTCCTGTGTAACATCTGGCAATAGAAAAGAATTAAAAGACACTAATTTCTGTGTCTGCCATAGCCAATGACTGCTAATATCTGCAGAAAAAGCATTTTTTGTTGTTTTTCAGGGGGTACCAGAGCTAGTATTAGAGTCTGCTGAAAAAATTTCCCTGGCTTTATTCAAATGTGATGGTTGATTTTTTTTGGAAAATGGTAGAAACCTCCCCAAATCTGATGATCAGCCTGATCCTCCCACCCCTCAGAACTCAGTCAAGGATGCTGTGCCTCATGCCAAACAGCATCCTTTTGCCCAAGCAGCTGAACCTAAAATGTGGTCTCAGGCCTGATGTTTGCACGCCATGGAACTTGAATTTAGTCTATAACTTTAAATCAATCTAGATACAGACCAAACCACTCCTTGAGAGTTTTCCTATATGCACAAATGCATATCTGTGTGTGTGTTAAGATGCACATGTATGTATTTCAAGAATATAACAAGAATGTTTTACTGCAAAGTGCCATGGCAATATGATCTGCACAACATTCCTCCTCCTATAGTGTGAAAATCACAGGCTATACGTGTATAGGGTTCCCTCTTTTGTTCTGCCCCTCCTAAGGATCATTAGTCAGAAGGCAGCAGGACAGCTGACTGAGGTCACTGCTCCTTGCCAAGAGGAGGAAATTGGAAATCTTTCGAAAACCACCAAATACCTTTCTAACACTGAGATACTATCTGGAGAAAAAGCATGCTGAAAACCTGAAAGGTCTAAATCAGTTCAAATTAAATATAAGCCTTAAAAAATCCATTTTAAGTGCTGTGCTAAATAGGGATGATTCTTTTGGGTCCAGATCCCCAACTAATTTTTTTTGGTCTGTACAAACCCACCTATGCAACTCACGTGTGAAGGAATTCTCAATTTCCAGCTGTTTTCAGGGGAAAAAGCTAACATGAGTTTACTGAAACTAATCTATTCTTGAACAGTTTCTAGAAATTTCTTACTGTGGGTCAATACTCCTTCTCTCCTTTGCTTTCTCCCTTCAGTTTGGTGGAAAGTAGCCCCTTTTACAGTTGCCATTTCAATTTTTATAAAGTTTAGTACTTTTCTATTGCTACATAATTAATAATTATCAGACTAGCAAAAATCAAGATGTTTTCTTGCCCAAGCCAGTTCTGTAAAAGACAATTAGGATTTTTTAATATCAAGCAAATGTATTTATGGTCTTCCTGACCTATCAATACAAGTTCATTGTTAAGCTGTTTAAAAGCCAGAAGATGCAAACCAACACTCAGTAAGGTAAGTAATAATAATTTTACCAAATGATAAAAACATTACATTTATTATTAAAAATGATTAATGAGTGTGTATAAGTAAGTGCAAGAGGCACTTATATCTAGTTGTGGAAATGGAGAAGACTGAAAGACCTACAGAAAGCAAACACCTGGGTTTTTGATAAATAAAGGGAAGCAGATCTCTTAGTCTGATCTTGTACAGAAATTTGGTTTTTTCCTCAAGCCTTTGATGCTTCCATGAGATGACCTGGAGATGTCAACCATTTATTAGGGCACTTGCTGATATTTCACACTTCCTATTTGAACAGACTATTTTGCTGGCTCTACTCACACTGCTCTCTTAGGACTGGTGGCTCTAAACCTTCCCAACCCGCAGTGGGCATCGTGAGCTGATCCCACGAGTTGTTACTACCACCACTATTGCTAAAGCTCCCCATCTTTGCGAAGATGGTTGTTTGGTGGCACATTTCCTTTCACGAGGCCACCCAAGTTGGCCGGCTCACCGACACCGTCCCCAAAGCGTTCCCCTGCATGTTCGCAGCTTCACCCACCGCGGATATTCTTGTTGTTGTGTTGGCCATTTGCTCCATTCAGCAAATTCTGTTCCTTGCGGACGTTGCCGGGGTGAGGAAGGCGAGGGATGAGGAGCAGTCAGCGCTGCTCCGTGTCCCAGGTTTTCGCGGTCTCCATCAATAGGTGGCAGCGTCCGCCCAGTTCTCCAAAATCCTGGCGTGGTCCCTGGAGCAGCGGCCACGCCGGGACCGCCTTGTCCCCAGCACAGGATGCCCAGCGCCTCCTTGTAGAGGGCATTCCAGTGGGCAGCACGCCCAGGAACGCGCCCCTGGTTTATATCGCACACGCCGGGTTTGTGAAAAACATTTGGTAGACCAATAATCTGGAGACTGGGTGGGAAGTTTAGGAGCAAAGAAACTCACATGGAGCCTGACTTTTCTTCCAAACCCAGTCAATGGTAAAGCTGTCACCATCATAAGAGACAAAGGTGTGGTTTAGGCTGGTCATAACCCCCCTAAAAGAACAAATATTGCTCAATTGTCAGATCTGATGTACCGGGTCAGACAATGGAGCCAGGGAGATTGGATACCTGGGAATGGGATCTCCAGCCCCCTCCCAAAGTAGCACAGTCAGGATAACTCTGTTTGGCATCTGTACACTCTCTCATTTTGAAAATCCACGACTAGAAAGGTGGTTAAAGTGAGTCTGCTCCTTGAAACAAGATACTGGGGTGTTTTTTCATACAGTTAGAAGTATTCAGTGGGAAAGGTAAAATAAAAACAAAACGACCCCCCAAAAGCCTATAAAAGTGTATCTTTCTTTACCCCCACACTTATTTCTTGCAGGCATTTATACATGTAAGGTACTGTAGTAAATTCCAACCCTGGTTTTGGCAATTCCTGCCTCTCTGGCTCCTTGTTTACCTATCATCTTTCACACATACCCCTTTGCCAATTTGTTAATTCTCTGTCCTATTCCCTGGTTTCTTGTGTTTCCTCAAGGACATTGATCTGAGTCTTACTCTTTCACTAGTTCCTTTAGCCAGTGTTCTTGATCCAAATCCATAGCAAATAACCTATTATCCAGAGAGACACAGAAGTATTCAGTATGCTTGTAAAAAAAGACAAATATTTCCCAGTTCATCAGTCAAATGATCAAACTCAAGAAATTCTGAAATTCTGAGTGAAGAAAAAAACCTGTGTTTGGACCAGGCTTAGAAAATTTCCCAATGAAATAATTTTCCCGAGTGTTTTGAAATATTCGAGACGCCCGTGATGTAAGTGACTAAATGGAACTGAGCTTGACAGCCCCGGCTCCTCCAGCCTTCCTGCTGTAGCCAGGGCTCCTGACCTGGGGTTCTCTCAGCACAACCTGCTTTTCAGCATGCCCAGGCTGTGCTGCAGGGCTGAAGGTGGCAGATGCACCAGCACCTGGGGCTTGCAGGCTCCCTCTTCCACAGCAAGGGATGTGAAGGCCAGGGGGTCTCCAACTTTGGGGCAACCTTATGGCAGTGGTGCCCAGGAGCTGTGGGCTGGCTGCTTGTGCCTCAGAGTATGGTATTTGTATCTCAGAACTCTTTGGTCAGAATTCTTTAAAGATGGCTTTTTGTTTTTGTACAGTCACAATGGTTGTTTCTCCACCCTCCAGTCTTTTTAATTGGAAAATTCCTGAGAATAATAACTCCTGGCTGCAGTGGAATAGAATCAGCCCTGGAGTGTCTGAGCTACAAAACACTACTTAGTCATTGGAGTGTGAGGTAATGTTAAAATACCTTGGTATGAGGAGCCTATTGCCTTCCTGTTTGAACCAAGGAATCAAAGAGCAGCTGCTGTTACCTTAGTGATCCACATACCTGTGTACCAGCCTTGCCTGATGGGAATGCTGCCCTACTGCAAAATCAACACAGAGCTCACTTTTTGCTGCTGGTTCCTGTAATTGTTCTCCAGATTATTAGAAAAACCCCTAAATTTGTGCAAACACATCCACCTCCAGAAAGCATGTAAAAGTACAGGAGTCCACTGGACATATCTGAAGATATTTGTTCCTCAAGATCCTTATCCTCCTATAAGATAATTTGTTCATCAGAAACAAATTACCCAGCTGAACATCATAGAAATAATGAAGTTGTCAGCAACAACAGCTCAACTGTGATGTTTTGCCAGCCTCCTGTTGATTATGTTATCTAGTCAGGCACTCCAGATAGAGATAATTTATGCCATGTATTGTTTGGCCATGACTACTCCCAGCTGCACTGCATTTAATTCAAGTTACAGCAGAACATATTACAAACAGAAATTAACAGGCTTTTCATAGCTGGCAATTTCTAGATCAGGGAAGATTACAGAAAAAAGAGAATTTACCAATGTTGAGCATGGAACAAAGCTGAAAAAGGGCAGACACAGTTTTAGAGAAGCACCTTTTTTTTTAAGCAATACACATTTTTAGGGTTGTGACACAGTCATTAAAAAACCCCAAAAGAATGTAGACAGGTGTAATTGCAATTTTTGTATGATTGCGGCAATTAGCAGGGTACTTACTAATATAAGGCCTATTTCTGAAGATTGATCTCCCTCTTCTTCAAAACTTGTTGTAGAAGAACATCTGTTACAAACCACTACACGAGTGTCATTATTTTGCATACAGAATAAAGAAACAACTTTGATAACAGCAGAACAACTTCCTGCTGTTCTATGAACACGAAACACTGTTTATTTCACATAAACAGGTACTTCTTAAAGAGCAGCAATGATTTCTCTTTACCAAATTAAATTCAGGCATTTAAAAAGAAACGCAAAATACTAAACTGCAGAAAACCCACCAAACTAAAACCCCAACAAACAAATAAAAAATCCAAACCAAACCTAAAACACCAGAAGGTGGTACCATTTCAGGAAAACTTTGCTACTGAGGACACGGGGTAGGAAGAGGGGGGCTGTTTTCAAAGGCTAGCATTTAACTGGGGAGAGTAATTTGTCCAGATCCTGATGGAGACAGATTATTCTAGATAACAACAATTCAAGGCAAGAGCCTATTTGTCTGCATTAGCAGAGGAGGAACCACAAGGAGATCTGTCTCACTGGACCAGCTTTTGTGAACAGCCCCGCAGGTCATCTCTGTAACAGTGAAGCATCACAATTCCTGGCTGTGAGTTTTCCACAGGCTGGATTTCATACTGCAATCATTTTGCCTGATGTGGCTGTTCATTTACATTCGAGTTAAAATGAAAATAACTCTGAGGAATTCCAAACCAGCGTCTCACAGGAGCAATACAAAAACCTAAACAGAATAGAAGCGATTGCTGTGAAGTAATTCCAGATTTTCCAATGCCATTCTATTTCACATTGAGTTCAAAAGCACATTTAAACATTCATTTCTTACTGAGCATTTATGATAGCTTTCAAATCACGAAGATCCAAGGTTTAGTGCCGAGGCAATGCACATGGACACAACAGTTTTTGTTAAAACCTTTTTGTACTTTAGAGAGACAAGGACATACTATTGTGTATACTTTACAAGGGCTATGGGGCACAGCAGAATCAGTGGCAAAACTCAAAATATAGGATTGTTCTTTCCTCAAGTGCAACATTTCAGTAAAAGTGAAATTAAAATGCAGAAAATGCAATGAAATCTTTCCTGTGTAGAACATAGGAGATCTCTAACATACTTTGCCAAAAATCATTACTTTTTTATTCCAGTGGAGGTTTGTTATAATATGTAGTGGTGAGAATGGCAGTTCATGAAAATATCTTCTAATCACTTTCCTTAAGCTCTAAAACTGGTGAATCTGTTCCCTTTCAATCAGTCATGTCAGCCCCTCAGTAAGCAATAAACACCAGCATTTGGCCTCATGGGGTTGCCTCAAGTCCCATCTCTATCCCCACAGATGAGATCAGAATAGAAAGTGATCATTGCTCCCGACCAAGCACATACTTCTTGGATGGATACAGTTCCCATCTTCTCTTTCCATTCCTCTGTCTTCTTCACATCCTGACTAATGCATCTACCTGAGATGCTGAGAACTTAATCTGAAATAAACTCCTGCTTTTCATGGCAGGTTGCAGCAGGCCTTACTCTGTTTTCCAAAAGGTCAAGGAGAATCTGATTCAGACCTTGATATTCTTGGGTTTACTTCCCTTATTCAAATTCTGACCTAGCAAAATCCTTGGCATGCAGCCTTCAAGCCACCTAGTGAAAAGAACCCAATCCCTCTTCAGGAGGGGTCGTGGTAAAGGCCAAATCCTGAGGTGTGAGCAAAAGGCTGTGAACTTCCATTCTGTTCAAAGGTCCACTGGGACATCTTTACTCAGTCTCCTAATCCTCACGTGGGAAAGGCCTGCTCCACAGTGAGCTGGTTCAGTCTCATCACCTTTTGTTCTTCAAGTCACAGTAAAACACTTGTTAGCCCCAGAGGACAGAGATGTTGGCTGGGGAAACCCTTCGGATCTCAGGCTCACATAACCTAGAAGTTTCCCATATCGAGAATGTTTTGTTTTCTACATGTTCACTTATGTTTCAGTCACATGTGGCAAATTGAAAATATTAAAAATTAGCTTCAAAAAATGTAAAAAATGCAACACTCCAAAAGCATATTATAACTAACTACTACCTATGTTTTTATAAATGAAGCACTTCAAAAGTGTTTGTACATCACCATCTAGATATTACGTTCATTAGAGCTCTCACAGGAGACAGATGGGGAGTATAATTTGCTGCTGTGTTAAAAGATCAAGTATTGATTTGGAAACAAGGACTCATGGTCCATTGAAACAACACTCTGCAGCTAGAAGTGCTAATCTGACTTCATCTGAATAGTGTTAATAAATATTTGCAAACCCAGGCAGCTTAGGTGGCTTAATTAAGAAAACACTTGCTTTTCACCTTTAGGAATTAATTTCCTTCAGGGTCAGCGTTTGGTGGTCTTACAGCTATCACACAACCTTCTACACACTTTGGAATGATTAATGATCTCTGCTCTGAAAAATTATGAGGTGCTATAAGGAAAAATTAACTGAATTCACACAATGTGAAACCTCTCACTGAGTACCTTTTCTCTGCATATTTCTTTTTTTAAAAGGGGCATGATGTATATATGCATGTGTGTCAGAGATAACTTGTGTGTGAGTGCCCCCAAACCTGCATGGAATTCTCTCACATGGCAATGCAGTGCGTTTCTCCTACAGGCAACACTGAGCCCAAGTGAAGTCCTACAGGTATGAAGTGCTGGCAAGAGAATTACCCTTCAAATAATAAAAAAAAATAATAAAATAAATTCTCAAGGTTTTAGTTTAGATGCTTTTCTTGATTGCAAAATCAACCTCCCCACACTCAGAAAAACAAGCCCCTGCAAACACACACACAAAGCCACAAAACTATAAATGTTCTGCTTTATCACACCGATTTTAATTTCTGTTTTGTGACTTTTTTTTGTATTGGTAAATAATACTCTTTAGGTCATATTCTGCAGTGTTTCTCTCAATGCAGGTCTTTTGAATGATTGCAGCTGAGAATATAATTTGCCTCTCTGAAGGCACCATTCTGGGAGAATTCCTGCATCTGAGCCTCAGCCCACATTCCCAAATAGCCATTGCAGCAGATTCCCAACAACATCCATGTTGCTCCTCAGCAGGCAATAAAGCCACGGATTTGCAATGAGATGGAAGACAGTTTATTATACACAATCCTCTTAGAAAGATGTAAGCTTCAGTACTTTGGAAGCACCTGATCTTTTCTATTGCCTTCTAATAAAATGATGTAGTTTAGTTTTAATTAGGGGCCCTAATTAGAAAGAACTTGAGCATTACCAACTGTCAGCATGCAGGATGAATTTGTTGTCTTGCTTCATCTTTTACAGAAATTTGCTGAATAACAGAAGGTTGATTTGGTTATTCCAGCTGCACTTGGGAAGAATCAGTGTTAAACATGACTCACAGGGCTCTTTCCTCGAATTGCTGGTGCAGATGGCTCTGTTGCCTGCTGTTCAATACAAACAAGGTGACTTCTCTTGAGAGAAATATTGGACTACACACAGGGGGAAAAAGTCAGGCTGGTATGAACAACTTCAACCTTGAATCACAGACAAGGAACAACCATGAAAAAGATTGTTAGCAAAGGAGTTTAATGGCAGAGTAATTCCTTTTACAATCCTCTGGCAGAAAAGTGAGGCACAGTTTTGCACTGGCTTCAGTACAGAGATGGGTGGTTTGTATTAGAATTCCTGCTGTAGGTACAAACACTGGCTTGCAAACAGATGGATGGGGAAAAGGAAAGTAGCAAGAGTGGTTTGTCTAATGGTTCCTCAGTGTACCTGTGGCAGAGCTAGAATTGGACATTAATACTGTTGCAATATTTATACCTCACCATATGGCTTAGCAGAAATGCTGGAATTTTGTCCAGTCTTGGCTCACCTGACTTCTACCCCCCATTCAAAAAGTTAGCATGGAACTGAATTTTCACATTACTGACATGCTACGTTGGTACTTGTGTTAGGATAGCCCAAAGATTAGATTACATAAAGCTGGAACAGAATAAAGTCAGTGGCCAATAAATGATTCCATCGTTTTTCTTTAATTGAGGCTGCTTTAAAAACCAACTTAACACTAAGAAATGAATCTGTACTTCAGCAAAAGCCTAAGCATCAGTATTTTAGTATCATAGGAAAGTTTGATTGCTAAACCCATTATTATATCACAGTCTCACAGTTTAAGTACAACTGTGAGACTGTGATATATTGTTATATTACAGTTCTTCCTATTTTCTGAAGAACATGCAGACACTCAGAAAAGCACATTCAAACATGTTCAGTCCTTTAAGGAGGATTTTTTCAAAGGGTGAGAAATCTAAGACTAACTACCAGCCTCCTGAAAATAGGCAAGCTAAAAGTGGAATGCTCTGATATATCAGCACACACATTGGGAGAATTCAAAATTGTGGGACACACAAAAAGACAAGTGAAGCAGTTTTGTTTTCTGACACTGGAAGAAGCACAGGTAAAAGCTTATCAGTACCACTCCATCACCACAAAGATTGCCTGGACTTACCTCTATTTGTACCAGAATTTATCTTTTAATTGTAAGTAATGGAAAAAACCTGATTCATAGAATTCCAAACAGTTCTAATGACTTTAAAGAAATAATGTAACCATAGTTATACACTGTTAAGACCAGAAAGTTTGGACAGAGTTTTCCCACAAGCTTATCTGTGATCCACTCAATGTGATTTTAATATGCAGCATCTTGAATGCTTTCCGCCAGGATCATTTATACAGCCCTCATGAAAAATAAGGATTCAAGGTTTAAAGTGAAAAGAATATTCCCTAATTTTCTGTGAAGTCCCACCATTCCACATAATATGATCTTTATTCTATAAAGGGGGCTCTTATTTTGTAAGCAAATAATAACCACCCCTCTAAGTTACTGCCTTCTGGATATCAACTAAAGATTTGATGGTTTGTCATCTTCCTTTGATCCTAAGTTTGGATAGGGAGAATCTCTCGATAGGTTGCAGATATGAAAACCTCACTGCACATGAGAAATATTTACTTTTTTCAGCTTCTTCAACCCTAAATTCGACTACCACACACAGAAAATCACAACACAAACAGCAGCCCTAACAAACCTTGGCAGGACTGAGCTACTGCTGTTCCATGTTGTCAATCAGTTGTCAAAATGTAGAAGCAAACTGTTTCTAAGTTCAGACAGTGTTTCCAACTGTGCACATGGTGCTCACAGTAGATGACAGTGTAAGAATTAAATGTCACTTGCAGTCCAGAAATATTTTTGAGATGTGAGGTGGAAAATAAACGAGAGATCACAAGTACCCAAGAAAATCCAATAGGACTGCAGTGGGAAGTTGGGAACCTGCAGTAAAAGCTGTCTGTGTGCAGGATGTGGTTTTCCCAGTGCATGGTCCCAGGCAGTCAGTGCCTTTTGATTCCCTTTGTCCATCTGTCTGGACAAAACACCATCTCAACTGTATTTCAAAGCACACCAGATGTCGTCTCAGACATAACTCATGAAGTTTTCCTTTCCTTGTGAAGCAATGCAGAAAATTAAGGAATTACTGCACTGAGAATTAATATATCTATATGTGTCTATCTAAAAAAAGGCAACAGTGTTAGAATATATTAAAAAAGAAAATATGAGATATACACAATGAGTTTTTTAGACATAATTAGAGAGAGCAATTGTATTTCCTCAAGTATAACAACCAGGTAAATAATTTTCTGTAAATAGCACTTTTGAGAAAACTGCTTGCAGATAAAAAGAAAGGTAAAATTCACTACAGCATTTGCTTCAAATTATACAACCAACTAATTATCAAGTAGTGTCTTTCAATAAGGAGTAATTAATACAACTGATTAGCATACACAGATGGGTAAGAAAATTAGGCTTATGAGTGAAATATGAAAGTAAGGGAAGTCTGAGAGTAATTACAGTGGAATTTTATTCCATTTTCTCTATGTAAAGAGTACTTCATATTAGTTCTATATAAACTCATTTTCACCTCTATCTCTGAGGAGACAAAGCAGAACACTGTTACACATTTCAAATAACACAGGATTTTACACTTTTCTTAATCTAGGAACAAAAGGATAAGAAAAACCACCAAAAATTGCCTTTCTTTGCAATTGACAGGTCATGATTAAAAAAGGTCAAAAGATGACATTTGAATTATCTGCCCTGTTCTGAAAATAATACTATATTGAAAATGAATGATGCAAAAATATCTTCAAAAAAACCTCAGCAAATGAGAAATGAAGACAATCTCAGTCATTTCTATACAGGGGGATATGAATGATACCAGCTTATTGAAGAGAGGGACAAAGAGTTTTTCAATAGCTTTTAAGTTATAAAAAGATATTTTATAATAAGGAGTCTGTGTTATAAGGTCATAGAAGACTCCTTTTAAAAAGTTGCATCAGATTTCCTAAAGCAAATATTTAGATAACTCAGGTTCTTTCACTCTTTGAAAATCAGGATCTCGATTTTCTCACTGCTTTGATGGTCATCCTCATGACAATGATCCTGAGTAATATAGAGCTTCAGGGAGGGATTGGGCATACACTGCTCTCATGGCAGTTTTTAGTTATTTATTTATGCTTTATGTTGAAAAATCAGAAGTGTGGTGCGTTCCTCAAGAGCTGCCAGTGTCCTCAACTCATGCAAACTATCATTCATCACAGCTGGCTCTTACCCAGGAGGACGTTGTGCTGTCAATTTGCAACAAGCTAGTTAATGCAAAACAACTTAATGACAACTCATTATATCCAGGAACCATTGCAATAATGAAATTGCTTTCTTGTATTTGCAATTATAACAAAGCATTTTTTAAAATTACAGGAAAACATTAAAACATCTTTCACACTAACACTCTACTATAAAAGTAGGAACTTGGAGGACTTGCAAAACAGAGGAATGACAGCTTTGATCAAGCTGTAAAGTGCTGGTTAATATCTCATTAACTCTGCTACTGCAGGAATAAACCCTTCCTGATCGATGTCTTTGTTATGTCATAAACAAACCATAACATAGTAATTTCATAAACACTGGTACATTTCCATTCCCTCACAGCAGCAAAGAAAAACTGCTCTCTTACCTCCAACACTCTTTTAAAGGGAAAAAATATACATTTGATAAATCTAAGAGCCACATTCATGGTAAAATATAGAAAGTGATCAGATCAGAAAGATGTCACACATAAATGGTGTCCTCAAGCAGCCTCTGTAAATCTTCCTGAGTGTGTGACATAGCACTACTTCAAGGATGAGTCAACAAAATGTATTTTTGCACAAATTTACATAAAAAAATTATGCAATTCCAAGCCAGTCTGCTGGAATTTTAAGCAGTGAATTTAATAGCTGAAAGACACTCTTTTAAGTTTCTAATGCAGCTGAAATAGCTTCCATTCTGGGGAACAAAATTAATAGAACGAATCCTGCTTTAATCTACGTTCTCAGGCTTTTATTAAAGCTGCTTCTTTAATATATCCTTAAACTGCCTCAAGTGTGCAATGGCAAGTCATGCACCTGCAAGCAGGCCCAGCACCACCGAAATAGGGAGGGGCTTTGCACACACTTTGCTCACTGGTTTCTAAAGCTAAATTACATTAAAGCACTTCCACAGCCATTAAACCTCACGTTTCCCCCTGCAGCCCCTTCAGCAGTGACCGTAGGAAGGAACTCTTCTTTGATGACTTCCCTAGTGAATGAATCATTTTAGACTTTTCTTTATGATTACTCTTGTTTTGCCCACCCACTTACATCAGCTGTAATAAGGCTAATAATAGTAACTACTACAAGATAAATTAAACCCACACTTTTGATATGCACACACAAACCCAGCACTCCAATTAAGAGAACAACCCCTTTTGTGCCTCCTGAGGGCACTGAGTGATGTTGTGACTGAGCTGTGCAGTTCTGCCATTTGAATATGCTCCTCTCCAACCTCCTGTTGGGATTCTTGCGCCACCCAGCACAAGGCATGAAACACCAACCTCGTGCCACACAACTGGTCCTGGGCATCAGGAGTGAAGACTCTGTCAGAATAATCAAAGATGCCTCCTTGGTCATGGAAAACGCTGTGATTTCCAGGTAAGAGGATGACACTGGGACTCACAGTGCTGCCACCTGGTAAGAGGGAAGCTCATTCCCTCCTCTCCACACCATTCTGCAGCCTGGGAGTTTTTAATTGGTCCTTGATCTGCCTTTTTCAGAGAAGAAATGGAAGATCACAAATCCAATGTGCAATGGTCAAAATTTCCAGTTCTTGCATCCCTTAGTCAGAAATCCATTCCTAAGTCTGAGGAAATTTATTCAAGTGTTGATGTCATTGTGTTTTGAGAAAAGCTTCAATTTTTAGAAAGAGCTTTCCACTGAAAACAGTACAGTAAGAAAACCTAATTAGCTCCTATTTAGTGTGGTGTGAATGCACCATAATGACCACCCTCTGTTTTGTGCATAAAACCAGCTGAAAGAAATTCAATATATGAAATACAGAAGCTTGGAACATTCTGCAGTGTGCACAGGAGTTTGAAACAGGAAAAAAAAAAGCTGCTGAAATCTTTACAGTATTAAGATATGAATAACTAAGATAAACACATACTACATGGTGAGTAACAAGCATAAAGCTTTCATCTCTCTTCGTGGGAAATCCTATGGAAGGTGAATAAACCCACAGAGACCATTGGAACTCATACCATACCATTTGAGAAGGCTTTCTTTTATCCCAGTAGCTGACAACAAAGTATATGCATTTACAACAGATTTCTTTTTTTCCTGTAAATCTGCAGCTAACCGCAACTTTAAAGCCCCTCATTTGTTTAACTACCAGGCTTAACAGGAAAGCTGGCATTTAGAGAAAGAAAATAAATCAAAATTCAGTTAAATTTGGCACCTTCCCTGTTCATTCTTCCCCAACAGTCCTAACTTACGAGTGGTTATTCTCCCTTCTCTTCAGATCCTTCTCTAAGCTCTCTCCTCAGGATTTCAAAGTTAGATGATCAAATGTGCAGAGAGGCACCTAATTTCTCACAGGCACTTCTGAAAGCTCCTGACTGGGTCTACAGTGAACAATTTTCTTTCTCTCCCCCCCTGCCCCCACCTTTCCTTTTTTCCCCCTGGCCTTTGATCTTTGG
>JAWWEW010000042.1:4601182-4765565 GCA_035583185.1 Anabacerthia variegaticeps
TTTTCTTTGTCTCCCCCTGCCCCCCCCCCCCCCTTTTTTTCTGGCCTTTGATCTTTAGAAAGCACAAATGCCATTACAGTGAATAAAGTCATAGCCCTCAGAGTCAATCCCCTACTATTTACCTCTGTGCTCCCTGCCCCCCTGGCCAGCCCAGCCCAGCCCAGCCGGCTCAGTGGGGCTCAGATGCAGCAGCAGGTATCATCAGCACTGTGACAAATGAGGATGGGTGGCAGGGGAGACTGTTTAAACAAACAGTCGGATGCTTGGGAACACAGACAGAAGACCTAAGATCTTGCTCTTTTTTTTTTTTTTTCCCTCTCTTTCTTTCTCCCTCCGTCTTCAAAACAGAAGATTAAGTTTGCTGTGAACATGAGCTGATGAAAAGAATTCAAATAGTGCTTTGAATAGTGCCACTGGGAGTGTCACAGGAGAATTACAAATTGCTGCTGGAGACACCAGTCTCCCTTTACAGAAAGTTAACATAAAAGTACACATATCTTCTTTCTATAAGGTACTAACTTGTAAATTAACCTTTAATGGAGTATAAATGATGTCCTGAAAGAACTGCTTATGCAGCTATATTTATGATCTAGAAAATTGCAAATATTTACAAGATTATAGGTGTTAATGGTCTGTCAAAAATGTTTGTATATTGTACATACATTAAACCTCAGTTTAAGACCACCCTGCTATAAAGACCACCCCATTTCTTGTCCCATATAGAATTTCCCTTTGATTCCATATATTCCATTCCTTATAACGAGGTAAGGCCCCACCATACACTCCCATCATTCTGGACAAGGAACTGCTCCTCCATAGGATGCACCTATGGAGAAGATATTTTCCCTCTGTTCCCAGATTCTGTGTGTAGCTCTATCCACCAGCCGGTGCTGGATTTGTCATTCCCCCTCTGTGAGGGACCCGAGGAGCTGCTCCTGCCACACTGCAGGGGCTGAGCAGAGCTGGAGGGGGGTCAGGCAGAACGACAGTGCAACCCAAGACCGCTCCTGCCTCAGTTTCCCCCGGGATACGAGCCGGGCACACGTTCCAGCGCAGCATCCTCAGCATCCCCGTGCCCCGCTCCAAGGAATGGATTTACGGCTCCAACACGGGTCACCAGCAACCCAAACACACAAAGCCCAGCCCGCTGCCGGGTGTCTCCTCAGGGCTGGGTGTGCAGGGGCTGTCCCCACAGCAGGTGGACCAGCCCAGCCTTTCATCTCCCGGGTAGAGCATCCCCTTTCCCTGACCCGGCACTTCCCGGCCGGCCCCTATTCCCGCAGCTCTCCTCGCCCTCTCAGCTAAGCTGCTTGGTGCTCTTTTATCTCCCCACCTGGGTGCAGCTAATTAATCACATGTGGGGCTGCACACCCCGCGCCTTCACACAAACTTCTCTCGCTCCGGCGCACGAAAAGTCGAACTTCTCGTTTTCTACCTTCCGATCTAATTTAAAGGGTAATTTTCCTTAAAACGGTTCTTATTTTTACCAGCGCTACAGTGAAATACAAAGAAAACACGTCCTTGCCGAGTTCGCAGTAAATTCTAGATTTGTCTCTGATTCAACTTTGTTTGGTAAATAATTATTAATGTCTCTTTTCTGCGCATAAATTATAGTGACAATAATTTCAATACAAACTAATGAATGTATTTATTCCTCAAAGTGAGAGACCAGCTTGTCCCCTGATCTATTGCAGTTTCTTTTCTGGCCAAATGAATAACTTTCTATGTCAGAAATCTGTTTCGAACTTCTGAATTGAAATTTCTTTTTCTGCAGACCTTGTCAAACAAAACCAGTTGGAACTTGTCAGTTGTGATAGTGAAATTTCAGACAGGTCAAAGTTTGGATTTTCAAAAAGGAAAAACTTTTTTGGGGGGGAACGTGCATAACTCAAAATGCTACATTTTTTCAGTACTTGTTTTCCAAACATCACTGTATTCACGCATCAATGCAGCTGGGGAAAAATAAATATTTTAGGAACAAATACTTGGGCCTCTGCCCAGGTTTTATAGCAACAGATTATTTTCTTTTGTAATTTATCATTTGCTGTACATTACCTTGCTCAATGACTGAAAAAAAAAAGTTCTTTAGGATAAAAAAGTCAAAGGAAAACTTGAAAAGGCTCTGTCCTCCCTGACCTCGTGCACGTTTTTATTGATATCAAATTGCTCATATTTTTTTGCCTTGCCATTTTCATTTTTATACCTGCTGGGTCAGATCTTCAAATGATGTAAACTGGCATCGACCTAATGGTTTCCATGAAACTATCAGAGCTGAGGATCTGGCATTAATTATTAGGGATTTTCTGTTATCCAGGGAGATAATGGAAAAGCAGTTCCTCTCCAAACTCTGAAACAGAGCAATCTGTAAGTGAACTACAGAAAGATGGCTCCAGTGAACTACCTCAAGAAAAATTAACTTCTGAGATTCTACGCAGAACTTCAAATTATCTAATTATTTTATGCCATAGTCTGTGTCAAGGCCATAACAAAAGTTAAGCTTCTCTCAAATAACGAAACACTTAATTTTCTTAAAAATACAGAATTTGGTTGGATAGTTCAATGAAATGAGGCCATTTGAAATTGAGTGTTGTTTTACACAGAATAAGCTGGCTCACATCAGTTTGGCTGCTGCTGAGTGGCAGAGCAGGCAGTAAAGCTTATATATCATTTTTGGTCTTCCAGCGTTGTATTTTAGCTGTTTTTTTGGGTGGCATAATCAGACACATTCCTCTCATTTTGAGTGCATAGTTTTAAGGAGTCTTCTCTCAGTCTTCTAAAATTGTTCAATCAAAGGGGCTTTTTATGCAAGTCCCTAGAAAAAAGTCAGAATTTTAGTTTTATCAGGTTATCTCCTGGTTTTGGGGATCCAAAGCCCAAGATCTCCCACAGATCAGTGATAGGTTTTGCTGCAGGAAAACATTGCACGTGTCAAACAACTTCTGTGCTTCCAATGGGTATTCCCCTGTCAAACAAAAGCATTAATTATAAACTATGTATTTATAACTCTGCTGCAGAGCAAACCAAACCACCACACCCTGATGACTCTGGGATAATGAACACTGAAGTCTCTGCCATCAGCTTTTGGGGACAAACACAAAAGTCCAAGATCTCTCTGACCAGATACCTGAGGCACCTCTTAATTTTCTGTGATCATCAGAGCACTGAACTACACATTTCCATGAATATAGTTGGGTTTCTTGCTGTCAATACTCATACTGGAAGAGTGTTTTCCACCAGCAAATGGTCATATCCTTATTTATCATATGATTTATTATGGATTTTGGGGTAATTTGTATTATGTTAATTTCCCCCGGTATTTTTACTGGGACATGTCTATCTAACTTAGGTGTCTTCCCTCTTGTTAATTATACAGAGAGTGATTGTGGACCTTGAATCCATTAGTGATTGTCTTTAAGTCATTCAGATTTTTCCTCTGTAAAAGAAGAATAAAAAAATCTTTCCTTTCCTCTCTTCTGTATGTTCATTTTCAGACAGTAAATTCTACAGGCCAAGAATTCTGTTAATCAGTGTTGGTTTAGTGCCTACTACAATGGGTATTTGCTCACAGTGGGGTACTACTATGCCATGAAAAAATAGTAAATATTACTGATGGTAAAAATACAGCTCGTTGACTAAAGGTGCATGAAAAGAATTTTGTCCTGTAGGACATCAAAGTTCTTAAAAATTCATATGTCAAGTATTTCCATCTGAACTAAATTAGTTTTGTAGAACTAAGATTTCATGGCAAATAAAAATAGTATATCATCTTAATAAAAGCATCATGTGCAAAGGGAAAATAAAAGCAAGAAAGATATAATTTTATAGTACTTGCACAGTTCTTCTTACTCTGCACTGAAATTCAAAACTACCAAAGAAGCAGCCATCAACAGCCACATAATCAATCTCCTGCAAAGCTGGTGCAGTTCTCCAACTTATTTGATACAAAGGACAGTGGAAACAATAGGAAAGTTTGCAGGAGTGTAGTAAATAACTCTAATGCTTTGAATTGCAGAGGGTAAGCAGCCTACCAAAAGTATTTATCAAAGTCATATTGGAGGAAAGAAACATCACCAAACAGAACAGTGCAAGCCAGATGCTTGGAGATTAAATGGGGTCAAAAATGCAACCCTAATTTTCATAACATCCTCATAAAAATTCACAGGAAACTGCTTTCTGAACCTGTTTTGGAAGAGATTTTTTTGAAAGGTAAAGGGGAGTTGCAGATTGAAATTCTACTGAATAAGGTCAGAACTACAGAGGAAGGGAAAAATAACCTGTTCATTAAATGAAACTAAGAACATAAAAATCAGTCCAGAACAATAACTAAAAGTAGCTGACAGTTATGTCTAGGTTTGTGAGATCAGATTTACATCTTTCAATTTGCACTTATGTTGAAGAGTAAGATCAGAGTCAGATCTTTAGATCTTTGACCCCTTCAGCAAAGGAACCAGAATTACTACATATGAAAGAATCAACATACACGAATTTTGTGAGCTTCCCAGACTTGCCCCTAAATATCCCCCCATGTGCAAAGACCAAGATACCAGAAGCCTCAAAAATAAGGTAAACCAAGTCCATGTTATTCAGTATCTCTTTGATATAACAAATGATGAAGCTCATCAGAAATTAAAGGAAACAGATCTTTTAAGTCCTCCTGATGCCCTTTAGCTGCTATTTTAAAAGCCATCTGACATTTTCTCTTACCACCAACCATTCCTGTGCCAGCAGCACTAGGACAATGCCCAGAGCAATGACAGGCATTTAATTTTCAGGCTTTGATATTGCAAAACAATGCAGCAAAGAGAAATTAAAACTTAACAAATTGATTGACAATTTTCTTTTAGACTCTTCCCTTTCATTTCTACCAAACCAATTTGCCTCCTGCTGACTTGCAAAAGAAACAGAGGGTAATTAATTTGCCTTAGTGGATAGTGAAGGAATACAGAGTGCAAACATGAGAGCCATGGCTTTGGTGTATTTTGGCTGACAGCGTAAGCTGTAATTATTATCTGACAACAATTTGCACAAAAGTGTAATTTCTAAAGCAAATGAGTTTTCAAAAGAGCAGACAATGAAGCTTGAAGCAAGTAAAGCCCTGCCACATCTGAACACGCTGGCCATGTTCTTCTAGTGAACAGAAAATTTAGAATGTTGATAGGCCATGTAGTATAAATAAACTGTGAATAGGAGTGACTACACAATGCAATTTATTTCCATCAGTGTTTAAAATAATCTACCATACTTTTAAAGGTCGTCTTTCTCCTATGGAGATTCAGGAACAAATTTTCTCTTGTATTTCAGAGGAAAAATAATCCTCAAATAATACTTCAAGTGAAGCACAAGTTGCAACCCTCCCCTAAGTATTCCAAGGCACTGTGTGTGCAGAGCAGGGGGATGTTGGGTGTCCATACTCTGGACTGCCCCATGCAAACCTGAGCCCTCTATCCCTGTTACCAGTTCTGCACATCCTCAGCCCCAGGGCACACGTGCTGCATGGGCTGGCTGTCCATGATCTGATTGCCTGGGCTCATGGGGGATGTTGGATTAACACCTGTGCCTGTAGTTGCTCTAAGCACATGCACATAAAGATTGTAGGACCAGGAGCACTTTCTCTGCCAGCAGAGACAACTTGAGCTGTTCTCTCCCTCCCTCGTCTCTAATCCCTACAATAACAGCTCAGGGCTTTGTGTTCTGCCACAGCAACTGTTTCTGATTGCAACTGGCTCAGCTGAGCACAAGACACAGCCTTTGGGGTTCCTGTAAGAAGTCCAGATTGAAATACTTAACACAAGTGCTGTGTAACACCTGTGTGACTGGCTCACAGCTCAGCCCCTTGGAAACATCACGTCAGACCTGCTCTTTGGGGGATCATTGATGTGCACAGAAGGAACAGAACAAATCTGTGCATGCAGGGAAAAAATACACACAGAGCTTCTGGAGCAGGTCAGATGCTTCCTGAAAAACTTGACTTCCTGAATTGAAAGCACGTGTATGATAGGGCAGGTCTGTCCAAAACTCCTGCCAAGTGTCAGCTCTACTGCAGGCAGGAAACAACTGAGCAGGGCAGGTGCTCAGAGGTTCTTGTAAGAACCATCTCACTACAACTGCACACGGACAGTCATTGATGCTCCAGATGTACCTGTGGTACCAGAGAGCCTGGAGAATGTTTGAACAGGTCAAAATCTTCAAGAGAAAGTTTTATCCAGAAAGGATTAGGGTTACAGTGTAATAAATAATAATTAAACGTCCATCTTTCAGATGGACTACCTGTACCAAAATTGGTCCTGAACAGGGAGAGGAAATGGCATTTTTAAACAGAAAATGTCTGTGCTGTGCCATGTCAGTGATGAAGCTTCCTGGGCAGAGCTCTGTGTGTTGGTTGTCCCCACTCCAGATTTTACCTCCTCAGAGCACCAACATGTGCTAGTGCACTGCCCCTGCTCTCCGGAGCACTAAAAGTTCAGAAATCCTGAAAAAATAGTTCAAACTCTCTTTATTCTGTTCTGATAGACTCCCAAGTGAAAACAGACTCATTGAGCATGGTTTGTCACAGTTTTATGTGCTGCCCGTAGTGTCTTATGGTTTTTGTTTGATAAATACATCCAATTTCTCGCTAATCTCATACCTGAAATTGAAAATAAAAATAAAAAAATATAATCCACCCTAAAATTTACCAGTTAGTACCCCATTCAAGAAAATGTCATGACTGCAAAACTCATAACAAATTCTCTTTTTAAAACAGTCTCTTTAGAACATAAGACTATTTTACATGTTTGGATTTAAGAAGTAGAAAATAAAGCTCAGCACAGCCATTTAATGGGAACAATCTTAAGGCTTGTCCACACAGGAAGTTAAACTAAATTAGCTGAAAGGTGTGAATTTAAAGTGCATTAAGGTAAAGTGAACTACAGTCACTTTATTTCTGAATGAGAACATTCACACCAAGCTTTAATGCACTTTAACTAATATACTTTCAAATCATATCTTTAGTTAATTTGTCTTAACTTCCTGTGCAAACAACTCCTCTCTAGCACTTACTGAGAGCCACAATATAGATTGATGTGGTTATATTTATAAATATGCCTATTAACCTTAAGACTCTGAGTCAACAAAATTTGGGATGTTAAATAAAAATAAGAAATATGTCCTTGCATGAACTTCCTAGTACTATGAAAGTGCAAACAGTCCTAGTGTTCCTAGTGCAAACATATAATTAATTTAGCGCTAATTTGTATAAAAGTGTATTAACTACACAGACCCAGATTAAAAAAGTAATACACTTGCATACAGTCACTGACTATAGTAGGAATTTATTTCTGAAACAAATGAAATGTAAAGAAATAGAGAAGAAAGTTATGCTTCTTTTAAATACAGAACACGTATTGAGATGCAGCAAGACACGGTAGATATAAAGGACATATCTGAATTCACTTCAAAAAAAGCTGTAGAATTCTTTCCTTTCTGAGGGGTGTCTGAAAGTCACGATAGCAAAGGATGCCTCAAATTATGTAGAAAAGGCAAACCAAGATTTTGCCTTGAATAACCTGTGAAATCAATACTAACTGTGCTTTCCCTGCCACCGCTAGAGTTAAAAGAACCTTTTCAGAAGCGGCTCTTGTAGAGAGAGAACAGGGATAAACTGACCCCCCCAATGTTCACTTACAGAGTGACTGAGTGCTCTGACAAACCAAGGGACAAAGGTCTGGCACAGCCACCACTGCGGGGACTTGTGCCCTACAGACCAACACACTGAGCTCAGCTACCAGGAGTCCAGTGTAGCAAAAGAAGACGCCCTTTGCAAGAGCAGCAAAATAATCTGTTTTCTAGCTGAGCTGGAAGAGTGGCATTGTGTGTCCTGGTACACAGGCAGCCCTGGATGCAGCCCCACATGTTCTCAGGGTTACACAGATGCCCCTGATTCCCTCCTAGATCCACTCTAAGTCTCTTCTCTCTCTTCAAAAGCTGATGAATGGCTGATAAATAGATTTAGTTCAAGAGAAAAATGTAATAGTTCTGAGACCTTTTAGTTCTCTTTACTGATGACAGAGAGAACAGGATAGTGGACCATGAGAAACATTCTCTTTCAAAACAGGAATGCTAAAATAATAGAACTTGTGGTCTTAAAGCATAAACATTTTAAGAAAAAGATCTGCTGCTCAGCCTACAGCACCAGTTTTTAGTTTATCAATTCACAAGAACCTTTACATGATTCAAGCAGATGTTCTGATCCATGAGGTTACAACAGAATAGAGATGATAAGATATATAGCAGTTGATAAATAAATAAACATTTCTATCAGCCTTCATAAATATTTTGAAATGTTAGATATTCCCAGACAAGTTCTTTTAGTTAGTTAGTAGAACTCCCTCAGAGAAAAGCTTCATTAAGTGCACTGATATTTTCTCTTACAATTTCCCCCAGTAACACAAACTCAAAGCTCTGCATTAACACAGATGTCACAGCTCCAGCCATTTACAGTTCACACCATGTAAGAGACTGTCCCTGCTTGGGTGTCCTGGTGCCCTGTGCTGAGCATCACAAACCACACTTGGTGATGAGCAAATCCACGGCTGCTTGACAGCTTTTTCTGGGTGCAGACTGTTGCTCAGACAACACACAGCCTTATGCTTTGAATCTCAGTTAGACCCACAATCCTTTTTTAGTCCCTGATATTTTTTTGTTTTCACCTAACTGGGCAGCCCAGGCAGTATTTCTGAGCACTCAGGCTAATGCAGCCTTTGGGCAGGCTTTCCACAGCTCGATATTCTGCATTTTGTGCTGCTGGAGCTTTTAAATCATGCTTCATTTTCATGATGAAAGCCAGTCACAAACTAAACTCTCCTATATAAACCAGAAAGGCCAACCATTAGCTTAAGAGTCCCAGGCAAAGGCAATCAGCATGTGTGTGGCAAAACTGAGCTGCTTGTCCCATAGCCCCTGTTTGTGTAGCTACTCCTGTCACACCTCACTTGGTTCCTTCCCTTCATTGCCAACATGTTCTCTTTGGAGCCCTTAATTCTGGTTTATGTCAGAGAATAAATCCAGGAGAAGCAGCAGTTGGTGCTTTTGCCAAGACTACAGCAAGTGTAGGATCCCTTTAGGGCTGGCCCCTTGGTGCTCTCCCTTGAGCAGTGGGCATCACCAGACAGGTCAAGCATTCTAAACTTTTGGGGTCCCCTCATCTTTCTCCCGGTCTCCCCCAAATCAGACTGTTAATATACTGATTTGAAGTTTGGTTGTTTTATGCTCTCAGCCCTGTAGAACTGGGTAAGAGCCCCTAAACCTGCTCTTCCCTAGAGTGGTAAGCAAGAAACAGCTCCCATCTCTGATGCTGCTTGATATATCCTTCTCTGCCTTTTCTTTGTAGCTTTATGAAGTGGGGAAGTTTGCATTTAGCTTTTTAATTAGTCCTCCCTCTCTGAAGTTAATACCAGAACCCTGCTATCCTTTAAGGACTGAAAAGGGGGAGCTGTATTCACAGCAGATCCAGAGCCTGCTTGGACTGGGTTTGACTCAGTGAAAGAGGGACAGTTTTCTCTTGTGCTCAGCAATATGAGGTGTAATCTATAGAAGGCTGTGCATCAATCTTGATCAGCCCAGATATCCCACCCTAGGAATACAAAACCTCCCATTTAAACAGCAAAAACATTAAGAGCAAATGCACCTGAGACAGGCAGACGTGTCTAATTCACACCATCAAGCACTTTATGAGCTAAAACTTTAACTTCAGTGATTATGCCTGAGACATGTAAATGGTTTTAAATTATAAGTCTAGCAGAAGTATTTTTCTAATAATAAGCCATTAATTCTGGCAGTTTCAGACTGTCTGAATCTAGGTGTATAAACTGTAGCTGCATCAATCAGTGCTGTGTGTCTGACTATTTCAGGCATTCCTTGTTAGTGTAAAGAAAGAACAGTTTGTCCACCAAGCACAACAGCAGCTGAGATTCCCGTTGATTGATAACTAAATGTGCCGTAGTGAAAATATATTCAGAGAGAGCTGGAGAAGGAGGCACAGCAAGGACGTAATGGGGGTGGAGGAAGGAGAGGTGAAATTGGCCACAACAGGAAATTCCTTCTCAGGAGTCTTCCAAAGAGCTGGCAAGATGGATTTCATTCCAGCAGGTAACCGTGCCTTTATATTTAATCTTCTACGACATCTGTAGCCATGCAAATTCTTCACTGCTCCATGTGCAAGCTCAATTACTGGAACATTGTTCTGGCTGTTTGGGACATTTCTTCTGTACATTAGTCCTGTTTCACATGCAGAATCCACTGATGTCAAGAAAGCTGGTGTGTAGAGAAAGGGTATATATAAAAAGATGTTATTCTGCCAGTTGAAGAATCCTTTATTGATCACAGTTGGGAAGGTGGACATTTCTGAAGTCTAAAGTGGTTTATCAAGAGGCTTGTAGGATTTATTTCCAGAGAACCAGTGATTTTGCTGATAAAAACTGTCAGAAGTTCACAGATGTCACCATATTTAAGCTGAAGAATCCTATTTTAAAAGCTTTACAGTTCTGTCTAGGAAAGTAATATTTTCTGCTGTAAATGTCAGTATCTTTATACACCATGACAAGTAAACCTCAACTCATTTTCCAGTTTGGTGAAAATTTCGGGTTTTGTGTTCTCAGCCAGTTTTTGGGTTCTCTCTTAGCTTTGACAGCCTGAAAACAAGCTCGAAGTTTCAGAGCAACAGATTTCTACCATTTGCAAACTGTGAAAATCTAGGCCATAAAACATTGACAAAATCTGGCCCAGATCCTGATTTCATAGATCAAGTAGGTGAGCATCACTACAGCAGTGAGTAACACAACACTGGAGTCTCCTACTGCATTAATCTCTTTTCTAAAATTCTTTTCAATCTATGGTTGAAGATTTTAGAAGCATTTAAAAAAGATAATTGAAAGCACAAGCCCTTCTTTTTGAGTAGAAATTCACAGAACCATTTCAGCACAATTAATTAATCTACTTATATTCAGGCACAAGCTGAAATTTCTTGGTCAGCTGATACTTGGAAGACCATTAAAAACAATATCAGGGATGTGATTTGTAAATGTTTTGGGTTTTTTTTTGTGGTGATATCCAGGTTCAGAGCTCAGGTTTTCAAGGGAGAAAACTAGGAAAATACCCACACTGAGTTAGTTTCCACTCTAGAAGAGAAAATGCCAGCAGGCATACTCCTCTATCAAGACAGTGTTTTCACAGATGACAGTCAAGATTTCATTCTTATTCCTTTTATAACTTTGTATTTATCTCATTTTTTTTTCTTTAAAGTTCTCCAGAATTATCTTTTCTAATCAGTTGTGAAAAGCGCAAAATAAAATCATGTGGCAGAGGTTTATGTTCTTGAGAAATCAGCCTCCTGGAGTGACTTCTAAACTAAGAAAATACATTTTTTGTTTTGTCTTTTTCTTGGCAATTTCAGTGTAAACTCAGAAGATACCATTCCCCATCCCATCAAGCCACATCATTCTTGGAAAAAGAACCACAACATTCATTTATCCAAAAGAATGTTTTCTGTAGGAAAAAAAAAAAAGGCAGGAATGAAAATCAGATTTATTTCTTTATGAGTTTGTTGTGTGACCCAGTGAAGGGGTGCCACTCCATCATTCATGGCAAAGAGAATTGACTCCAAGTTATGTTCCCCTCTTCCACAAGACGTGCTGCAAAGAGATTTCCAGGGAGCTGGGCATGACAACAGGAAGGCTCAGGCTGGCACATTCGTAGCTGTTATTAGGTGGCAGAGCCACAGATTAGTGTCCCCTGATGATGCTGGGCCCACCTATGAACTCTCTGTTTAAGTCATGTCCCTTTGGAATTCCTCCAGGTAACAATCCATGAAAAGATCAGATTGTAAAAGATCAGTTAAAATAAAGCTCAGTTGCCTGGCTTATGGGAGCCATTTCTAATCTTTTTATTTCTAGTTACAATGATGCATTTAACCAAGGCACAAAAGGTGGCTGTGGAACCTTTAGGTCCCACTTCTACATCACCAGCACTTTGTGAGTGACAAATGCTTGAGTACACTCAGAATTACAGAAAATAATCTCCACCTTTCTCATAGATGGGGATGCATTTCATTTTCACAGTGGTTAGCAAATAATTTATTTTTACCACTGCTTCCTAACCAACCTGATGTCTGACCAAATATGCCAAATAAAAGCTCTCCCCACAAATTATCAGTGGGGAGATCTAGGAGAAACCAGGGGAAAAATGTATTTTATTTTTAAGCCTCCTCTGCAGATTAGTCAGACGCAAACCGGGGTGGTCTCTCTGCCACCAGTGATTGTCTTACAGAACATGAAAACAAATCCACAAAGTTGCTGACAGGCTATTTTTGTGTTTCTACCCATACAAGTTTGGTCATGGCTTCTCTAAGGATGCATAGCTGTCCTCATTTGAACTTGTAGGAGATCTCAATATCCCCTTTTATGGATTGTGTTTCCTTTATGTTCAGCCAGATGGAAGCTGGTTTTTTTTTCTTCCAGCTTTGCAGTCTGGATTACAAACTGGAGTTTGCTTGGCTTCTGCCTGTTCCTTTATTTCTGTTTCATTTTCTGGTGCATTTTTCTACCCAGGAAATTACTGCAAATTACACCGGGACATAAATTTACAGCACACCAATTACTTTGCAGTAATGCCCTGTGTTAATCTGCTCACCATACCCCAGCTCTTTAGAAAGTGGAATAAACTCTCTGGTACTTACTGAGTGTTCAAAGTGACCACACAGAGCTGCTGCATGTGCTAGCACACAGAATCCGACACCTTAGCTTCCTCTGCAGAGTTTTTCTATTAGCTATTAACTACTTTAGGTGACATTTCAAAAATACCTTCAGACAGGTATATTATGTGTCTGCTGCTGCCTGGGTTTGCATGCTAATAATCCAGTTCTTCCTGTACAAATCTCTGAGTCCAACCTTTAAATCAAAAAATGAAGTGGCTCCCAAGAAAGACAGATTTCTAAAAGCCACTGATTTAAAATACTCTTTGTTCAGGGGAACAAGCTCTTATTTTATGAAATGCCTCCTGAGCTCTCAGCACTCAGAGCTGTCTCACACACAGGGAAGGTTGTCCCATGGATGGTGGAAGCCATTCTCAGTGGCCATAGCATGACACTATGAGTAAGAACTTTGGGAAGCTCTCCATTCCTGTTTCAGATTTAACCAAAGAACAGGAAACCATTAATGATGAATTTCACCTGCAGAATCCTGTACAAACTATTCATGTTTCATTGGGGGAAGGAAATAATTTATCTGACTTACTCTACACTTCTAACCCCGAGTCTAATTTTTTATTGTCTGCAAGAATTTCCTTAGTCTCAGCAGAAAGGCAAGCACAGCAGAAGATTCCAGTAAATCTTTGGACAAAATCAAAGTGTCTTTCTCTCCAATCTTCCACACTTACCAAATAGAGTGCACATTTCATGTTGTAGCACTGAACTATTAAAAACCGGCAACACAAATTTAGTAAAAATCATAGAACTCTAACATGATTTGGGTTGGAAGGGACCTTAAAACCCCTCTTGTTCCAACCCCAAGCCATGGGTAGGGACACCTTCCACTAGATCAGGTTGCTCAGAGCTCCATCGAGCGCGGCCCTAAAAACTTCCACCTGTTGCAAATCAGAACTTTATGAATGACCAACTAGTAATATTTTTATTTTTTTTTAACTCTAAAGAAAATCGTAGATCTTAAGAAAATTACTCTTATCCTTGCAATATGGAAGTATGAAGAAAATGATAGAGAATGTGTTGAGAGCAAAGACTGAATTATGATCTGGGGAGATCCCTAATGTAATAGATTTGGGATGGGGAAAGGATATACGTTAGAGAGTAATTTTTTATTTTTTTTTAAATAAAACCATTTAGTAATACATGGACACATGGCTTGCATTTTTGTTCTGTTTGTTACCATACTGGTATTGCATTTCAGTTTGGGGGGAATAAAGGTTAATAACTCCAGTTCAAAAGACTATTGTTGGCAAGCTTAAGGGCACAAACCAGTGATTCTGTCCCCTGTACAGCAGCCAGCGTGGCACATTTCTACCATAATCAGAAGTTGGTCAGCTCTAAACCATCTAATTAAAGCAATTATTCTAGGCTTTAATTGTTTATTTTTATTACTAGGGTATCAAGAGGCCCCTGCTGAAACTGGGGCTATATACTCTACAAACACTTAGCAAGAGAGAATACTTTCCCTTTCAAGCTCTCAATATAAATAAATAAGACACAGAGGAAAGAGCAAGGTGAAGAGATGATAGTTATCTGTGGGTTTAGTTACACAGTGGTGAAGACATGATTAGCAGCTGACCTTGCTTAGTCCCATTCCCACATCTGGCCACTTGGGTGTCTTGGGTGTTAAATGTATTTTCAATCTTTTAGAACAAAGCAAAAAGAGTAAAATGAAGTATGAGTGGCTATTTCAGCTACATTGCTGGGTACTGAAAGTTTCAGGATTCTGATCCCAGAGACCATGTGGTTTTTAGCAAGACAGGAAAAATTATTATCAGTTTCATAAACGTGGTTTCTATTTAAATAGGCTAATTAATTCTCTGAACATCCTTTGAAAGTTAAATTCCAAGCTCATTGAAATCACCTAAATACTCCCATTAATTTTAGAGGCTTTTGGATTATGTTCCCTTTCTGTCCCAACAAACCCCCTTTAAAATATTAATTTGAAAGTCCAAGATAAATCTAAAAACCCCTTTAAAGAAACATAGGGGCCTAACTAACATGAATTAAACAATCCAGCCACTTGTTGGGAAGTCTATCAGGTTTGAAACCTGGTTCTGTGAGGCAAACTTTGTGAGCAGGATAAAAGCCCCAATAAAGCTGGCTGGGCACTTTGAAAGAACTATGGTACCTTACGTATTTTATTGCTAACATGCATAAATCCATCAGTGTCCTGGAACAGGAGTCTTTCTAGCTCATTGGTTTAAAGCAAGGCAGCCTAATCAACACACTTATATGTATAAATAGCTGGATTTGATGAGGTAAGACCCATGAGGAGGTGTTTGCAAGAGTAAAGTCTGAGACATACGATTTACAGAGAGTTTGCTCGGTTTACAACTAAATACACTTTGTGTCAGCAGCTGAAACATGAAGTCTGAGAGATCACCTTTTTCAAAGGCAAAAAAATCCCCTGCAACAATGACCACAGTTATTCTCCACATGCAGCTTCTGTCTGGCACTAAAGCAGTGCATTACTCTCACCTTTTTGCTCTCTACAGATTCCTGCAGGGCACATAGTTTTTAAATCATTTAAAAATTCACTATTAATCAACCTAATGAAAAGCATGCCAGAAACTGGACAGAGGTCCATAACAAAATAGCAGAGACAGAGAACGAATTAATATCTGTAAATAATGTTTAACTACAAGTTCTGAAGTTTGTATAAAACCACATACATTTATCTCTCTCTTGGCCAGCCCTGCCTGCAAAGGCACCCTGTGCTCTGTGACTGGGCAGCCAGGTGGACTAGAGGGTAACAGGCTGGAATATTTCACTTTTCCTATTGCCATCCTCCCAGGGCATCTTTCCTCTCTCTATCCCAACTCTTTGTCTCTTGAACGATGGATCTAAATCTAATGCTAACTGGCACTGTAATCAGGCTGTGAGGGCTGGCAGTGCTCAGTGTAAATAACACCCCTTTCGCAGCTTAGCTGTGGCATACTGTGGGTTTAAATAAAGAGCTCTATGAACACGACAGCAGATATTAACTGCAGAAATGCTTTTGCCATTCTGCTTCATTCCCTTAAATAGAAAAAAGCAAGGAGCTACTGTTGTTCAACAGGGACAATAACGAGACGGGATGGGAGCTGTCTGGTTATCCCCAAACTGCAGTCAAGCAGTGAAAAAATGAAAGAAATTCAATTCCTCACACCAGTCTTTCCCTCCATCCTGTTTTTCTCTTACATTTCTCAGAATGTGGTATGATCTTGAAACCTTCATCTTCCCATCATACAGAATTTAAAAATGCCTAAAAAAATCATGCCTGTAGCATGTCATGATGTGAAAATACATGCTTAGCTGTAAGACATCAAATGTTGTAATTCTCATCTTCTTATTGTTATCTAAATGAAATCAAGTTATTTTTAAAGTACTGCTGCAAGGAGCCATTCTTTAGCTCATATATACTGTAATAGTTCCATTGAATGTGGTAGTGCTGAAACTTGTCACAGCTGAGGCTCCATCCTCACCCCTGTGAATGATCAGACAGCCACTTGCTGTCCCAAATGCTCAAAACAGATACAGATAATGATCCAAAATATATTTTATATAGGAACATATAATTATTATGCCATCTGTTTTTAATCCCAAATTGACCACAGTGGTCAAGTTCAGGCAGAATCTGTCTAAGTCACATAACATTGTGTCAGAAATCTGAAGAACACTGCAAATAAACAACATAGAGACATTCAGTTCCCCAGTGATGCCACAGGGTTTCTTTGTATGCAGTACAGCAGTGGAAAGCAGGCTTATGCAGAAGGAATTAGGCAATAGAGATCACTTCTAAAATAATCAACATTAACTAATTCGATGTGGGGTATTTTATACTATATTGACCCATTTAGTTTCCAAAAGCCTCTAACAACCATCATCTGGTTGAAATTCCAACTCAAACAAAGTAAAATGCTATGTTGATTATTTTTAAAGAATAACTTTCTGGCTATATATTAAATAAAAATTGAATGATTACTTTCACTTGTGAGCCAAGAAGTATTGTCATACCCGACAGAATCCAATAAAACTGGCCAGTTCTTTTCCATATCCTTTTGCAATGACCATAGATCAAATTTTCCATATATAGAATGCCTAGTGATATATATATATTTAAGAGTTACAAATGGCTGAATGGGAATTCTAACTCAACATTAACTTCTGAACAAATTTAATACACTTCATTATAACCATTTTTGAAATACAGTCATCATTTTAAATATTCTTACATAAACTTCCCCAAGCACTATAATCATACATTCAGTGAAATATTTCAAACTCTCCCTTTGCTTTTCAAAAGTGCACTGGCTGCACATGTCAACTTCTACAACATATTACTTTAGTCATTAAAATGTTGGACCTGAAGTTTCTATCTATTTTAAGTGACAATTTGACTGATCTAAAACTTAGTTTGGCTACAAAAAACATTGTGTTTCAGTCTGAGCATCCACTCTCCTTTTCCAAAAGAATTTGTTACTCCCCTGGTGATGCATGATGGCTATTGTATAATCTTGCACTGCCCAAAAAAAGAGGCTATAGAATCCAGCCTATACAAGCAGAGATTTATGAAGTGGCAAATATTTACTTGAGACAATTGCTGACCTCAAAGGAACATCTTCAGGAGCCCAGGCCTGCTGAGCGTTGCCATATGATTCACACAAGGATTAGCTCGGAACAAAAGCTGCAGCAACTTTGTATTTGGAAGAAACTTGGATTCAGGTACATCATCTCAGCTTGACTCCATGTGAAATTTAAATCCAAAGATCATTAATTGCAACATTGTCAGGAGGCAAAAGGAAAAGGAGACATTAGCCTTAAAAGATTTAGAAAAGAGTGTTTTAGGATCCCTCTGCAGATTTCCATGTTTCCCAGCGCACCCTCTGCCTTTAGGCAGGACACCAACCCTGACCTTAGAGCTGCTCTAGATGCATTTCTGATGTTTCTGGGGAAGGTGAGTTTGGACATCAACTTCAAGCTCATACTGAACTTCCAGACCTTCCTCCAAAATGCTCTCAAGGTTTACCAGTACAGAAAAAGCATAATCCTATGTGAGATGATCCTTAACGCTTGAAGATGACACAAAAGCAGGCTACAAAATCACTGATGGACTTTTTTCAGGTAATAAAAGAGTAAAACTAACTTGTCATAGGGAGAAGAGATAACAGTTCCACAAATCCCAGAGCTAAAGAATTAATCAAAGCAGGGCACAAGGAAGTAATACTGGTTCTCCATAGGGCTATCCATTAAAACTCTATTGATAACATTCAGGAGGAGAGAAGAAACACTAATCTAAGTCTTCTCCTATGTGTGATGTTTGTGAATTTGCAAAGGCTTTAAGATGAGGTTTGTGTACCCAAACTCCTTGCTGAACACTTTCAGCTGTCCTTCCTGCTCTTGCACTTCAGAGGATGTATGTGTGCTGCTCATTGCCCTTACATTTTTCAGCACATCACATTGTTAGTTTTGCATCTTAACTGCTGGGCAATATGTTTCCTTTCAGTGAAATAAATGTTTGGGCTCTCACACTTTCCAGTTGTTTATTCAGTACAGTTTATACCACATCAGTATGCCTACACATCAAGCAAACATAATGTGATTATAGCAAATTTTACCATAAATGAGCTCGCAAGGGCGACACTGGCAATGAAGATGTGAAAGCACTAGATTTAGTACACGTTAGAAACCAGAGTGCTCTCATGGGTCTTTGGAGAGTTTGCCTTCTCATCAACCTGGAACAAGCCAAAGCCATGGCTGCAGTGTTTTCACAGCTGCTGTTACCTCTGTCAGTCAGAACACACTGCTCTTACATGTGCTACAGCAGGAACTCTGTTTGGCTCTGTGATACAACACTACTCCTGGCTTCTCAAATCCTTTAAGGCCCTCTGAAAAAGCAAGGCCAGTTCCAGGACCGGGAACACCTGCATAAGAACCATTCAGAATTCCCAGGTTTGCTGTCTCTTCCAACAAAAGATGCTGAGAAGAGGTTGCCCACTGCCTACCTCCATGCAATAGTGATGGATTTTAGGGAGGGATCAGAGGAGTGATAAGAGGTTGCAAAGGGCAGTGCCAGACCATCCCACCAGTCCTCTTTTCAGGGCTGCAATAAAAAAAGCCATGAGCCATGCACAAGCTGATATATGATCTGCTTTTTATCCAGAGGTATCTTGGAGAAGTTATACCTGCTGATCTTTTAATGAGTAAATCAGATTGAACAAAGAGTTACTCACATTATAAGCCTTGTCTTTTAGTTGGTGTTGAAAAACCATATACTATATAAAAATGGTAAGATCCAGATATTTGATCTGCATGAGATTATCCTTCTTGCTAAAAGCATGAAACTTTGCCAACTCCTTGGCTGCCAGCCACATAAATCAGCTTCTCATAACTCTTCCTATAAGTCAATCATCATTCGTTTCTTTAAGACTAACTTCCACTATTTCTCCTGTTTCAGCATGATATGTATATGTATCCAATGTATAAAGCATCATGAAATTGAAATAGCTGTTGCTATCAATCTGATCTGATTATTCTACATTAGATCTTTCCTTCCTTTTCTGGGATATGTAGCACTTCTGTAGATTATTAGGATTCTTGTTATTTACTTAGTTTCTGGATGAAGTGATCCCTTGGTGTTACTTCCTTGTCTCCAGATTTCTGGGAAGGCTTCATTTACGTGCGTAATGCACTTCAAATGCTTGGATAAAGGCAGGGTATAACTACTGCTAATAACAGGACAAACTTAGTAAATGTGAAGTAACTAAAAGTGCTCTCAGTAGCTTATTCATACAAAATCTGTAACAGCAGGCCTGGCAAAAATACTGACATTTTTGTTCATCTGAATGAAAATTGAAAATAAACTCCACCCAAAAATGTAAATGTCAAACGAGGAAAAACTGCAGAACTAGACAACAAATGGGGATGGGGGAAGAAATTAAGATCAGTCTGCAGTGACTTAAAATCCTTGCTTAAAAAAAGAAGGATCCTATGCCCTAAACCCAGGATTTTCTTCATATATTGCAAAATGTACATGCCAAATTGTAATTAGGAACTCAAACACTGCTGACTAAATGTACAATATTTTAATCCTGTACCTTAGCTGGTGTCACCGATTCAAGCAGTAATACTGTTTGAAGTAGGGCATAAAAATATGGAAATTTAACCACAGACAGAAAAGAGAAACAATTTGAGCGACTCATTAGTGCCTTCATCTTTATTGAAGCACAAAAGCTGATAGTATTCATAAAGGTGCAAACATGGCAATTTTTCTTTATTTAAATTGGAGCTATGAGACAAATTGTCAATCCCCACGCAAAAGGGACTATTGTGACTGCTGGAACCAGGAAAAGCTCAGCAGTACTGGGTGCTGTGCAGGCACAGAGCAAGTGATCTGTAGGTCAGTGTGTGAGGAAGAGGAAGAGCAATGGCAGGACATTATTATTGACAGGCCAGGTCAATGCAGACAGTATTGACATCAGGAGAGCTGCTGTGTGACACTTGTGCAGTTGCTCTGAGTGTGCAGTTACCAACAAGTCCTTTTCCCTGCAGTTATCACATCTGAAATACGAACAACTAAGTTGCCTGTGGTGGGAAGTGCATTCACTGCGACACTGTGAGACTCGTCTGTGAGTGTGGAATCCAAGGGAGCCTGCACCCAAATCATCAGTGTGCTGCAACATCTGGCACAATATGAACTCGGCTGCCTGAATTTTAATTCAAATATGATGAAAAATTGTGACCGGAGGAACTTTGTATATTAAATTAGGAAGAATTGAGAGACATCCATCCCTTATGCACGTCTGCCACAAAATAAACTGACTTAAAATTGGAGTAATTCAGATGTCGCTTTTTAGGTAAAATGACTACAAACTTAGGGAGTTTATGCATGAGGCTTTTCCAACTGAGACTGGCAAGAGCTCTGGTGATACATAACACTTTAGGCACCCCAGATCAAGGGTTTATTTCAGTACACATAAAAATTAAATTTTATTATTTTATAGTCTGCTGGATTTCACTGAATCACAGCTACTACTTTATCAATGCTGTAGCTACCTTGAGGGAAATAAACTGCTCTATTTCTGTTATTTATACAACACCACAGACAAATTTTTCTACATATGGACATATATGAACAAACACTACATGCACACATCTCCTCTTCTTTACCACGGAGAAAAGCAATGAGATCTATCCACAGAAAAGTTAATTCAGTTACATCTGCAATAAAAGATCAATACTTTATCTCAGGTTCTGCACACCTTGTCAGCAAGTTCAAAAGCAAATACAATTTTGACAAGGAATCTGGTCTATTTCTACAGTACTTTACAGCCCTTTCAAGATCCTCATGGCATATCATCTCCCTTTAGTGGATGAGGAAGGAAAACAGAGAGGTGAGGTGAGATGTTCAGGGCTATAAAAGTAGTCAGTAGCATGCTGAGGACTGGAACCCAGTTGTACTAATGTTTCCAAACCCCGAAATGCTAAAGGCAGACATACAACCCTACCAGCAAACAAGGCAAGCATCACATCAGTACCCCTGTTTCAAACATACGTGCCCTACTGGGAAGTGCTGGCCACTTCTGGTTGCCAGCCAGCAAACTTTCCCCCTCCTCAGCGTGAACTCTGACTGTGTGCCAGTTCACTTACCCATGGTTATCATTTTTTCTGTCTGATGAGCGTGGAACAATTGCCTCCCGAGCACTGCTTAGCCAGAGCCGGAAGAACCGCTTGCCTCCAGCCCAGCTGTCGGAGTCTCCATGCAAGATGCTGTGCAAAATGTTGAGTTAAAAGAAAACACGAGTAGGGGGAAAAGAGAGCTCTCTGAGAACCTCCACATGGTTCCTGTTGCTAAGGGAACCACTCCCTTTGTCTGCATAGGTTAGGAATGGCTGCTTCGTTTGGAGTCTGTCTCTTAAGTACTGAAAACAGCACAACAATTTCAGAAAGGAAAAAAAAGAAACCCTCCAGAATATCTTACAACCAAAGAAAAACTGAACCGCCTAGGAATTCTTACATTCAAAGCAGCTATTAATAGTTGATTTGGGTGACTCCAAGGAGACTGTAAAACTCCTCTGTGCCATCTGATGGGACAATACACCACTGCACACAGTTTAATTTATGTATTGTAATCAGCTTTTGGGGATCAAGGTAGCTGGTTACAGGAAGACAGATCAAGAAATCAGGTCCAGTTTACTACAGCAAACAGGGAGATACCAGTTGCAAGAAATAAAAGCTTGTAATAGATATTCATGATGGACTGTGGAAGAGAGATGCTTTTACTTACACTTACTCTTATAAAAATCCAAGTCTGAATCCTTAGCTCTGATCTCTGTAGCTGCTCTGCTGCCTCTCTGTCCCCAGGCCGAGCACTGCACCATTCCTAAACCCCCAAATATTTGAGAATATACCTTCTATACAGGCCCATTGGGCTCAGTCCGATTCAGCATATGGAGTTAGGAATCCCTGCTTCTTATCTTTGCCCATCCCTGATTTTAAGGAATACACGAGGATGAGTACTTCTGCGGAAGGGTGATTTCACTGTCAGTCTGAGGTCCTACAACTCAAAGAACTGATAGAAGTTGTCAGGAAGATTGGTACTTTGGGAATAGAAACACCTTGAGTGCAACCTCAGATTTTTGTTTGCATTAAGAAAATCAGCCTCCTTATGAAAATACACAGCACAACATGCACAACATTGGTATTACACAGCACAATTGCATCTTGCTCTCTCTCAGCTGACACCAAAAACAGCACTCTAAAACACTGTGAGTGCAATTTTTTCTGTGGACTTGTTTCAATATCTTAATATTACAGGGGTAGAAATCATCAAAGACTTGGATGCAGAAAGGAATTTTCAAGCATAGACTTATCTGAGGCTCTTTTAGCACAACCAGAGAACAACCAGAGAAATGTGTTACATTATGTTCAAAATCTTAGATGATGCACTTCTGTATGAAAAACAGAATTATCTGGTTCCAGCAGAGAGCAGCTGTGAGAGCCTGGAACAGTGGAGGGAGGTCAGTTTGGTCTTATGCTAAAAAGCTGAGCTTCACTTAGTGCAAGGTAGAGAGGAGGCAGGGCCAGTGTTCTTCTATTTTCCAGAGACCTGAGCTGACTTTCCCCCCCTCAATCAGACTTTGCTCTCAGAAAACACTAGATAAGAGTTTGAGACGTCTTTGCTCACACGCCACAGTCCAGCACTAGTTCTTTGACATAAAGACCTGAAGAATTCAATTGTCACTTCATTGCACAGGTTGAATTGTCTTTGCAGCATGGTATGTGTTGCAACCCTCTCGCTTCTTCCTCTCACCCCAAGGAGTCAAATAAAGCAGACAGGATTGCTTTGTGGAGGGGCCCTTCTGCTTTCCTTTGCAAAAAGATTAGGAGATTAGAGAGGGCAACTGGGAGATCAGTTTAGGGAGATTAGAAACAAACTGTTAACAAACAGGTTTCCACCACATCGTTTTTAGTAAAGAACATTTAATTGGAAACGAGTTTAAGAGTTTGTGATTGTATTTGTTATTTTCCCTTCAGAGGACTGATTTGAATTGCTCAATCTTACTGTGTATGTGTGTGTGTACACACACACTCCTCCCATTTTCTCCTTCACATAGATAGACTGATGTCAACGCGAATGCAAGTGAAGGATCTTGGGATTCTGTGCAGCCACAGCAAGGGAGACAATGGTTTTTAGGACTGAACTAAAGTTTCTGACAATGAATTCTTTACTGACTTTCTTCTGCAGCTTGAAACCCATGGAATTTTCTTCAGTGTCATTACAAGAAGGGTGAATTCGTGTACATTTAGACCACTCAAAGTTAACTTCTAGCACTATAAAAGTTTTCAACACCTCAAAAAATGTTTAGTGAGTCTAACAGTGTGCTTTATCTAACCCTTTTATCCAATATTTGGGTACATAATACCATCAATAATTCAGGAGCGTTCTGCTGCTCATTCCTAATTCATCTCTTCAGAATAAAGACAAGGGGAGCAACTTCAGATCACATTTGTGAAAGAGCCAGGGACAGCATCGATGCAGCCTCCTGTGCTGATATACAATATTCTCCCCCCTCCCCAAAAAATAACCCAAAGCAAAGCAAACCACCAATGTGTTTTCCCTTTAGTTTAACAAAGACAGGTATTTTCCCTGTTTAATAGAAATATTAGCATCTTATACAGGACATTTATAATTTTCCCATCGTTACAAGAGCAACACTTTTATTGAGAGACTGGCAGTGAGGCTCAGATTTGATGAAGACAAAGCAAATTTACACAGAAGTGGAATTCTACCCGGAAACTTTTCTTCAGTGAAATAGTAGGAACTGTATCTATTACTATAAGTCCCATCTTCTCAACTGAAAAATAAACTGCATTAAGAATTGATGTCCTAAAGAGCCTGACTTTGTTATGCTAATCCAAGATATTAAGAATAGTCAGAAAAGGAATTCATTAATGGCTACTTGAATCAACTGCTTTTTGTCCCAAATGTGAACAAATTCCCCGCAGTCAGAAACTATCTAACACAGTGTCATTGAAGTTTATTTATTTACTTACATATAATAAGCAACTGAGCAGTTTGCAGTGCATAAAGTGAGGCTATGGAAAAGTACATTACAGAGCTCCTGCTTCAGGGCCCTCTCAGCCAGATTTTCAATATATGTGCCTATTTTCTGTTTATTATTCAGCCAAAAACTTTGAAACTCTCTATCCCTTCAGTCCACTTAGTGGCCAAGAAAAGATTGCCTGCCTTATATAAGGTGGCTTAAGAGGAATTTTAAAAATAAATATTTACAAAGCTCTAAAAATATTATCTTGTTTTGTTAAGGCTAAGTGTGTAAACACCGTACCTGTTACAAATATAGATCTTGTTATGCAATGAAAAAGAGAAGCAGATGGAGCTGTTGATAGCCTCAGTGACAATAGTGCAACAAGCAGTTGCACAGGAACCAGTATTCCCCTTATAAGGAAAATTTTTCATATTCCCCAATTTATTTTTTTTTTTCAGTCGCAAGTTGGAATTAAAATTCCGACATGAGAAATTTTCCATAGGAGGGTCATATTTAAAAGACCCTCTATGTAAAAAAAAAAAAAAACACCACCCTTTAGTTTGAATGAACTGACATGGATTTAAATGACCTGTGAGAGTATGTGTACAGTTGTATGTGCATGTATAAGGTTTCTTGTCCACTTTCGTGAGCCCAGACTCCCATCCCTCGTGGCAGTCTGCCAAGCAGGCCAAGAACGTGAAGAAACTTGACTTTCTGGCACCATTCCACGTGAGATGCCGGGGAGCTGAGAGCTGGGAAAAGCGGGCGAGCTGGCAGGAAACCAAGAACATTTCCATCAAAAATTTCATTGGAATAGACATTTTCATGCAACGTGTTAGGTTTTGGTGAACCGGCATTAGCTGAGAGAAAAATGTTCCACTGGAAAGTTTCCAGTTTGTCCTAGTGCTAAGATCTTGACACTTGGACTTCGTATTTTTCATTCAGCTGAAGAATGGATTTTTATTTGCCAGTGTCATGCACAGAGGCAGAGTGTAGTTTACTGTATTGCTGATGGTATAACATTATTCCTCCTGATACTGTAAGAAGCAGCTTTATTTTGCCAGTGCTGCTGTCTCATGCCTTCAGGCTTTTTTGTCATGTCCCCACCCCTCAGTGTCCTTCATCTAAATAGATCACAACAAGGAGTGTCAGCAGAGTGGTGAGACCACTACTTTGTACTCAGAGACAGATTTTAATATCTGTCTCTGGATCAAGATTTCTGTCCTACTGTATTAGTTCAGTAGGGAAAACCAGTACATCCTCACCTTGCAGTGTTATTAAGATTAATATATATGGGTTATAACAATAAACCTGCAACAGTTCTGACAAGCATATAAAAGATATTAGCTTAAAGTACTAAACTTCAGAAATCTCTTGCAAATAGAGTGTTTAACATTATCTTTAGTAAAGATGTCACAAAGTTGTGGCACAGAACAAAGGTAGAGAAGGCTACAGCACTGGATGAGGAGTCAACTGCCTATTGATCCAAACACACTTCAAATATTTGATTTCACAGGTTCTTCAAGACAAAAATGTATATGCAATATATATAATTTAGCTCATCTTATTCAAGCTGCACATGTGACAATTCTGAGCTTACTGGAAGACTTGCACCAAGTTCAGCTCCGTCAGTGGTGGGATACTGGACCATTCCTGCATGCACAGCTTTTGAACCTGCTTCTTACAACACTTATTCATTACGCCCCATTCAGGAAGTGATCTCACTGGAAAATCTGAGCAAAACATAGGACAGAAGTTCCAGACTCAAAAAGCTAAGGAATGTTCTTTCCCCCCCCACACCTCATCCTCTTTTAAATGAATCTAGTCGTTGTGAAAAGCATTAGATGACAGTCCTGAGCACCGGGGGCTGTTTGTGCAGACAAGGACACAAACTTTTCCAATGGCCTCCTTCATGCCAATGTATGGTTACGATTTAACTTCCCATCTTGGGCATCGTAGAACTTCACTCAAAACTAGAGATAAAGCACAGATTTCTGACGTCTGAGGGTAAATATCTTTATAATCACAAAGATGCAATAATTAATCCTCTAAACTTTTGAGTTCTCACAGCAGAAAAGAAACTGAGTAACCCATTCTCAACTGAGCAGTGATATGTAATTCTCACTACTAGTACTGTAGTAGTATCCTTCAGTCACTAGCTCTCTAAACTTTGAGCATGGGCACCAAATTTGAGCTAAAACCAGCATTAAACATATGTCTGTAGGATTGTTGTCCTGCCTTTTGATACTGGAAATGAAATAAGCATTAGTGCCCCAATAAAATGTTAGCCAACCTTGAGCTCTATACAGTAGACCAAGTCCCAATCCTAGACATACTGCAGCAAGTCTTAAGGAGGCCTGTGGACATTCCACTAGTTTGATGCAGCAGAATTAATTCAGCTTCATGCCTCCTTTTCACTTCCTAGAATTTCTTATTCTACTTGGAGGAGTAACTCCCCTCTTTTTCAAAAATATGAAACTTCTCCATCTCCATTTCAAGTTGCTGTCAATATTTCTGGGCTGTGCAACTCCTTTCCTCAAGTACAATGGACAAAATTTGCCCCAAAAATGTTAATGAATTAACTTTTCAGCAGGAGAAAATAGAAAGTATTCCAAGGCTGTTTAAATTGACGTGAAACTATAAAAGAAAGTATTTGTACAGAATTAGCAGAGCACAAGTCAGACCTGTGGATACATGTTGGTCAAGATCTCAGAACAGTTAAATTACTTCAGCTGGTGTTCACTGCCTCTACTTGACAACGATGTACATCTTACACTTCCCCTGACAAGAGCTGACTTCAGATGCATCTCTGCTGTTGATTGCTGTTCTTTATAAGATACGGATTTAGAAAGCTATGCCACCCACTTGCAGCAAATTTAAATTTCTAAACAACAGCAAAGTTCAGTGACAGCATCGTGAGTGAGGCTGCTGAAGCATAATTATTCTCTTTACAGAGAGCATGTCTCTCAAACTATGTTTAAATTTACATAGAGATATAGACACATACATATATTCAGACTAAATTTACTGTACAGTTCTAGATTTCTCTTCACTATAACTATTTTCTGTGTCGTCACTGAGAGCATTTCCAAAGCACATATTTGCTCTGACACCTCTGGATATCATCATCATGTTCTCTCATGCCCTTGAGCGACATTGACTCACTTCCATCTTTTCTGTTGCTATAAAAAAAGTAAACAGTAGCTACAAAGCTGTCAATGAATTGGATTTCTTTTTCTGCCTGCATTTAATCCTTTTATCTATTTGGCTGAAATACCTTGTTCTATCACCCAAGTCATATTCGTATTTTACAAAAACTCTAGGTTAATCTTTTGCAGAAATATATACCTGGCTCTTGTGTTACTTTCCCTTTGATTAAGCCAGACAAACCACAGAATAAAAGAAGCTGACCACATTTAATGCAACAATTACTGTGAATTCCTCAGAAGCAGAATTTTCAGAGAAGCAGGTCTTCTGGGGGTGCTCCTGTCATGGAGCACACCAAGGTAATACTCCTTTCTGGGTCTCATAAAGCAAAAAGAGCTCCTAAAATTGAACTTCACCCACTCCAATCAAAATGCCACTCAACTGCTGATTGAAATATCCTTCATTCAAATCAGAGTGAGTGCCTTTAATGGCTACCCAAAAGGCTGTCAAATTAAATAAGAAACAAAATGCAAATAAATTAGCATTCCTAGCTACTGATACACTATAAATATTTATGAGGAAAAAAAGATGCTGTAATTTCAAATGATACCACAGGCCTATTTTGTACAAACAGTTAAAACAGTTATACATGCAATACTGTACTTTGCAATTTTTTTCCATTTCACATCACCATAATCACCTAATAAATATTTAAATGGACCCATTTGCTGTAACTATAAAAGAACCGTGTAAACTTGTTGTCATCTAGACACATAAGCCGCAGTGGAGTCAATGAATTTCAACAGTCACTTAATATTGCAAGCCACAAGCTACCTTAAACCTGCCAGCAACTGTCTGCCAGGAAGCTACTGCAGCACCACGGCTACCTCCTCCAGCCCAGGACACGAGATTCATTATGAATGCGAGCATTGCTACTCTAATTAGGCCTGGGAGAGGTTTAACAACCATGCTACAGTCTTGCTGCTGACAAATATAAAAATAAAGCCTTGTTCAAATTAGCAATGTGAAGTGAGAAGGCCTAGAAGCAGCAACTGTCTGACCAGTAGTGAAACAGTTCTAATCTATAGTGAGGTTATTTTGCTTCATAAACTGCTAGTATGTTACCTGCAGGAGGTCTCCCTGTAAAATGAATTATAGTAAGCTATATGTGATAATTAACCGTGCATTAGCAAATATCTTGAAACAGGGGGGCTCTGTTTTCTCTGTATTTTGACTAATAAAAGCATGAATTTGTTCAACAAATGATCATTTAGGTTGTGGAATGCTAAGCATATTGGAAGAACACAGTAAGCAATAGAATATTGTAGGTGGACTAACAGTTTCCTTACAAAAACAGGCTGTTTAATAGGCTGGCTCCATACTACGTTATTCACAGTACTAAAAACCACAGTGTTGGGAAGACAAATACAATATACATTTAAAATAATATAAACCTTGTACTCATATTTACTTTAAAAATGCCATGGATGTGACAATAAAAAAAAATCCATAAGCAAACGTTTATTTCAGAAAGAGAAAATCCCCAATGACTCTTTCCAGAATGTAAACAGATAGTGAGGCAATTGGTACGGTCATCTTCTCTGGTGAGGAAAAAAATGCAGCTGGGTTTAAAATAGTCTACATCATATGAATGTGAAGCAAGGTAAAAAAAAAATAAATTAATTTGTTATGTATACTGCTTAACACAATAAAAATAAAGTGGTGCTATAATTTATTTTAGCTTCATTTACATCTTATGAAAACATATTTAACCATAACGCTTTATGGAACTGTGACTGTACCAGCCTTACTCCTGGCTGTGGATCAGGGGTCAGAGCCACTGCAGCTTACACAGGTTGACAGTCTGTACCTCTTTATTCATACTATATGGACTGGAGCCCAAGCTTGCAAACATCACAAACTGAAACTCGTTTAACTACAAGTAATCTATCAGCTTTAGCCAGACTCCATGTAGGAACGACTCATTATAGGATTTGGCCTTATCAGGGGTAGATATGCAGCCCCAGTGTTCTGGGGATGAACCACAGGTGAAAAGAGAAATTACTGAACAAGGATGATTCAGTTCATAAATATTGGCAGTCAGAAGTCTCTCAAAAATATCAATATCTTTAAAACTGAAGTGTTTCCTAAATTTAAGACCAAGCCAAGATCAGGATATACCCCTCAGCTGAATGTCTTCATTTCCTCCGCCCCAGCAGAGTTCCCACCTGCCCTGTAACAAACACCACCCTCCCAGTGCCACATGTCTTCCTTCAGCTGCCAGGCCTGTCCCCACTGAGGCAGGGGGTGAGATACTCCCCGATTTCCAAGGCAGGGAGTTACCAGTGAGATACCAGAGTCAGGGACATGTAGCAGACACCCAGTGTTAGAGGAAGGCAGGATACTCAGGGGGTTGGTCCCTGGGGGAAAGTGCGAGGCTGTGACTGCAGCACCCTGTGCCACACAGTCAAGAGCAGGATTGCTCCTCATCACATTCCTTTTGAACACCAGTTTGGCTCAACCAAAGGATATTGCCTTGCTATTGCCTTTATAATATCTATTAAAACTATTGGGGGGGTAGTAGATGCATATATATCATGTACATGAAATGTTTTCATTTTGTAGAGTTAAATGGTTATTGCCATCAAATTACAAAGGATGGGTCAACAACACATTGCTGGGAAAGCATATAGCAAGGAAATAGGCATTCTCCTTGCAGAAAATACTCACTATAGTTAAAAATTACTACAAATTAGTGACAAGCACATGGCTACAGGTTATTTCTCCTACTTCACTACAGAAAGATAAGAAGTTATAAAAACAAATTTGCATTCCTCCAAGTGCATACACAGTTTTTGTCTCAAATTCACAAGTGGCACCCAGCTAGTAAAGAAGGGTGAGTCTGAGATCCTCTTTTTCTCCTGAATCTCCCTCACAAGCATGTTTGACTTACAGCACGATTTTTCATTACAAGTAAGGACATCAGATAATTTTAACCATCACAATTTGAAAGTGACCACAGGTATTCATACTGTTGCAGTTAATAAAGTTTGAAAATCCAGTGTCACTTTTAAAACTTGCTTTTCAAAAACAAAACCAAGCCCTTAAAAGTTGCTTTTACCATTGCACTAACCTTCAGTTTCATAAGGTAAATGAGACCTTGGAAAGTAGTGTGCTGTATTTTCTAGTTGAATTATATTTATAGACTTCCAGGCAGAGGGTAAGATTGCCCCCTTTTGGAATTTTGCAGAGTAACAGTCCAAATAAAGCATCGGGAGCAAAGCATTCCTTATCCCTACTCCAGATATGCATCTCATCAGGGATTATTTGTGCTTCATACTGTTGTGTTCTCGTGTTACTGTGTATGTGGCTTCACATTCCTTATTAAAGCAACAGGCATGAAAGAATTCAACTGCTCTTGCCAGCAACCACAAAGGCCCAAAATCTGAAGTCAGATAAAGGTAAACATCTGGAACCTTCCAAGGAATGCAGTAGTAAAGATGGAACATATAACTGCATTCTCCCCTTCTCTGCTCTGGAGCACAAACTTCAGAGACAGTAATCTGTAGCTGCAGAGCCCCATAAAGTAGCACTCTCTGATAAAATTCACAGACAGCTTGGTATTTTAAATAAGAAACGAAACTACTGAAGTGCTGGAAGCAATAAGGACAGTTCTTCTTCAGACTCCAGATTTAATTTAATTGCAAACTCACCCTTGGTATACTGATCTGGTGGTTGAGTATTTTTAATTTGTACTTCTAACACCTAAATGATGGTCATCCATCCAGTGTACTAGTCCTTGAAAGACATGTTCATGACCAATCAGAATATGCACAATAACCAGAAGTCTGGATGGAGATATGTATTTTCTTTGAATCTTATTTTTTTTATTACAGCTCCACAATACCCAATATATCAATAATAATGCAATTTAGTCCTTTTTACTGGTTAATACTTAGCATTATTTGCAAATAAAGCATCATTAGGCTGCTACTTGACTAGTATCTTCTAATTTAAGAAAGCTTATATTTTTATAATGTACAATTAATTGCAATATACAGCACACTCCTGTTTTTGTTTCAAAACATATCTTTCAATTACCAAATCCCACTCATTTTCATATAACCTGGTGGCTCAAAAGCAGTAAAGAGTTTAATATAAAGAAATGTGTTAGTATGGCTTCAGCTGGAAGTGGTTCAATGGCAGGGGAAACATGGAGAGACCTCCAAATGGAGATAGATCAATAAACTAACATAAGCCAGCAATAACATAGAAATCAGAGTGTTAGTGGGAGCTGCACTGATGTATCTCATCACAGCTAAATAAGACATCAGTCAGTTCACCACATCAGACAGAGAGGAAAACACAGTATTTAAACTGTGCAATTCTGCTGAAGAACTGCTCACCTAAACTCTGTAGGCAGTATTAAATAACACCCTCTCATTCATCTGTTTGAGTCCCAGACTCTAAGGAATATAACATTTGGATTTCCATCTTACTGCAATCAATAATTTACCTAATTCTGTTGACTAAACTGAGATTAGACCAATTCATAGGGAATGGCATACCTGAGCATCACTACTGAGCACAATACTATAGAGCAGTGCTCATGTGGGTGCTATAAAAACATCATTGTGCCAATTAATGTCAAAGCAAATGCATCAGGGATAGGTCACATCACTCATATCTCAGTTTTTAAAAATTTTACACATCATCAGTAACATTTTTCCTGTGGTTAATATTGTCATATGCTTAATCTCTTACACAGCAAAGTTCTAAGAGTGTGATGAAAGTGGTCCTTATCACTTACATACATTTTAACTTTGCTTCATGGTGAGCAGATTATCACAATAAAGAAGATTAGGTATTGCAAATCTTTCTGTTTTCCTAAAGAAGCTGAAGCCCCTGCTTTCCTGAGTAAAACTCAGAGTAAAAACCACCATTACACATAAAGCACCAAGTGTAACAAGATGAACCGCAGTGTAACTTTCCAGACTGTTTGCCCAAGCTGTTTAATGCCCTGTGTATTTCTGCCGAGGGAAAGTGAGAGCTTAAGTTGAATTATGTCCCTGCTGCTTTCAAAATACTTTAAACAGTTATTCAAACTGTAGCCAGTGTGTCATGCATTCCAATACAGAATATAAGAATCTATGTATTTAGTGTCACTGTAAGACTTTTACCTAGAGTTTTCTTTTCAGTGCCATGAAGTTAATCATGAGGAAGGAATGCACGCTCTGATCATGCTAATTAGCTTACTGAATATGACTTCTAAAGAGATCACTTAATGTGTCCTCAAGGATGCTGAAAACCATTTTATTAAGAGAAATGCTTGGTTTCCTTTACTGACACATTCATTGGACCAAAAGGCTGTCATTAAGTGATCTTTAGCTATCTTGACATCTATATATGGACAAGGAACACCACTGCAGAAGATACATTCTACATTTAACAACCACATTTTATAGCCACTGAAAATTATTCTACAAGGGGAAGGATAAGAGCAGGAGAAAATTCACTTATGCTTTCAGAAAATTTAAATATCAACTTTCCAGGGCATACTTTTTACATAAAAAGGGCATGAATCAGTGCTCTGGATCTCTCCATATAATTCCATGCTTTTATTTTACCTCTTTGTCATCACTGAAGGACACTAAGGAGCAATGCCAACTGATACATAGTTTTGCTAATGAGTGTGAAAGTGCTTTAAAAAAGTGTTAGATGCAATAAACTTTTTACCTGCTTCCTCAAGCTAAGAAAAAAAAAGCCTCATGGGTTTTACTATGGCTCAGGAATTTTTAGAATGCTCTCATCTTTGCCATGTTTTAATACAATTCCTTCCCATTCTGTCACCAAGGCTCTTATTATGGACTGGGGCCCCAACAGAGCCAAGGTCTTAATTCAGTTAGTCTGCTGGAAGCTTGGATGGGAGGTTGGCCAAATATCCCCACCGACTGCTCCCATCAGGCCTTCTCTGCTCATTCCTCAACAGAACATGAGAAACAGGTTCTGCCTCTTGTGGGGAGGTCCCAATGGCTGCGCTCTTTGCTCTTCTCTGCTCTATGGAGGGGTGGAAATCATCACACCTGAAACCAACCCAGCATCACTGCACAGCAGTGGTACTTGTAGAGCAAGCAGGAATTCTGTTTGTTTATTTATTCAGAAGGGAAAATCACTTCATCTTCTTAGGAATCTCTTCTGGAACCTGACTGAAGCATGTGAAGGGGCTGACAGAATCTGCCTATTTGTAACAGAGAACGATTGGAAAATAAAACTCATTGTGAGTGTAGGAGAGAATGCTTATTATGTGCTTCCATAATCACATATTTCATCCAGAATTAGAATCTGTTGAGTAAATCCCTGAACAATTTATGACTTCTCTAAAGCAATTCCCCAATTGTTCTTCAGGCAACTCAAAGGCCATGTAGCACAGAAACTGCTGTGGGCTGCAGAATGTTTTCGTCTCACTTACTGGTGATTTTCACTCTGCTTTTTCAAAGTTGAAGGAAAGGATCCACTACTGGGCCCACAAATTTATCCAAATGAGAGATCATAAAAGGATTGAAAGCTGTGTCTTTAATACAAAACTGTCTTAAACATCAACTCAGCCACCTTGAAGTCAGCTTCGCTGAATGCATTGATTTGCTCTACAGGTACACACTGAAAACGGTTTAGAGTTCTACATGATTTTTTGCACTGACTAAACCCTGCAAAATATTGTAAACACAGCTAACAGGTAAAGATTAATACTATTTTATATAGGAGCTTTTTCAGTCATAAATCTATGGGGAAATAAGTTTTCATTAAAACAAAAAATAGATCTTTTTGGTGGGGGGAGACCAAGTCTGTCCTAAAACCTCCTAAAAAGAGCAGCTGTAGTTTTTGGATTTCATAGTGAGAATACTGAAACAGATTTGATTTTAGGGAAAAGTATTTCTAGTCAGCTCTAATGATAGGGAGAATTACCTGCCATCATCCAATTTGGCTGAACAAGGAGTCCTCACTTTATTCTATAAATGCAGAAAATGCTTGTAAAAACCTAGATTTAAAACATCTAATAGCATCATCCACTAACTCTACACCAAGGAAGCTGTAGGAACAATAAAGGCAAGAAATGCAAGAGAGGGCCTGTTGAGATTAGCACTAAAGACTCAGTGTAGTTGGACATGCCATCACCCAGACAACAAAGGAAATGGGCATTAATTTCTCAGATTTACTGGCTGCCCTTCTGTCACTGCTTGTATTGAGTGCAGTATGAAGTTTTAGGGAAATTCTTTGTAGACTTGCTTTATCATGAGCTTAAAACCATTAAACTCTTCTTTATAAAAAGAACCCAGTACCACTTCATGCAGTATGTGGAAAGAGTACAGACAAGAATGTCAGGCTACTTCCAAGACAGTCAATTAAACTCTAACATGCATGTGCAGGCCAAGTTTCTTCCATCAGAAAGAGCAGTCTCCATGAGGCTATTCAGTTACATGAATCACTATTTATCTAGAGCCTCTGACAAGATACAGCCAAATCAATTTCTTCCAGAGAAGTCAGGCTCATGGTAAGTTATATCCCTCGTTTTCACTTCAAAAAGACATCATAATCAGTTTATGAAACAAGAAAAAAATGTAGCCTTGCTGCAGTGCCACGGTTCCCCATAAATGTTCTAAAAACCAGAAGAGCTGTTGCTATAGCAGACACATGAGCTTTGAATTCGTTGCTAATGAGAAGTGCTTGGAAAACATACTGAGAAATAATTGCAGGTTAATAACCAGGTTTCAGAAAATCCAAATGATCCCTTTTTATTCCATGTGTCATAGCAGTCTGAGTGTGGTAGCACAATGCAACCTAATCTTAATTAGGTTCCTTAATCTTCCATTGGCTGGAGTTGATTTGTTCCATTCAAAACTGGTGCCCTGAAGTTTTTGGTAACTCCCTAATTTACTTATTCTTTAGTTATCACAAAAAAACACACACCTTTTTGGAGAGAACCGAAGGAAATAAGAACTTTTCATTAAAAAACCCACAGTTTGTCTCAGACTGTCATAAAACTCTATGCATACTCATTCCAGTTTGCCAAATTTCAGTACGGGGTTTGCTCATGTGTAAATGCAGGTAAGGAATTGCTATTAACACCCTTCCATAAACTGACTTGAAGAAAACAGTAGAAATACAAACAGTTCCATAAATGGAAATTATAAACACCCAGTCTTAAATATTTATTTATTAAACCATTACTTGTTTATAAGTATGTCCCATGAAAAGGTATTGACCACACATCAAAGTGTCAGTGTATACTTGGTTTAAAATATCAGCATATACTTGGAAGGCAAAACAAAAGTGTTTTCTCCCCTACAAATATTTCAAATTCCATTCTTCATATAAAATATTCTAAGTATTTAGAGAACAGCAAAGAAATACTCTGCTTATGCATCACAGTAAAGGAAATACAGTTTTCATTCTTCAAAGATGAAAAATTGTGTCCAGAAATGCATACAGTAATCTGCTCATCAGATAAGTGAACTATGTAAGGAATTATTTGAAAATACTTACATGCAGTGACTCCAGTTTGCTTTCCCCCTCATCAGCCTACTCTGTTTTTCACTTCTGTTGTTATTCAAGCCTCAGCTGAAACAAACCGTCCTTGACAGGGATGCATTTCATCCGAGCTGCTTTGTCTGTGTGCAATTCCCGGGATGAACACTCTTCCAATAATTTATATCTCCATCGGAGTTCTCTTGCTCCCCGAGCCGCTCTGTCATCTCCCACTCGCTGAGCTTCTGCGGGCAAGAAACAATAGCTGAGCAAGTGACAGCTGATAGTGTCCAACTACTCAAGGAAAAGCAACCTGAGAGCACACAGGAACACACTAGATGGTAAGAGTACACTATGGGTTGTCATCTGTCCTCCAGTGGCATTTTGAACCCCTAGAAAAGCTATAAAATAATGATAATAAGCTTGTGAAGGCACAACGACAATGGGAAAGGATTTTAAAACAATCAGCATTGTGAATATCATAGTATTCAAAAGGTAGGTGTTCCTTTAAAATGAAATTATGTCTTAATAAAAGGAAAAATTCTCAACTTCACAGGAGAACAGCAAAGGCTGAAGTACTCCTGACAGATACGGTGTTCCCTTCAATAAGTTAAATTACATTATAGATGTTAGCAACATCATGCTGACAATTAGACTGCAGGAGGATCATAAACAGTGTAACTGATTAAATAACAAAGGAATGACAGGAAATAATTCTAATATTCTGATGAAGGGCCATATTTTTAACACAGATTCCTAAATTTATTCTAGTGTGTGAGGTAACTTAATTACAATAACTTCTGGGGCAAAACAAGTGAACAGATGAATTGTAACATGAATTTTCAAGACAAGCTCTCTGTTAAAAAGAGAAGTCTTCCTGAGATTCAGTTATATGAATCAATAATTATTCCCACAAGTCTACTAAAATATACAGTGGTAAATTTGATTCTATGTGAAGGAGTTCACAGAAATTATATCAGATAGCAAAGGTTAGAAAAATATTCAATTTGGATGGAGAGTTCAGATAAGAATTTATGTGTCCACTGGAAAATAATTAACTCACTAACATCTATTAATAATCACAAAAGCTGCTGGAAGAGGCAGTTCTGTTACTACTTTTTTAGAGTTCAGTAAAACTCATTTTTATAGACAGGACTAAACATTTTTAACACTTACTTTACAGCCTCCTCTGGGATGGTATATACTGCTGCCAACTCAGCACCACTTCCTGACACTTTGGAGAAAAAAGAAAGAAATGTTAAATACAGTGGCAGAAGAAAAGTTTAAGTGCCTTGATTCATTTTTCCACATTGGAATCTGACTGAGATAGCACAACTTTTATAAGAGGGCATTACCTTTTTGAATTGAAATAAACAATTGGGATTTCTGCCTCCCACTCTCCCTGCAGAATACACAGACTCAGAATCTTGACATTTGAAGCGTTTGTATTACTGGGAAGAAACATCACTTGAAGACAGAAAGCACATAAGGATATAAATCCAGCAATGTCATTAATTCTAAAGAAAAGATTCCTATCTAATAGTCCCCAAATACAGTGCTCAGATCCTAGAAGTCCTTGAGGGCATATAGGGAAGGTATTATGGAGCCAGGCTAGAATCACTTAATGCCATGACCTCGTTCACATGGCAGTGTTGGATAGCAAGGAGACAAAATAATTCCAGTCACAAGGGTTTAAGCATGACCTTCTCTGGACAAGACTAGCCAGTGAGGGGCTGTTCTCATCCCCTGGGTAGGTAATAAGCTGAGGGGAAAAGGGAGGAGAAAGGGATCTGGTGGAAATGTCATTTTACCCCTTTGTTTGAATGGCAGATCTTCCAGTGCACTCCAAAGAAAACCTATTTTGCAGTAAATCTTGTTTTACTTCATGCAAAGAACTGGTAGAAGACAAACCATTTCACAATTCAGGTAAAGAAAAGCCTCACACAGCTGAGCTATTTACAACTGTAAATAGGTCTTGTCCTATTGGAACATAATATGTCTTCTATTTCAGGTGGAAAGAAAAAGCAAAGAGGGGACTGAAGTGGTTACTACTTGGAGACCCTTTTAGAAGGGAGAATGAAACAAGATTTTAAGGCATGCACTAAATTGTGCTCGAGGCCCAGAGTAATGGTCAGATTCTCTATAGACAATGAAAAGGAACTCTGCTGTTTGAAGTAACACTGCCATTATCCTGCCAATGAGCCCTTGCAATCCTGGGGTTACGGTAGGAGCAAAAGAACTTTAGTACAAGCAATGACAGCCAGTCCCAGACCTTTTGAATGTGCCATGTCAGAGGAACATTGCAAGAGGAAATTGCATCCATTAGGATTATATTCTTCAGCCATTTGAAGGTTAACACTTTCAAAATAAATAAAAGGTCAAAAGCAGGTTTGCATTTTTTCAGGTAAAAGGCTTGCATTGTAAACTCAGTCAGAATGGTTTAGGGTTCAATCAAAGGCTCAATTTTGCACCCACTTTCCACATGAAGTGTCTTACCTTTTTCTGTTTGAGATACCATTAGATTTCCATGTTTCTCTATAAGCCTAAAACTTAGCAAATCCCAACATATATTCTAATGTGTTTTCTTGCAATATTGAAATCAGGGGATGGGTTGGCTGGGCACTGTCTCAAACCACAGCTAGTTCTTTCAGAAACTGTGTGAAATAATATTTGCATTAGCATATTCCTATAATAGCATGACAATATTTCTATTTTTATATTGTTATGTTGCGTACAGACATAAACAGGCAGTGCTACACCTATTCCAGTGACATCCCAGCTGAGGCTCTGGACCCAAAGAGCCACCACACCCCAGGCCATGGGACCAGGGCATTTAAATTGGAAATTTCACTTCAAGGGTAAAACCTTTGCCTCTCCTCCATCCTACCTCATACAGCTGTTTCAGAAAGGTATTGAAATCATTTTTTGAAATAAATATTTACACAATTAAAATAGCCACGTGTGCAAACACCCTCCCGTGTGGGGTTGTCTACGGGGTTTTCTGACCACACAGAATTTTGGGCTCATTGTCTTGGACACGACGGCATTTGCGTTACCTGAAAATGAATTTTATAAATGCTCAAAAAAATGCTTAAAAAGCTCTAAACTTCACCTTGATGTTTCTGGAGGGGTTTTGTGGGGACTGCCTTCCCTCAGGTGACAGGAGAGTTTCCCTCATGGCAGGAGAGAAGCCTCCCCTGAGGTGTCAGGGGTTTTCCCTCAGACATCAGAAGAGGATTTTCCCCTTGGCTGACAGGAGAGCAGTTCTCCCTGAGGTGTCAAGAAAGATGCTTTCCCTCAGGGGACAATCATTTTCCCTCAGGTGACAGAAGTTTTCCCTCAGGTGCCAGCACTTCTCCCTCAGGTGACAATCATTTTCCCTCAGGTGCCAGCACTTTTCCCTCAGGTGACACTAATTTTCCCTGAGGTGCCAGCACTTTCCCTCAGGTGACAATCATTTTCCCTCAGGTGACAATCATTTTCCCTGAGGTCCAGCACCTTTCCCTCAGGTGAGAATCATTTTCCCTCAGGTGATTACAAACCCTGCCTCGTCCCCCTCAGTCCCTCTGCCGGAGCCCAGGGTCGGTTCTTTGCCATCTCACTGTTCTAATGGTTCTTGCTCCCAAAGTACCTGAGGGCTTTAATGCTAAAGGGCAGCTTCAGTCACAGGTCTGGGGCTTTTCTGGGGACATTTTACTGCTGTGTTGCTCTTGATTTTGCTGTCATTTTCCCCCTCATCCAGAGCAAAACATTCAAAGAGGATAGAATCCTTCAGGAAGGGGAAGAAGGGGGGTGTTACTTATGCGATATTCTGTGAATCCTTCTCTGCTTTGATAGGTATTTTCTTTGGGTTTTTACATTTGGGCTTTTATTGAGAGATGAGCGAGCTCCACCTTTTCTTCTGGAGTATTCTGGAATTTGGAAAGAGTTAAGGGAGATGCTGTATTTGGTGTATCCTCATCTTGGGAGCTGGCTTTTTCCATGTGGCAAATAAAAAGTGATTTAGCATAAACAGCTAAAAAAGGGGAGGAAGGAGCTGCAGTGTGAGACATGCAGTCATTGTCAAAGATTTCCTTTGCTGACTGCTACTTTGCAGATCTAGCAGTCAAAATTACATGGAAAATGTTGGAGAGGAAGGAAATTATCCCATTCAGTTTCTGCCATTGCTTTTATCTTGATTCCCTGGGGCTTTATGGGGGCAAATTGTAGTCCAGGCAAGAAGAGCCAGGAGGCTGGGGAGGGCTATCTGCCTTCAGGCAGTGAATCTGAGGAAGATATTTTTAGTGAATGTACTAAATAGTGTGATCAGTGGTAGTTTATAGCTCAGGTATCAGCCTCTGGGTCCCTGCCCAGTGTTGCTTTACTTTCACTCTTACTTAAAAACACATCTACATCCAGAGAAAAGCTTCTTTGTAAATTTTATTTATTTGGAGGTTTCTACATGTGATGGAAAAGCTTTAAATGGTAGATGCAGAACTAGCTTTGGATCTAGACAAATTTCGCACTCACCAAAACAAATTTGAGCCAAATTTAGAAGTAGTGCCATATGACATGCTCTTGGGGAGTGAGAGGCTGGCTATAGGCCCAGATCTGACAAAGATCTTTTGCACATTTTTATCTTTATACTCTGTGAATAGTCTCACTGATCGTCCTGTCAACCTGCAGTACTGAAACATCATCAGGCTGGCCTTTGAGTTTTAAAAGATTGCTCTTTGAATCAAAGCACTTTTAAAAAAGGTACTTTTTAATTTGCTTTCTGTTTACTGAGCCTTAAGGAAACATCTGTGTTGTGTTTTCCAGTTTTTTCTTTGCAATGACAGAAACTCTTTCTTCCCACCCTCCCAAATGAATCTGGAGGTTCTCATGCAGTGTTATGACTTTCAGAAATGAGATTTTTAGGCAGATATCATTTTAAGATTCTCGGTAGGAACTGAAAGAGTTGGCAACACAGACAACACAGCACTGAGTCACTGAAACACTTGTTTAACACTTGCAGAAAGCTTTGGATCATCATTCCTTTGGGGCAAGTCTTAATGGTATCGTGGCTGAGGTGTGCACATGCAGTTATGTGGAAGTGTGTGTGGCTTCACTCTTCTCATGCTGGAAGTATCCACTGCACTCTCTTCATTGCACCAGTTTCAGTCTCTCATGCAGCTGGTCCAAGGAAAGTACGAGTGAATTAAAGATAATCACAGGTCAATGACTGATGCTCCTCTCCTGTGGAGATCATGGGGGAGTGAGTAAGAAGGTGGCAGTCTGATTTACCTTCGGAGCAGGTGTCTTTTGGAGCAAGCCAGCATAACCACAGCAACAACAACAAAAATTGCTCAGAAAAACACTGTGGAAATTCTCCAGATAACAACCAGAAAATTAAATGTTGTGTAAACGAGGACAACAAAATTAGCGCGTAGCTGGAAACAGCAGAGGAGCAGGCATTCAAAGGGTATTATTGATGTATTTTAATTAAAGACTAAAGCAGCTTAGGGGCTGACCTAAAGTGTTGGCAGTGAAATCAAACCAAGTCCACGAATGTTTTACATACAGCACTCAGCAGCCCCAGCTGCCATCAGCCCATACTGCTACAAGGTTCTACAAAGAGTGTAATGACACAGACTCTGTCCCAAACATCTTGGTTTAGTGTGACAGAGAATGAGTTTTACACATGGATAAATATAGCATAGAGAAGGTGGTTTTTTATTCTGTGAGACAAAAAATGTTTATTGGAGCAGCTGGATACAGATCTTGAGTCTGAAGGGAATATTTGACCTACAAGAATATTTTTCATTGTCACTTTTCTAGCAATCCACACCATTACTTTTATTGTGTAATGGAATATTTTTATTGCAGGTTAACTGAAGAGGTCAGTTAAACACATGTTTACCATGTATTTTTATCACAATGTGTCTCTGCCATGTTTTCTATGTCTACATGCCCACTGTAACCATTGTGGATGCCCATGGAAGGATGAGACATGGATCACTACGGGGAAAAGCAATGCTGTAGCTGCCCAGATGGATGCATATTTGAACACAGATAGCAAAAGTTACATAAATTAAAAATTTATTAAAACAGCTGGGCTATTAAAATCTATTTTCATAGCAAGCAAGCAGACAAAGGGAAATGAAGGCAGCTTTGCTTGACCTGCAGGACACAAATAAACAGTGAAGCAGAACTCAGCCAAAAATCCCCATGCCCATGGTCAGGGCTGGCAGATAAAATTAATGAACTGTCTAAAACATACTGTGGCAGTATCTGTCTTTTCAGACTGCAGAAAATGTGTTTTCCCTTGCAAGATACTATCTTTAGCCAACCTTCCTCTAAGCCTAATTATCTACAGATTGTAATTACTGATTTCCTTGTCCTGATCCTTCCTTAAGTACATCCTTCTTTGGGGGGAGACTGTGGGCAAAGGTGTTACAGCATATCTAAGTATTCTGTGTTGGTACAGCCCAACACCCAAGGTGGTTGCTTAGGCCTTGGTATAAATGTGATTCTGCGTAATCTTTCTTCCAAAAATCCTGATTTTTTAAAACTTATACAGGAAAATTAACTTCTCCAAAATTCCTTGGGAAGTTTTCTTGTGTCTGCACTTCTCCAGAAAGAAAACTTACAGAATGAAAAGTGTGAGCTGCAAGGCTTTTTCCAGAATTCATCAAACACAAAGACTTCCTTTGACTTTCATAACACTATGTTGGATTATTGAAGGCATCATAAATGACCCAGAAATTGTTTGGGAAATGCACCTGCCGTGTTAGGCAAGTGGCATAGGACTCAAAATTCTAAAAATTGGACCCAGGAGATTTTTGGCTCCATCAGGTCACTTGTGAGAGACCCATACCAGGTTCTTTACAGCCACTGAAAGCCTAAACCATGTTTTGAAATGCAAGTCATGCTCTCTTTCAGTATAGTCTGCTCTGTGCAGACAGAGGAGTAATAAATGGTTTCTGGGACAGCATATTTAGTTTAATTGCTACTTCACTCAACAAACCCCTGATAAAATCCATAATAAGCAAAGCAACAGTCCATAAGCTTTTTAATGGTTGCAATATATAGGGATTGCCATTTGTCTTGCTGGCATTATTTATAAGAAACCTTCTACAACATATATGTTGGGGCTTAATTTCAGCATTTTATGGCCAATCCTGACTAAACAACACCCCATATTGTAGCCACTTTATTAAAACAATTGAAATATGATCCTATTGTAATTTTATATAATAATATTCTTAAGAAATAGTTTTATAATGTTACTGTGGTGGTGGCAATTAATTCTCAGTTGCTCAGCATTCTGACACCTGCATATATGTCTATATATGTTGAATACATATGTTCTATATAGATATATATGTGTGTGTGAACATTTTTAATGGGGAACTGGCTACTTGTCAGATTAGCATATTAAGGACAATGATAAAAGGGATGCATTTTACTCCAATAATACAATTTAGCCAAATATAATCAAATACTGTCATTAACCCTTTGCAGATTGATTTGGGTTTTTTTTCTGTAAAGAGGTGTGATTTTCATTAAGATCTATCTTAGATATAAACCAACAAGACAAATAATTTATTAGGCTGCAATATCTAGAAGCACCAAGGGCACTGAACATTTTCTAAAGTAAAGGATTTAAAAAGTTTGATTCTTTCCCCCTCTATTTGGACACTGCAAATTATGACAGTTATAATCAGCAGAGATTTCATATATATCTTTGACTTTGAAGAAAGAACTTAATACAGAATATGTTATACTTGAAGCTAATGTATTAACATTTTTCTCATCCAAAATTGAGGCTGAGCAGGAAAATCATCAGAAAATAAACATTTTTTAAAGAAGATGAAAGCTATTTTAATTTTGTTTTCTGTTTTAGTTTAGCTTGAGATTTTGCAATCCTTTTAGAAAACTAACATACTCTAGAGCAGGACTGATATTTTTAATTTAAGCTTCATCTCCTCATAAACCACTTTTATATAGTTACCTATGAAGTTTAAACAGCATTTCTTCAGATGTTGCTCTCATATATTTGACGGCTTCTCTGTGTAAAAGTATTAGTAAATAATTTAATGTTTATTTTTAATATGAAAATTCAGAGGAATCTTGTATGACTTGACAGACAATCTCAGTGGTATTACCATGCTGCCCTCTGGAGTACACTGACAAAGCACCACATGGTGAAAGTTTTATAGGCATCTGCTGTTCCTCTTTGCATCCAAGAAAATTATCACTGCAAAAAGGAAAGCCTTGGCTAAGCTCTTTGAAAAGCGGGATGAGTATGTAATGTTCCACTCCACTGAGCCCAGAATTCTTTGGGTATGTATCATGTTTTCACTACATATGTATTACTGCATAGGATTTCATCCCTGATTAGAGACCAAAGTGTTTGATGAATAATAATATAAAATATAAGTGATTATTGCGGGATCACCCCAGGGCTTGTGTTCAAATTCTTTAGTGTAGATTTTAATTTTAGAGTCACCAGATTGAGCTTTCTCAGCAAAACTGAGGTGCGAGAGCAGTGTCAGCCTGTCTCGTTCAACCCAGCTTCTGTGGCTCCTGTGTAACCCAAGCCTCAGAAATCCTGGGACTCTACTAGGAGACAATAGTAGGTATCAAAGACAACAATAAAACACATCATTTGTCTTCACAAGCTCAAAAAACCCTGAGACATTTGGAAGACATATGCATCTGTTGTTTCCTAAATTAATTCATCTTTCTCCAAGATGTGTCTTGTGGAAAAATTAGAAATTCCCCTTCACTCCTCCCTCTTCCCCCTCCCTGCCCCAAATTGCTTTAAATCCGTATAAGAATGAAAACAAAGGTCAGGCATTTGTTATTGCTAAGTTCTGGGGGAAAAAAACAACCAACCAACCAAAAACAACAAATGAATGAAAAAAAAAAAAAAGGTGAAGCTTGGGCTCAGTTTGAATTACTTTAATGTCTTTTGAGGAATCTTATGGCTTAATATAAATATTTAGTATAAAGATAGCTGGAAGTGGGGTTAAAAAATATCACAGGTCCACTACCAGAAAGTACACCACCTCCTATCCTGCTTCTCCAATACAGAGATACATATCATGTCTATAATTTATGTTAATTTCTGGGTCCTTTCTCTGCTTCCACAATAGGAAGCAAAGCACAAATTAAAAGAAGAGGTTGTTGTCTTCAAAAGTGGCTTTGGGGGGCTTTACAACACCTGGGAGCAGCTAATTGAACTGTTAGAAGTTGTTAAATATTTTAAGTCCCTTTCCATGGGCAGTCAACAGGAATTAGGTTCCTTATTTCTTTAAGTGCCTTTTTAGTGTAACAAGGTCCCTTTCTTTAGGTGCCTAAAGACTTCTGAAAATCTACTTTTCTCAAGTGTAGAGTCCCAGGTGAAGCAAAAAGAAGATGTAAGCTAAGTGACAGGAACTGCAGGTCGAATACAGACTGCCAAGTCATGAAAAATTTAGATCACAGACAGAAGTCTGCAACACTCACTGTGGTGAGAACAGCAAACTGCATGTCAGTATAACCATATAGATGGGAAAAACCACCTGTGAAAATGTAGGGATTCTGTAGGGAAGCCAGGGGAGCCCCCAGGATAATGGCAGTGATGGAGACATCAAGGCATTAAGGTGTTAGGGCATGAAGACAGAGAGGTACTACAGCTGAGATGGACTCTAATTTCCATGAAAAACCTGGATAAAGGGGCATTCCTGGATTTGAGGCATTTGGATTTGAATTGTCGCTGGAGACATGGGGGGAGAAAAGTATGACTAGCTACACAGTTGGGTTTTTCCAAAGGATATCATAACCTCTTTCAAACATTAAATGAAATTGTTAATTACTTCACAGTGATATTGCATAAGCAGCAGTGTAACTACAGGTGGTTCAGCTGTGGAATCAGAAGTGTCCTGGGCATTGCAGCTGCTCAGTTTTGGATCGGACCTGCGCTGTCCGAATTTCTTTGGAGAGCAGCTCAGCTGGGAAATGTGGGATGATCTGGTTCTGATGACTAATTGCTGATGGAAAAGGAAGGGAAGTAAGCCCAGGAGTCCTGCTGTTTAAATCCTAAGCAGGCAGCACTGCCTCCTTTGTGCTGGAGTTTGTCCTAGTGAAAAATTCACTCTGACTTTTCAGAAGGCTTAAGGTTCTAACTCCCTCTGGCAATTTTAGAAATACCACCTTCCTTTAATAATCTTTAATGAGGGAAAGTTTAATATGGCTAAATAATTGTTTGGGGAGTATATTCCCCATACGAGTGAGGAATTCTTTGTGTGCATATGACCTGCATAGTGAAAAAAACCCCCACATTATTAGTATGTTTTAATTTTTTTTCTTAGAGAAAAGATGGCATCAGCAAATCAATCCACAATATCCTGGTAAATATTTTTAAAGAGGATCCAAAAACAGATCAGAGCACAAAAGTGGCTTTACCAACAGCTTCTACTAAGATTAAATATATATAAATATATGTATATATCTCCCAAGACAAAATACACAGCTTCATATAATCTGCTAAAGAGAAAAGTAAATATTTTGCAACCACAAATGAAGTCAAAGCATAACATTGTGGTGAGACTTAAGAGGAGTTAACAGACCAAAATGTCTCATTATTTCACAAATTATAGCAGCATGAAAAAATACTCCTTTAGTTTCAGGATACTTAGCTCTGTTCCATGAAATAAAAATATGTGGTTAAAACAAAGCAGCGTTTCAAGGCCAGCCCTGGGATCTGGCCGGGCTCGGTGTGGTCCGTGGGTTGGCGGCCGCGTGAGTGGCACCCGCTCCACGCTTTGGGGATGAGAAATGTGCTCCTTTCACACTCACTGGCACCCGGACAGAGCTCCGTGCACAACACAGCCCTGTGCCCAGCTGGAGGAGCGGGGATCGCCCTGTGACACACAAGGCAGAGGCTTCGGGTTCCTTTTGCGCACCGTATGGAGCAAAACATTAGGGGCAAAAATGCACTTGGTGGCCTTGACCCAGTCTGCAGTGAGTGCCAGGAGCCAAGTCCTGCCCTCAGTTACACCCTGGAGCTCCCCTGAAGTCCGCAGTGGTGCCAAGTGTAACTGAGGGAAGAATTCAGCTGTTCAAATACGTCCATGGTTACCAAGCCAACTGGCAGCGATTGCAGGGGAATAATAGGAGTGTTGAGGGCAAGAACTGAGGAGCCTTCGCAGGGCGGTCTGGAGATCTGCACAGTGCTTGTCTGCAGACTGTCTGGCCTCCTGAAGTCAAAGCTATTAGTTTTTCCTACTTGCTCAAATGTGCTGCAGACAAAAAGAGCCTTTCACTGGTGAGCACTGATAAATGCCCACCAGCCAGGGCTCCTGCCCCTCTCAGGGCATTGTAGCAGCAACCTTTTGTTTGTGCCAGACCTAATCTTGAAGTTTCATGGGGCAGAGAGCAGATCTGAAAGCATTTCAAATTTCTAACACAGTAAATCATTACTGTTATTAATGAAGTAGAGCTGAGTAGCTTCCAGGCTACTTATGACACAGACAAACCCATCTTCCGGCAGCACAAGTCAGTTATTCAGTGCTTCATGTCACCGAAATAGGCTTTCTGGCTCCTACAGTGACTCCCATCTGAGGGAACCAGAGATTCTTTTCTTCGTTTCACAGATGAGGAATCAACATCTGAAAGCATTTGTCGTATGAGAAGAAAGGAACTGAAACTCTGGTCTCCTTTGCTGTAGTGCCCTTGTATGTCAGTGGTTACACCCTGACCAGCTCGTACTACATGGGCTGTGTGTAGGCTCAGTGAAGTCCCACAGCTGTAAACTTTCAGAGTAGAAGACTTCCTGACACTGAATAACCTTGAGTTCTGGTTTTAAAATGGAAAACAAGCCAAAACAGTCTTTTTATGGGACAAGTAGATTCTTTGAACTCCTGCTCATATAGCTGTATACTATTTGAGAAGTGTAAACTTCACCAGAACTGATTAAAATCCCCTGCTAGCCATTTCTGTTCAGTTTAAGGGACAGAAAACAATAAAGATGCAATGAAAAATCAGCTGGATTGTTCTGATTGGCAGTCATTTTGTTTTGAAAAGCTCTTTAGACAGGCAAATTATTAAAAAGAATTGGATGGATTATCTAATGTGGAACAGGTGAGAATTAATCAATCAGACTTTCAGCTGAACTAATAAGTCTTTTTTGGTCCACTTAAAATAGCAGAAGTGTTCTGATTTGTACCAGTTCACTTTTCCCCATCCCTTGCATTACACACACATTGTCATTTGAAAAGGTCTTAAATATAATAAAATTAACAGGAAAATCCAGGAATAAATACACAGTGAGGCACTTTTGTTTTGTGAGTTCTATAACTAAGAAATCCATAATCACTATAATCATCTCTTTAATGCCAAGCATGTTGATCCTTCCATTTCCTCTGGGGAAAATTCAGATTAACTGTTTATTGCAATGTCTGCAGTTCCTGTCAATTACTGCAATTATGTAAAAAGAATTTGCACTGGTATGGTATTGTGTAATCTAAAAGGTGTAAAAGGGTCACTTCACGTGGGATATATAAAGACCAAACTCATATTTCCAGTTATTTCTGGAAGGAAATATGCAAGCAGTTTTCTACAAGGAGCTATATGCTCCAGTATTTAGAATTTGAAGCAAGAAATTATTCAATATTTCAAATCTGTAGGGAAAGTGAAGTAGGAAGAATGTTATTCTCTTAGGCAAAGATTTGTCCATTCAATTCATAAATAAATTTTGCTTATCTAAAGCACTTTCTTCCCAAAGATACAGAACTACAAATGGTTCAAAAGGGAAAGACTGACACGTGAAATGTCTCAAACGTGGCCTCAGTGTTTTCAGGCATCTGTTGGACAGCATGTTGAAAGACAACACCCAGAGGTGGGAGGGCACAGACAAGGTACTGAGCTGTAAAATGAGCCCATTCTAATTATGCTAAAAGATCCTGTGTCTTCAAATGGATGAACATCATTTACTGAATCACTCCTCCTTGAAGACACTGCTTTCTAATTATATTTTTTCTCTGGAGAGAAAGCCATCTTCAATTCCTTTTTTCTATTTTCATTGAAAAAGAAAATTATCTCTCAGTAAAAAAAAAAAAAAAAAAAGGATGGAAATTAAAACTGCCTTTACAATTCCTTTTTTTTTTCTTCCACAAGAAGAGAGGATTGAAAGAAAATACCTTATTTAAAAGACAGGAAACAGTCCATTTCTTCCTCACTGTCCTTTTAAAAATGGAGGAGGGCAGTCAAAATGAGAACTGGCATTTAAGCATTATACTCTCCATATTACAGCATGAGGAGCAGGCTCAGGTGGCTGACATGGTCAGAATGACGTGGGAGTCAGAGGATGTAGGGATGATTTACACCAGCCACAGGACTGACTCAAAGACTGTAATGTTGGGTGTTTGGTTTGTTTGTTTTCTGTTTTTATTGTTTTGTGAGGATTTAGCTGCTTCAGTTCCCATCAGGATGATACTTTAGAATCTCAGTGCTGAACAGTCCACAGTTTCATGACTCTCTGCTTCTGTTACTGCAGAGGGGCCAGGGGCCAATAGGAACTATTAAAAATGTCAAGGGATGGAAAGCGAGAGAATTCACCTTTTTCTGTGTCTGTTTTTGTATGGTGCTCTATGCCCCAGAGAAAGGAAACAACATAAAGGCCAAGTCATTCATAAAGGTGAGTGTGTTTGTGTAGAAACAACATTCATAGGCATAAAAATCCCAAACAAAACTCTTCTAAGACAACCAAAGGGTTTTTTTGTGACCACTGAGTACGTCATCGTTTCATCCTCACTTTGCAGAGCTGGCTGAGAAACAACATCACAGCAAATACTCCCACTGCAGCCATTTGATCTGCACACAGAAAACACTTTGAAGCCTCTGTATTCATCAAGTGGACATGGGACATTGTGAGGTTGGAGATGTCAGAGGTGCAGAGGTGAGTCAGCCTGATCTGAAGAACATTTTGGAAGATGGGCAAGGACACGATCTACCAGTATAGCCCTCTTAACATGTGTCCTAAAATTTGAATGGTGTGTGACTGTATCCTTTTTTAAAATGTGAATTTTAAATCATTTAATCGTCATCCTAAAGTGGCTTAGAATTTCATAAATACAGGCATTCTTAGATTGATATGGTTTTAAGGGTTGATTTAAAAGAGCCTTTTCTATCACTGAAAGCATGAACATGGGATCTTTTAATCAAACAAGGAAGGTGTTATTTTCTTTAGAATCACTAATGAGAAATCTGGAAGAATAAAAAACCCCAGAATAAAAAACCTCTATTCTAGAAGAATAAAAAACTCCAGAGAATGGAAACTTGTATTATAATCATGCTGGGTGTATTAGAACAGCTATTAGACAGCATGGTACACTAATCCTGGTAAAATACAGGACTGGTAATCAGCCTCTGTGAAAAAGGCAGTTCTGCAAGTACAATAAAACAGAAGCAGCAATCAGTTTCCCATGCAAAGGGTCCTTCCTGGCAGATACAACTCAGGAAATATCTTAAATATGCAGACTGCTCACAAGTGTTCTGATCTGGTTGGAGAGAAATTAATTACACCGTAGATAATGAATGCATACACCCTGTGATGTGGATGAGTCACTTTAAAGCATGCCATTTATTCCAGTACATTTAGCTGATTAGCAGGGAAAACACAAAACGCTTTTGACAAATATTAGTAATTTTCTGATTGTTGAATTTACTTACAGTGATGCTGAGTTTACTGAGATGCCGTCAGAATTTCTCTACAAGGAACACCTTGATACGCTTCATTCATGTGGAACATCTGAAGTGAATAACGAGGAACGGATGGAATTTTCAAGAGAAAAAAGAAAATAATAAAACGCCCACCATAAAAACTAATTCTCTATAAATAATCTCAATCAGGAAAACCTTTACCCCTGAGAAAATCCAAGGCTGTCTTTTTAGTAGCTCTTTCCCTTGTGACAAGAGCAAACTTTCCCATGCCACAAATCATTCCTGTCTATCATTTTGATACAATCTGAAGGAAAATCACCCTGCCATCAGAATGTGCCCCGTCTTTTTCAGGCTCAGAGAGGGGCACATTTGCATATTTGGTTGGTAAGACTTACTGTGCTTAGAATCAGCAATTATTAACTTTTCTGGCAGGTTTTTTTTTTGCACTTTAGACCAGCGATTTCATTTTTGTAGTTAAGTCCTTGCTTAATTGTCTTCTCGAGCTTAATGCAATTCTGCTGATGTTCTTCTTTTGGATCAGCTTCTCTAGTTACCACTGTGTTGCCTAGTTTATACGACATCAGTTGCACTGCAGAAGAAAGATGCTGGCCTTTGCCAAGAGGATGTAGGAAAAAGTTCCATGGGTTTAGCATAATAGTGCTGTTTATTCAGGAATTCAATGTTTGTTTTCTATTTCCTTGATGGAATGGCCTCCTCTTTAATCTTGTGAAGTAGCCTGGCTCAATCTCTTCTGGAAGCTGATTTGAACTAAGTGACTTGTGAACGGGGCTGTTTCCTACACCTTCAGCAGCCTCTCTTGTATCACACCTATCATGAAGGTCACAGAACAAAACCAGCTCCAGATCCATCATTAACAGCTTGCAGGATTCCTGCTTGTTACTCAGTTTCTGACCCCATTGCTGTGGTTTCAACAATAGCAAAATATTTGACTGGAAAGCAATATTCTTGTCTTAATACAGATCGAGCCTGGCTTGATCACAGCTTAGAAAAAGCAAATGGTTTTTCTTCAGTGGGAAATAGCTGCATTTGCTATTGCTTTGGCCTTATGTACATTGCAAAGACAATAACCAGCTAATGGGCAGGTTTTTAGGTGCTTTTTTCACTCTTTGGTAGCCTGAGGGGAGATGAATTCTTTGCCGGGCCAGGAGATTTGTATGCCTGGTTTGAGTTACTGGCTGCATGGGTTTGCACTGCACAAGGAATTCCAGTAATAAAAAGCTCCTTCCAAGCCCACATTATTGGTCATCCATGCTGGGCAGATGCTGGAAGATGTGAACTGACACTAGAAAGTGGAAAGGGTGGTATCAGAAGGTCCTGAATGAGGACTTGAACAAACATGGGGATTGGAGAGGGACCAGAAAGGGGAGGAAGATGCTAAGTTTGTGACGTTTGCTCGAGAAGATCATTTAGAGATGCGTCACTGCTGCACCCTGTGACAGGAACACAGAGGGAAGGGTTAGCTCCTGCAATCACTGCAGCACTGAGGATGGATGGTAAATCCAAGGCAGGATTGATTCTGGGTTGTTCTTACTCACAACAGTGCAAAATGACAACATTCCACTGGTTTGGTTGTTTTATAAAGGTCATAAAACGTTAGTCCAATGCAGGGCAAAAGGAAATGAAGATCTGATCTGTAATCTGCTTCTTATAACACCAGAGGGCTGTTGCAGATCTCACTGGCACTCCTGTTTGGTATTTTTATTAAATTCAAGAAACAAATGTTACAAATTTGACTTGGATTTTACCATCTTTAGCATTCCATTTGCTATAGGGTGAAGTATATTTTGCTAGATGTTATTGGAGGGTTCTTGCACGTTGCAAGGAAGAAGTGTACAGAAATAGAAAGAGATTTGCTTTGAATTATAACAATGGGTTGCTTTTCTCTGTGTTCTCCTAGAAATTACTCTGAAGAGTTATTCCTTCTCTAGGTGCAAGCTATGCAATTCAATGAACTGGAAAAGAATGACAAAAAGAATGACTTTTTATAGTATACTTCAACCAAATGAAGAAATGCAGACAGCTAACTAAATTATGTAAAATTGACTGTACTAAGAGGCTGGTGCAAACTCCTTATGAAAACATGAATGGCTGCATCTGGCAGCAGCTGGTGTGGCATTTCATCCTTTGCCAATAAAAGAAAGCAATTTTACAATACCACATTTTGATATGATATAGAAGTTATCAAACTATTTAATGTCAGTGGGACAAACCATGAAGATACCAATTCACTTGCTTTGGTAGAAAGGAAAGCATAAGAAAGAATTCACAGTTTGGATCCAAAAGAAAGTCATGAGAGAGAATGTTACGTGTTTCATTTTTACTTTGAGCCATGTTTGAAAGAGAACAATCTGAATCCTTTAAAAGCTTTACGTTTCAATTTAAATTTCTAATTGTACCTTTAGGCTTAAGCAGGTGGCTACTGAAGCAAAAAGAGAACTTTTAAAGATTTCAGTGCATATTGAATGATGCTCATACTTACTGCTTACATTCATATATATTCCATATTTTATTATGTATATTCATATGCATTACATGCATTACATTCCATCTTGCTGTGGAATATACTGTAAAAAAGAAGAGTATTCCTGAGGAACTTTTCCCAGTGCTGTCCAAACTGAGTGTATAATTATCCTAACCTTTCCAGTTCCTGAGCAGTACCTCTATTCAGAGAAATAATAATGAGTTTAAAATTAGAGGAATGCAGAAAAGACTCTTTCATGAGCCTTTTCCTGCAAATATTTTAACTCTGCACTGTTCTCGCTGGTTACAATCCATACTTGATGTTCTCTTAACACATTTTGAAGTACTGGCCCAAAATTCAAACCAAGAGTTTAATGGACTCTGGTAAATTTTGGATCAACTATTTTGGGATGAATATTTTTTTTTTTAATTTCAACTTTCCTCTTGCTGCACCAGTAACAATTACAGTCGTCAATAAACATGAGATACTCAGTGCTGACAGCCAAAGTTATTTTAGTCACATCCTACCTAACAGCACTCAGAATCTGTACAGTTAAAATATGTTTTTCCTTTGGCAGCCTTTTTTTTGTGGTTCAGCATCATTTCCCTCCAAGTGTTTTATCAGCATCCAGAAGTTGGTCTCATAAACCAAAACTTTAATTATAATTCTTTTCATTATGAGTCAAAGGACTAAATATTGACCAAGAAATTGCCTTATTCTTGAATGTTGACAAATTTTTCCCATATGATCTCAGGAAAAGCTTGATGGGAAACCATCTGTAGGCCACCTGAGAGTTCTGGGTGTTTTATTTAATAGAGGGAGACACAATCCTCTCCTGGCTGGGGATTATTGGCTCATTGAGCAACTCCACTTGTGTGATGTTTTCTCTGAAGATAACAGTCTTCTCTTTTTTAGCACAGTTTCCATCATGCCTTTTGTCTGAATTTTGCAGCTTTTTCACCGTTGCAATCTTATTTCACTCCATACAAATAGAGGGCAGATCATGGGGCCTGACCAAAAGTAGTCATGTGACTCAAGAGAATCCTAAGCTTTCTAAATCAATGGATGGGAAATGTAATATTTTTATCTAATACTTCAATGTGCCAAATTAAAACGTGATATTTGAGCTGCGTGGCAGAGGCTGAGTCTGTGCACAGCACTAGATGGCAGTACCATATTGCACTTCCAGGGAAATCATCCCCTCACTGTCATTACTCATCTGGGCTGGCAAATGTAAACTAAGTGCAAAATAGAACCACATTTCTTCTCTGAGTTTGTTTTGGTCCACAGTCTGAAGTTGATCTAAGCTGCCCACAAACCCCATTTCTCATGCTGCAAACAGCACCCTCCCCTGCAAGGGCCAGCTAATTAAGCTCTTTATGTATCTGCCGAGAAAACTGTAGATACTGTTAGTTCAGACACCAGTGAAATCCAACAGCTTCATGCATATCACATTAGGCAAATCTGCCATCATGCAATTGCACCGAATATTAGATAAATGTGAGTATGTAACTGACATTCCTCGGTTCCATTAATTTATTACCATGAAAAACATCCTCAAACAGGAACAAATGTCTCTTCCCAATTTGATGTACATCGGTAATGTTTTCCAAGGGGGAATTTCAGCGTTTGTTCCTTGGAATCATCAATCTTCTGCACAGTAATTAGACCCATATGAAAGATGGTGTAAAAAGAAGCACAGAAATATTAAGTGATCCTTACATGGACCTAATAAACTATTAATAGAATTGAGAGAATAATCCCATTCAGTCCTGCCGAATCTAAAGGCTGGATTTCTAACCCTAAATGGGATTAGCAAAATTTCCAAGCTTTTAATCCAGCTATTGCTATTCTTTGAAAGATTTGTCTCTAAAAGTCCAGACACTTTGAAAGATTTCTGTCATTAAATGACCACGACCTAAACAGATTTGGTTTGGACCCTAATTTTAATAAAATATTTTAAATTTTAAAACCTTAGATAGTGATGAATTATATGCCTATTGGATGTACATTATAATCTGCCTTTGTAAATGAAAGCAGAGGGCAGCCAATTGCAGATAGTGTTGGGGATTTTGCACTTTCATCATTTGTTTCAGAATGGGCCTCTCTGACACTGCCTGATGTTCAGCTGTACATTATGAGACTGCAAAGCAGAGTGTTCAGCATGGAAAAAATATTTTAGGATGTCACAGCTTGTGTGAGGTCTCACAGCCAGGATTTTACAAGCCAGAAGCAAACACTCTTGCTAAATTCGGACACAAATGGCCCTAGCCTGCTCGGTGATGCCACAGTCCATAATTTCCATTTTCCAGGGACCTGTTTTATACAATTGTCACCACTTGGTGTCACCAAACAAACCCGGGAACTCTTCACAGGCTGTTTTAAGTAAGTGATTAAATCACTGAATTTTGAAAAATACAATTTCCTCAGCAGGAGAGAAGAATTTACAGCCCTAAAAGGTTGATTGGAAACCCATGTCCTGAAGAGGGTTTACTTGTAGATTCTTCTCCTTTTGTCACTATTGGAGATTCACTTTGACATCTTTTTGGTAATTTTTTTTTGCACATTGGAAAGCGATTTGGAAAATGTGACAAGTTTCTAAGTACTGTTCATTTTGCTACGTGGGACTGGCTTAGAAGAGTGTCTGATGCTAGGGCACTGTAAGGATTTAGTGATCATAAACACTGAAGCGAAAAACAAGTAGGGGATATACTAGAAAATCCATATTTATTGAGTTATGAGCACACCAGAGAGGCTGGTGGATAGGGGTTTCTTTGGTGACTGCTGTGTCATCTCTTGAAAAAAAGAAGAGTATGGTACTGAGAAGACATCAGAATTTATGGCTGAGTGGAAATACCAAGAGATAAAATCATAGACAACCAGGTACAGCTCCAGATTCTGGGATCTTCAAAGGTCCAGATATAAGTTAGACCTAATAGGGACAGACTGATCATACAGAATAGCTATGAGAAAAAATAAATCAGTCGTTTTTTTTTTCATTTGCCTAAAGAAATACAAAGTATTTGGTGAATTTGGGGAGGAGCAGAAGGAATATTTTACATTTATCTAGGCAGTTTTGACTAATAGTCCAAAAGATGTTACCAGCTAAAAGTTGAAGAGACAAAACTGCATTTCAGCCATTGTGGTTTCATTAGCAGTAAACAAAAAGCATGAAACTGAGCTCTTCCTTGTTCACATGGTGACCAGGAAAAATTCAGAAAATAAAAAAAAATAATAATGTCTTTTGTCATGCTGGAAGTGAACAGGAACTGAGAAGAGGCTGGGCAGGTGAAAGGCAAAGCAAAGGTTTCACTGCCTTAGAGCAGGACTTCACCCTGTGTTTCCAGCTGGTGGTTGCAGACTGTAATTAATATATCTAAGACCAAGGTTGGCAGCTCATCATTTTGCTGAGTTTCATTATTCAGGGAACACTTAAAACTGCCAGTTTCCAAATCTCAGTATGTACTTGGCTTTCTAGCAGTTTTGCAGAGTTCAAGGTTAAGGAGTCAGCAAACAAACTTTAAAGATACTCATGATCTTCGGGGGTCAGATAACAGAGGGATGTCTTTTGTGTGCGTTGGAGTAATCAGGGAATTAATACAATTTTGAAGGTATTGTGTTGAGGTTTCTGGTTCACTGAGACAATGCAACTGCAGGGTAAGATTTCTGTATAATATCTGCACCAGAATTTACTTCTGTGTGTGATTCTCACATAGACCTGAGTGAGGGTCCTTCCTAGGAACTCGTACTCACAACTCAGAATTTCCTCAGTGTTTTCTTCAGCAATGGCCATGTCCTACTTTTGTTCATATGCAGAAGTATTAGAGATGTGCTTCAGTCTCTGAATAGCATGAGTTAGCAAAATAATTATGTTTTCTTCAGCCAAATAATTGTTTTATCCATTTTTTTTTTTCTGGTGTTTTTCCAACTCTACGTGAAACTTCAGGAAAAAGGAAACCAAATGCTGATGTGACTTCTCAGATTAAAAAAAAGGAGAGAGAGAGAGAGAGAGAGAGAGAGAGAGAGGGAGATACTGTGTCTGCATTGCTCATGTTTCCCAAAAGCCTGCTGTTGTCCCTGCACAGATGATGAGCAGTGTGTGCCCGCTGGTGCCCTTGTTTGTTCCACGGTACCTGTGGCCCTTTCCGACCTCTTTGATGCTCCTTCCTGGCTCCCCCGTGTTTGGGTACCCAGTTTCCTGTAGTCTTTCCTCCCTCCTCAGCTGTATGTGCTGCCCTTTTCCAGGTGCTGCTTTGCCCTCAGTTACTTCCCATGCATGCCTCTCTGTGTGTAGGTATTTGTGCTTTCCTTCCCCTCTGCCACATTCCAGGCAATGAGCCCTGTGCCAGCTCACTCACCAGGCTGCCCACACAAGGTCACTGGGAGACAACGAGGCTGCCAATTTAGCAACATCACCCACTGCACCAGAACGCTGAGGTTTAGTTTGTCAGCATCCTCAAATTATCAGCATCTGCTGTCTTAAGTCCATTAAGCGACGATCATATTTCCTCTGCATGCATGGTTTGCTCTCGAGGTAACTCTACCGGGGCCAGGATAATACTGAATATCTTTGTTTCTGTCCCGTGATGCCCCTTTGGTTCCCAGACTGTGCTGTTCCAATACAAATGAAGTGAAATAGTGAATTTGAAGCAATATGGTGAGCAGGCTGCATTCCTGTGAGATTGCTGCCTCCAGGGGGGCAGTTCAGTCCCTTGCCAGGCATGGTCAGCAAGGCTTTGGAGAGATGAACACTTTTGTACCTGGACTGTCCCTTGCCAGGCATGGTCAGCAAGGCTTTGGAGAGATGAACACTTTTGTACCTGGACTGTGCTGCCCATCCCACCCAGCTGTGGGAGGAGGAGGGAGTTATTTGTCTCTGCAGATTTAAACCTTTCCCTCTGTTTAGTCCCCAGTATTAACTGCTTTTCAGCAATGGAAAATACTGGTGGTAGTTGAAAAATGTGAAATAGTTTCACAAAAGTAAAAATATTATTTTCCTTATTTTTCAGTAACAACTGGAGAACTGTCCTCATTTCCTCCTCAAACCTGAAGATTTATTTTCCTTGTTGCTACACCTTTCTTCGTGCCTTTCTCTAGCCCATTTTATTTTTAATAACTAATAACTGAAATGTGGGAGGAAAATGAAGTGGGGAAAGCTTAAACGCTTTGTGTTTGCATTTGAAATGAATCCAGTAACTATTTTTTAATACTTGTTTTAAAATCAAGTGAAAAAATCGAACTAATTTTGTTGCTTATTTATGTACTTAACTACATGACAAATTTCACTAGCACTTGAAAAGAAAAAAATTGCTTGAGGGATAGTATAGGTGATGTAGACAAAAACACAACTTTGCTTGACAAACAGCAACTGACAGAGAGGAATCCAAAGTGAAAGGCTCAGTATTTGTCCTTTTAACCCACCTAAAAGCATGTGACATCAGAATAGCCTTCTACAGTATTTGCAATTTCCTCTGCTATCCCCAGTGAACCAGAGGAGCTCTGTGGATGCTGCACTACCAAAAATAGACCTCACTGTCGCTGGGCTTTCACTCATTTGATCTCTGCTGTGGAAACCACTGAAGGTGTATGACTGAAACTGCCCTTCTGAGGAGTTGAAAAAGGAATATTTTTTCATTTTCCTCCTTGTTTGCTGCTGTAGGCAATGAACTTATTCCCCCTCATTTTCCTTATTTCAACAGTTACAAATTCCAAAAGACATAATTCTTGTTCCCACAAAGATGCAGATGAACGGGTTCACATACATATTCTGGGAACGCAACCAAGAATACATGCAAGATTTTTATAATACACTAAAAAGCAGAAGCAGCAACAGGCATAAAAATAATAGATGGGCAGAAGGAGATCCTTGAGAGTGATGTTTGTGCTTGTGCTCCGGAGCAGGAAGCACGGCCAGGTTGGTAGCTCACTGGGCTATGATGTCAGGAGGTCAGATCACACATTAGGATTTGGGCTCATCCCAACTGTTGACACAGTATTGAAGGGGGGAAGGGAAAGGGAAAGGCATGTGACAGTAAAGGACATTGTATTCAGCAGTAAATGTTGATTGGAAATAACTATCACTGGACCAGGGAGAGGAAAGTCCACTGTAGAACCAACACAAAGATTCCTTCTTCCTCTGTTCCTAAATACTGAATTATGCTGGTAACAAGCACCAGATCTGGTGAAGAAGACTGTATGTACCAACACTAAATATCTTTTATTATTAATTTAAATTTAATTAAATGTGGCTGAATATATATTCCCATCTGACAAAAAGAGGATCTCACCATGTATAAGGCTAAAATCTTGGGAGTGCCATTTGGCTCAGATGCTGCTTTTAAAATTACTGTGCTGTGATAGCTAAGGTAAAACCACAGGATCATCATGGAATGCTTAGATAACCTAAACCTGCATTTCATCTTCTCTTTTTATTCCATCTCAGCCTTGCCTGGGTGACCCTTTCCCAGCTTTTACCCTTTCAGGTCTGACCTGCAGCTGCTGGATGCAGCAGGAAATGAGCAGTAACAACTGGCACCAGTAGCATTTCTGTGAGTGTGCAGCAGAGCCCCAGTTTGTCTGCCATTGCTGGCCTTTTCCAAGCATAGTCATCATGTTTTCATTCAATAATGTACTTATTATGATATTAAGCTTCACTGGCAAAGATTCAGAAAGTCTGCTTTCATTTAATTTAATTGAAATTCCCCACGTTTCTCACCAATCCCTACCAATAATTTTAGTTAAAATAATAAATTAAAGCAATAATGCAGCCCACAAGAAGCATCTTGCCAAAAACATGTATGTACCTCTTTCTAATACATAATTATCATCTTAATTATAGGTTTTTCATACACTTGTACATCTCGTTGCATCTCAGTTCAAGCTGGTCTGCTAAAAAACAGCATTTGGAAAGAAAATAATGCTGCCTTCTCAGAAGGATTCACACTGTAATCTCCTGGATTTATTAATATTAAAATTCTTATAATAATTCAGCTTGGAAGGGACATATGGGATCATCTCATGATCTGGTACAACCCACAGCCCAGTGCAGCACCAAATTTGAAGCTGGCTCTAATTTCAAGGTCAGATAAATTGCCCAGGGCCTTCTCCATCTCAGCTTCAAGTATCTCCAAAAATGGAGATTTCAGAGTCTCTCAAAGCAACTTGGTTCATTGCTGATAATCATCACTGTGAAAAGCACTTCCCTATATTGGCATAAAACATTCTGAAATCTACTGACCACTAAAAAAAAAAAAAAGGTGAAGAACCAAATATTAATTCTGTACTCAAGTCATATTTTCACAACAAGCTCACTAGCAAAGATATTGAGCATACAGAATTACAAGACTGAAACAGAGGATGGGTTAAACACATCATTGTGAAGGAGTTGTAATTCCCTTTATGTAAGGGAATGGTTTATGAGGTACCTCTAACTGCATTTGGTGATCTGGGAGGTATTTCTAGGCCTGTCTTTGTTGAAAGACCCTAAAGGGTCTTCAGATCACTTGTTTGTTCTTATTCTCTACCTTGTTCCAAATGGATCTGAACGTCATTTTTTCTGAATGACTGACGTGCCTGCCTGTCACTGCAGGGAATTAATCAAGCTCTTTATTCAGTGATAACACTCTCAATTTTGTGGTTCCTCAAACCACGCCTAAAGAGTTATCAAGGGTCAGGTTATTCCCATGTTACAAGAAGAAAAGGCAATGTGCTCTTTCACATACCCACCTCACACTCTGAGACAATAGGCCCTTCCAGTGTCACAGTAATTTCCTGCTGCAGGAATGTTCCTACTGCTTGTTTTAATTCCAATAGTTGAACAGCATCGTGAGCCTTTCACGGGCTAAATGGGTTGGCAGGGCAATTTTGGCTTCTTGCAGGATCCACTCAAATGTACAAATCAATTATATGACTTCCATGCTGAGAAAACACATTAACTTTAAAATGCACAGCAGTAGCCTGGTCTCAATAAAAATATTTAAACCCCACTCTTTAAACTATGACTCCAAGTTGCAGCTGAATATGAAATATCCATTTGCAGCCAATTACACACAGTTTCTGTCATGCTTTGGAAGATGTATATGCACCAGGAATATTAAAAGCCAAAACCCCCACAGCTCAAGGTGAAACAGGGAAAGACTTAGGACCTTTCCAGATATGCTCAGGCAGAAATGCAATGAGCCTTGTGACTTCACAGCAGGTGTCTATTCAAAGTCTGTACAGCACATAAGTAACCCTTGGCCTTACATATTGTGGAACTGCAACAATCCCAAACTTGTCATTCTAGGAACAACACAATCTATTAAAATGATTAATTCCCAGCAGTTTCTTCCAGAGATTAAGTATAGTAAGACAATTAAGCTTGGGGCAAGAATGTCACAAAGTCCATCAGCGAATCTTTTCTGCCTCCAGTTATGAAAGAGCCTTAGAAAAATCTAAAAATTTCCATGAAATCCAGTGAGGCCAGATAAAGGCAAACTCACTTAAATCTTAGCATTACAGGTACTTGTGCTTACACTGCAGGAACAGCTTTCAGTTTAACATGTTGCACAGCAGGGATGCAGGAAATCTTTCACAAGGCTAAAATGATTAAGTATATTCAAGGCCTTTCAACATAATTGGTTATTATGGCAGGTTCCACTGAAACACTTATTCACAGGATGCAGGTCTTACTTTGGAAATGAAGGTTTCCAGTAGAGAGTTGTTGCCATGTAAAATGTTCCTGTCTCACAGCAGGACTCCAGGATACATTTATAATTCAGATTCCAGATGAGAATAGCTGTTTATGGTCAAGTTCTCAACATACAGAGAATATTGAACTACAGAGAAAGATGACAGTCTCTTTATGTGTGCATATCTAATCCTAATTCATGTTTTCATTAGCAGTTGCAGAGAAGAACTAGTAGGCTGCTTAAACACCAGCTTTATTTATCTTATTGATCAGGAATTCCTCCTAAGTCTGCAGTAATAAGCCAGAGTGATATGAAAAGAATCAGCAAAACTAAACTTGCTATAAAGATTTGTTCTTTTTTATTGCTCCTCAAAAATCATTTGTCTTCCATACAGACCATCAGGATCTATAACACACCTTTCCTCCTGCTGTAAGCTTTTCTTTCTATTTTTGTATGGAAGTTTTCAGTGTCTTTTAACTGAGATGAGTGAAAACAGTTTCCTGTGTGAAAGTCTAGCAGTTTCCTCTGATCAGAGGACCACAGTGAGACAGTAAATTTGGTTGTGAACTATCCTCCTATTTAGAGGAAGGCAAGTCTCTGCTCAGGGAGTGAAATTCAGCCTACTGATATTTAAGCACCATTAGATCCCTTTACAAAATGTTCTTTATAAATAGAAAACTAACATCCTGGGAAAGTGTTGTTGGGGATATATTATCTCCTAGCATGCAGTAAATATCAGAAATCTATGTCCCTGTCTTCCCACATTTTTTGTTCCACTGAATTATAAAAACAGCCAATGACCTGCTTGAGAAATGAAGCATCAAGCAGATGTTTCCTGAGCAAAGACGACTTGTGTTTCCCTTTGCACATCATCTTCTGAGGGGCAGCACCAGGGATGGGAGTCTGGCATCATTCACTGTGTTGACTTTGGGTTACTGAGAATCTTTCCTTTACTTTACCTTCCAACTCAAATACATTAGTTTTACACAGAGATCATATGGAAAGGGTGGATTTCAATGACTAGAACACAATGTGGGAGAATGTTTTACGTTCATGTTGTTACAACATCATTGCTTATGGAAACAGGGAGATGGGGGACCCAAAAAACCCACCACTTCTTTTTGAGAACAATGTGCAAAAACAGGTTTCTGTAGGGGCTGGTAATTTAAAACCAGAAGTTCTATATGAGAACAGATCCAAAGCTCAGTTCGATTTATGGAAACCCTGACACTGTAGTTTGGACCAGATGCCTGTTTATTGCCAGAAACTACAGCATTTTTCTAATTCTGCTTGGCTACTGAAAAAACTTCATTAGTCCCTAGTAGTGTGATTCCCACCAATCTATTAATTGGGGTAGAATAGAGAAGATGAGAGGCTCAATCACCATCTGACAGAAATACTTCATTCTTTCTATTCAAACAACCCAACAGCCCTTTGTTTACAAACAAGTTAGCCCATTTTAGATCCCTCTAAAAGAACAAACTTTGCACTCCACTTTTAGGCAAGCTGGTGGAAACAAAGCTAACTTCCAGGTGCCACAGAACAAACAGCATGGGAAGGGGGTTTCATGCTTTTTAACCCTGTGCACCAGAACTTCTAATGCTTGATGACTTTAAACTTTCACAGCAGGAAAAGTCCTGTTCAAGCTATCCAGAAATATTCACATGATGCGTGTACAATTTATACAAGATCCGTATTTAATCAGTCATTGACCTGACTCTTAAACATGAGGGACAGAACAAGAACACTACATGGATAAAATAATGATTTATTGGAAGCAAATATTCACACAAAGTAAAAAGGCAGTCATTTCAATCATTTCTTTTTTTTACAAGACAAAGCCACTCCATTACAAGATTTGTTCAGAAACAGGATTAGATTCAGGAACAATGAGAGTATTTTAAATCCCTGAGATTGAGGTCCTCTCATCTTTTATGCACTCCCTGCCCCACCCCTCACAAAGGTGCTGGAAATTTGATTTCCTGAGCATTTGAGCTTTTAGTGGATTACCATCCAAAATTACAGTTTCAGTCTTTACATCAGCATGAAATTTAAAAATGCAAGCAAGCTCAAGCTACACATCAAGTTCATTCACACTCAGTGGCAAGCATCCAGTTTAAAATTACTTCCCATTTCAAGCTGGTATCCAAGCTGCTTTATATGTAAGGCTACCGACTTGGAAGATAAAACTTGTTCTCTTTAAATCAGATATGGAAGAAGCCAACTCCTTTTCCTTCTAGGAACCCAGCTAGGGGTTTTTATATAGAGGCACAGAGCTGTGAATGCAAGGCTTTAGGCTCAGTGCTTTTACATCTGGACTTAAAGCCATCACAAGGAAGATTAGTAGCACACACTTCCAGTTCCAGACTTCTTCTCATTTACCCATATGCCCTCAGCACTTTTTAGGTTTGCAGCAGGCAGGGAGTTTCAGAATGACAAACTTGGGGAGCAAAAGTGTTTTCTCCTATGCATTACTGAGTTTCAGTAGGAAGCCACCCTGCAATGCAACAAACATGCAATTTGCAGTCCAAGTTCAGACACTTTTCCCAGCAATATCGTTGTGTCTCATGCAAGGATGTAATACATCCATCACAGAGCTCTAGTTGACATGACAGTCAGCATAAGCAAAGCTAAACTTGAATACTTTCAAAGGCTGCAGCTGATGCTGGTGTTACCTTGCCAGTGGCCAGCTCTTCAGCTGGAGATGGAAAAAGAATCTAATAAAGCTCAAGGCATAACCCAACCAAAATAAAATCCTTTCAATATTAGAGGTAGATTTTATCCAGTGTAATATTTAACAGCCATTCCGGTAAGTGCAGAGCTCTTGGAATTAAACAATTAAGATCAATTCTGAGCTACGTTCTCTTAGAATAACTAAGGCAAGCTTTTTGTATATCCTTCAAGAAAGCAGGCACACCATTCTGTAAAAGAAAAGTGAAAAAGTCATTCTTGCATGATGCAATAAATAAACACTATAAACAATTCCCATTTTATAGATCAAGGCATCCAAACAGATACAGCTCTAAGATACAATTGTCTAAGATACAATTCTAAGATTTGGTACAAGGCAGCAAAACCATTCCTTGAATACTTTGGGAACAGATTGCATTATTGAAGTTTGCTTAGCTTTAAGCCATTCATATATGCTCTGGAACATGGATTTTTTGGTCTTGCTGCAGAAAATTTACCTGCCTGGTTGACTAACTAAAGGAATTTGACAGGAATTAAAAAAAGAATAAATTAGGACTACTGTCACGAGAGCAGACAACAGCAAGACTCTAAAAAGGGACTGTGCAAGAGTCAGAAAGGTGGATACATTCAATTCAGAAAAAGTAATTCCACCCAACGTGAAGAAGATGGGTACAGATGCAGTGAGTCCCTTGTTTGAAATGGATTGGCAAATATGATTGTGTGTTAACCTTCACCTACCTTGGCAGCCCAGTTGACCAGCCACGATGGAATCATGCCACCAGGATTGTCAAAGTAGTACATATAGACTGGAGATGAGGGAGAAGTTACCAGAAAGTTATCTGAGTGCCAGCTCTAACACCCTGCAGCAGAAGCTGTTGGTGTGCAGGGCCGAAGCACCAAGTACAACAGTTCTGCTCTAAATTCCTCACAAAAAAGGCAACCTTTTCTGAAGTGCAATGTGAAGTAACTATAGGCATTCCTGGTTAAACTGACAGAGCCATAAGATTAATCTAGATTATTGCAAACCATTTTAGTCACCCTGTCTTATCAAATAATGTTGTCTCAGAGAGCAGTCAACCTCTAGGCAAACCCTTTCCTCTATACATCTGTCAAACCTGATACTGAAATCATTGCTGAGTGAAGCAGATTGCAGCAGAGTTTCTCTAGCTGAACTGGCTGGCAGGAAAAGCAGTGCTGGGGGTGGGGTGGAATGGGGGGACAGAATGGTCAGTAAACTATTCTTAACTACCCAGCCCAGCTGTTAAATAAAAGATTCTACACAGTAGCACACTGCACTGGACATTTCCAAAAGCTTCATTCATTTTAAAGTGTTCCTAAAACGCTCCTGTATCCACTTTATAGTTTTTAGCTTAAAATTTCCATTCCCCTCTTTGTGCCTTTTGCTAACACACACATTCTCTGCCTACACAATTTGTGACACATTTCTCTGACCTCTTACCTTTCGATCCAGTCTTGCCATCACTTTCAATTGCCAGGCTTTGTTTGTAGCTTTTAACTCTGATAATACCGGGCTTTTCAGGGCACTGAGGAACAGACACACTTTGAGCCAACACAACCCAGATCTTCCGCCCATCCACATCCATCTCCCGGCGTTCCCGAATATAGACATACTGTACTCAGAGTTGAGGAGGCATGTCAAAACACTGCCAGTTTGAGGTAGGATAAATTGGCAAGTGAATTCCCTTACAAACAGCAGCTCCTTCAAGTTATTTCTCATGCTTCTACAGGATTCAATCCTGCAGAGTAATAACTCAGCTATGTGAGCTCTGGTTGTGCACCCACGCTCTTCTTCATGCTATACATATTCATGTAACATGAGGACTGCAAGATCTTAGATCAAGTGCAGCAGAGCAGTAGAATCAGCTCATTGTTGGGATTCCTGGATGACCAGGTGACAAAAACTGCAAAAGGAACAGCAGCTTGAAAGGATACATCTCTGTTTGAGAGAGGAAAAGGGTATTTCACTTCCCAGTAGATTACTTTTTCACCATCATATGTTTTCTCATACAGTTCTACAGATGAAAGAGGAAGACTATTAGGTTTTTTTAATTTCTACTGCAACAGAACTATAGATGGCATCAAGAACTGCTCAGATTCCTGACATAAACACATTTTACACGTAACTCTGAAGTCAAAATTGATCTGTATGTAAAGTTGTAGCAGTATAAGACATTAAAAAAGTCTGTAGCAGGGTTGTTCAGGAACCAAATACACAAAAACAGGTGGTCTGTTTTTCTGTGGCAACTGGATTCCTTGGTGGAAAAAAACCCACAGACAATAAAATAAAAACCCCCTTCCTTTAGAGCAGACTTGTGCCTGAGCTGTATCCTCCAGAGGTAATGACCCCAGCCAGCCACATCTCTTCCAGTGCTTTAGAAAATGAGGCTATAAGGCAGGAACAGTGCCACAGATGGGGGAGTCTTTCCCTATAAAACATGTTCCAAGCCAGGCTTCTGTTTAGTATGCCCTGCAAATGAGCTGTCACCCATGAAAACAGCTTCTCCTCTCCTCCAGGCTGGAGCAGTGCTGGATGCAGGCAGTGCTGTAATAACCCACAGCATTATGCTTTCCACCAGAGGTCACTGGAGCATTGGATTATTCCCTTTACTTTTATTTCTAAGCACAGGGCTTTCCTTTTTCAAACGCATTAAGACACTGTTTTAAAGACCTCGATACAACTGTTATTACCCAACTCATTTACCTTTGTACCTTTGCAAACCCAGGAAAAGCACACAATAGGTAGGACACACCTCACCTGCATTCAGTCTCTCAGTACTAGGGGACAGCTTCTGACCAAAGCAGAATACAGTGCATTTTAATCAATAACCAGATTTTATTTGGCATCACTACAGGAGATCACGAGTCCATCCTATTCGTAACAGCACTTGCTGCTTCAACAGTCGGTTATTACTGTTAAGCTGTTGGGAAGCACAATCTCAGTGAGGGCAGTGTTGCAATGAGGAGTAGCAAGTTTCACTATTGCTCAGCCCCAACCATTTTGCATCAAGCACTTGGTTCCTCAGCCTCTACTCTACAGTTCAGTCACAGCTTTTCTGCTGCACTGGCAGCTGCAGCACAAGCCAGGCCTGGGGATGTCCACATCTTATAGGTATCCTGGACCATGCAGGAGCAGTTGCCTTTTCAACCAGAGGCAGCTACTTCTACCTTGGTCAGGTTTTTAACTCTCCTTTGGACTGCCACTATTGCAGCTGTAAGAGCAGCAGGGACTACAAACAGTAACACAAAGAGCAAGAAGGCTCTCTGTGCAAGTTTCCTGGGGTTTCTCGCTAAATGGGAAAGGAGAAAAAAGCATGCTTAAATGGGTTACATTGAAAATGTTGGCTAGCACTATTTCATCACATGTACAGTGAAAGAATGGGTGGGCTTGGGTCAACTTTTAAGCTGGAAGGAAAGCATTGCTGTTATGTTCATGCCCTTCACAGACATTAATTCTTGAAATGCTGGACTTAAAACACCAGCACAAGTATAAATTCACAGATGAACAAACCATGGTCAGCAAGGATATAAACGTCAGCTCTGCAACATTATCTAATTTTTAGTTTGAGGGTGTAGCTTCCCACAACGGCTTCCTTTCTTATCTCTAAGAAGGCATTAAAAAACCCCTGCATTTGTTTAAGAAGGATTTCTGTTCTAAATGCACTGAGAGACTCCTGAAGTAACTCAACAAAATATTTTACATCCAATATGATAATGTTGAGTCCCACTCAGTCTCTTTCTGTTTCACTAATGGCAAAGGGGTCTTTGCTGCAAGAAAGCTACTGATCATTTTGACAAGGAAGACTTATTAATGAAAAAACCACCCTTCAAGCTTGACCAAGTACTGGCACAAGTCAGATGTGGCTTTCTGTATCAATACAGCCACAGGCACTACCAGTAATGGTTCCCCATGGAACTGTCCTAAAACTAACATGCAAAACATTCAACAATCCTTTGGGTTTTAGCACATTCTTTATTCAGCAAAACACTTTGACCATGTTTCAGTTTTATTGGTCTTAACTGATTTCAAGAACATGTTTCAAAAGGAAAGGCTCCCCATCTCTAAAATAAATGGATTACTGAATGCCTGCATCAGCTGAATCCTTACCTTGTAACTGCTGACTTAAGATGTTTTAACATCATATGGATAGCCAGGTTCAATGCCCTTTTTCAAAAACAACATTAAATAAACACAACTAAATTAGTTATTCTTTTCTCTGTAAAAGCCTGAAGTCACCAACCATTCTCTTGATACACCCATTCCTGAGGGTAAAAAGTGCCAAGAACAACCAATGCTTTCAGGAAAAGTCATTCCATCATGCATCAAACTGATGCAGGCCACAGGAAAATTTTTCACAGTGAGAACAATCAGCCATTGAAATAATCTTGTGAGGGAAGTGGTGGATTCCCCCAAAGTGAACATTTTTAAGACTCAGCTGAACAAGGTGCTGGGCCATCTTGTCTAGACTGAGCTTTTGCCAAGGAAGGTTGAAACAGATGATCCTAAAGATTCCTTCCCTACCCCTGGGATTCTGTGATCTCTGCTCTGGTGTGATATATGAAGATGCTCAAAAGGCACCATCTCCCTAGAACATCTACTAAAATTTAACCCAGGAATTACAACAACTAGAAGCTACAAGGTGTTCCAGCATAACCAGTAAGGTCAATTATATGCTTTAACCACCATGGAAAGAATTCATTCCAGAGGAAAGACATATGGTATTGAGACATTAGCTGTTCCATATCAGTGTTTACTTGTGTATTTGCAGAGTACAACCTTATACCAAAAGATATTTAAGTCTGGCTCAACGTCTTTGGATGCAGTAACTTCAAAATACCTTTGAAGAAAGCTTTAGTGGGAAGAATCCATGTAGACTAAAACCTGCTTTTATACTGCCTAGATGAGCTTACCTTTAACATACTGATCCCATTGTTTTCTGAAATCTAAGTCCATGTAGACATCTGCACACAGTTTTGGGGAACAGTCAGCAAGACCACCAAAGATTTTATACTCGTAAAGTCCTGATTGCTGTGGAAACAGAATGGGGAGAGGAAAAGTCACACAGGAAAGGGAAGTACTCTGCATCAGGGAGAATAGCTGAAGGAAGTTAGGTGGGGCACAAACTACAAATGTGCTCAAGAGCTGTGAAAGCAAATGTTCAAAAAACAATGCAAGATTCAGTCTTTAACCTCTCGACTTTTTGATCTATACATGAAAGTTTAAATCCAGCCAGGCTGACCTGCCCTGCACAATGGTTGTTCCTTCCCTTACACTAGTACCCTTTTACTTCAGCAGGAGTTCCAAAGGGAGTATGTTTCTTCACACACACACACACCCCCTTTTCATCTCCAGTGGTCAGTGTGGACTAAATCCTGCCCACACTGAGCTTACCAGAAGCATTAAATTCTTGTGGCAAGGTCTCCAGACTCTGTAACTTGCTTAAGAATCTCAGCCATTTCCAGTAGGTTACCAAGTATGGCACAATCTGGAATAAGCTTTCCAGCAACTTAGGTCTGCTTATACTTCAGGCTGGGACACAAGAATGTTTTACAGTGTCCATGCTTATACACAATGCACAGTATCTGAGTGGAATATTTATCAACTATTTTCTCTCTGAAAGCTGCCTGCTCTGAAGGGGTGGGGTGCAGGATATCTCCTATATTAATGCTTTTAATGTCACTCTCAACATATGGAAACTCCATCTGTGCCTATAGAGCAATGCTTGTACTATTGTTAGTACCAGTTCAGGACTAAATTAAAACAATGAGAGTATTTTGAATATACAAGTGTAGGAGTCAAATTCAAGCCTTTCCAAGGAAAGGGAGCAAAGCATTATACAACATTCCATCAGTGAATAGATGATTTCTCTTCTTCCCCACGTATTCACAAATCAGCTGCAGAAGATGAAGATTTGAAGTACCAGAGGACAATAACATGACCGAGGAGCTTAAGCTACTCAGCTTTACTGTGCAGCACCTGTGCAGCCCCATGCACTCATCCTCTCTGTAAAAGGCACCAACATTTTTATTTTCACAAAAAAAACCCTAACTCTGAAAATATCACACCTGAAATTGAGCAGAGACCAAATGGCATATGCCAAAGCACAACACTGGTACTTCAGCAATTAGTATCTCACAGGAAGCAATAATAATTCAATAACAAAGTTCTAACAAGAGTGACGTGTTTCAGGTTTTCAGAGGCCTATCAGCAGGAGAGTCAATCACCTGGCTGGAATACAGCACTGAGCAGGAAAGCCAGGAGATCTATTTGTGCAGCCTGCAGAGAAGATGGAAAGACAAGGCAGAAAGAGAAGGCAACAGGAAAAATAATTGCTGACTTCAGCCTCCTGCACTATCACTCTACAGTGGACTTGCAATTCACTAAGTGTGAAAAGCCAATTTTCCCAGTAACAACTTGAAACAAAGACCTTCCTCCTAGACTTGGTTCTTCTTCTTATATGGCAATTTGAAGCAACTGAAAGACAAAACAAACAGATTTATTTCCTAGTAGAATCAGAAGATCAGACTTGAAAAGGATGGACCCTTCCATCCTACCTAGCCTGTCCATGCAATCTAAACCTGGGGCATTGTACTCCATGCAAGGGAAAAGAAAAAAAAAGACAGACACATCTAAATGTTTTTTTAGCTCAACAGTCCTTCTATAAAAAGGCATGAGAAGGAGAAGCCTGAGCTGCTTTCCACCTCACCAGCTGCTGTTTATGCAACAGCAGCAAAGCCACTGCAGAAACACAGGGTACTCCAGCACAAGCCTCATGGACACCTGGTCCCTTTTGTCTGGCTAAATCCAGCCTCCAGCTTCCCAAAGTTACTTTGTCATCAATCATCACGTGATGCATTTACAGGTCTGTGTTGAACTCTAGTCCCAAAGCCTCTACTTCATCCACTCCAGAACTAAGACTCCCAGCATCCTCTATTCCATCAGCACATTAATTCCTGCATGAATACCTGGCAAACACCCCAGCCTTGCCTGTGTTCTGTGCACTCATTGATAAGCTTGTCTTGCTATTGCCAGTTATCACATCCACACTGTAAACAGGGCCTATTTATCAACAAAAAAATTCCAAGGTCTACGAAGTGATGTATTTTTAAAGAGGCTTTCCCCACCCCATTCTGCCTTTTGCACAGACCTGTACGTTTGCTGGTTTTTAGCATGACCATGTCTGAAGTGATTTTTCAGAATACAAACACAAAAGTGTCACGCAAAGAACAGCACGAACTCCAGCTTTGTAAGGAGTTGAGAGGAAACTGTGATCACTGAGCTAAATAGCTTGTTTATCTATGGATTTAAAAGTCATTGATAAATTACAAATCTGCATCAGAATGCACACATTCACTGTCAATCACAAGAAGCCTAAACTATTGAACTTCTGTAAAGAACTTAGTCCTCCAAAAGGGGGGAAGCAGGAATTTCATTCCAACCTTTATGAACTCCCGATTTCAGAGGGGGAACGGTGGAAAATCATGTGAAGGGAGATTTGGAGAGAGACAGGAAAGGATGCAGAAGCCTAGAAGCAGGAGGATGCCCCGCCACGGGAGGTGCTCGGGTGCAGGTGTGCAGCGCCAGAGCTCCCTCCGCTCATCACACACACCCCTCAGAGGGGGCTCGGGAGAGCACAGCAAACACCCCCCTATGCCCACGGCTGCTGCTGCCCCCGAGAGCCCCTTCCAGGGATGCTCCTGCATCCACCCGCTGTTCAGAACCCTCCAGAGCCCCGCCGTGCGAGGCTTCCCCGGCAACCTGCGCGGGCGGGGCTTCGTCGCGGCCGAGCAGCTTTTCCCATCCGCATTTAATGGCATTACCCATAAAGCTGCTTTCCGAGAGCCTGGCGTAACCCGAGCCCGGGCCGGCAGCGCCAGCCTGGCCTGTGCGGGGAACCGGCGGCCGCGGGAGGGACGTGCGCGGTCCGCATCCCGGGTCCCCATCCCGGGCCCGCATCCCGGGTCCCCATCCCGGGTCCCCATCCCGGGTCCGCATCCCGGGTCCCCATCCCGGGTCCCCATCCCGGGTCCGCATCTCGGGTCCGCATCCCGGGTCCGCATCCCGGGCATCCCCCGCCCCGCTCCCGGTGCCTGCTCCCCGCTCACCTCGTCGTACAGCCGGTAGATCCTCACGCCCATGGTCTCCACCAGGAGTTGCCACGGCCCCTCCGCGCCCGGCGCCGGCTGGTCCAGCTCCCGGCAGGCGGCCCGAAACTGCTCCTCCGAGAAGGGCCGCTCCCGCGGCTCCTCCATCCCCGGCGGCCCCTCCATCCCCGGCGGTCCCTCCATCCCCGGCGGTCCCTCCATCCCCGGCGGACGGGCAGGCACAGCCCACGGACGGAGCGCTCCGCCCCGCGCCCGCCCGGCCCCCGCCGCGCCCCGGAGAGCCCGCGGGGCCGGGAGATACGGGGGATGCGAGAGATACGGGGGATGCGGGAGATACGGGGGATTCGGGAGATACAGGGGATGCGGGAGATACGGGGGATGCAGGAGATACGGGAGATGCTACGGGGGATCCGGGAGATGCGGGGGATGCGGGAGACGCGGGTTCCCAACATCGCTGCCCTGCAGGGGAGCTCCGTCTGCTCCTGGTTCATGTGCGGGCTCAATCGCTCAGTGGTGGCTTTAAATGTGCGTGCCATCTGCCTGGTGTCTGAAAGGGGAAAGGCTCCGTGAGGGTGATGGACAGGGCCTTGCCTTTCGGGTGTTCCCCAAGGACAGAGATTGAACACTGTAGGCATGTGTATTGTTTCTAATTTTTTGGTTTGGGGTTTTTTGTATTTTTGTAGTTTTTCACATTCTAAAAAGCAGTTCTCTGTATGGAGGGTACATAACAGAACATATGAAGAACCCATAAATGCTGTAGAGCTGGTTGGTAGGTGAGTGTGATCCCAGCACAGTCCACTAAGGCCCAGCCAGCAAAGAGGAGGGGGCAGCAGGCTCTGGCCCATGGTGGTCTGGGTTGCACTGGGTGGACTGGATGGAAGGGGACAGAAAACTGTCACTGGGCTGAGCTCCCAGGCAGGAAGAATCCACTGACAGGGACACACTTCACATCTTGCTTAGGCTTCTGCTGAGAGACACCACCTCACCACTGTGAGGTTGGCACACACAGCCAAAGCATTAGGCACTCAAAATGTAAATGACTAAGGGCAGTTTTCTCCTGGGAGCTGTAAATTTGTTTTCATCATAGCTTAATTCTTTGAATTCCCATGAGATTTTCCTGCTGAACACTGTGTCTTCAGAATAAAACACAAGCAGTTCTGAGCCACGGGACATCATCAGACCTACTGACTGGCAGCACTGGTTCAATGTGCTTGGTGGTAACCTCTGTGCAAGGCTGGAATAATGTAGTGTTTTCTAGTTTCCCTGCCAAGTGGCTGAGCTCTTTGACAAAGAGTTCACTTATGTCAGCTGTCCTTTCCAGTTCCAGTCAATTGGTTCGTAAGCAGAGCATGAGCATTTCTGGCTGACTTGTTTGGACATACAGACTGACCATCATCCCTGCACAGTCCAGAAAACTTTTGGAGAGAAGGCTTTGGCAGAAGGCAAGATGGGATCTCACAAACTTCCCCCCAGCATGTAAATTTAATGCCAGAACATGACCTGTAGCATGGTTATAAAATAATATCAGTAATGGTGATAAATATCTGCTCATACCTCACCTGCTCTCACCCCCCCAGTGAAACTGCTAGGCAAACATTTCAGTTCGTTTATGTTTTGTGCTATGCTTACACGTATTATGACCTTTTATTACTAATATTTATACAATACATATAAATATTTTGGCTTATTCGTGGCGGGGTTTTTGTGACTTACAATGCTGTGCTCTCAGTCAGCCCAGCTGGTTCTCCAAATATCATGGTAATACATATCTTATGGCTGAACCCTTATGAGTAAATTCTTGTCTAAGTTGCCTTCAGTGGAGTTGTTCTGCCCACCCAGCTGAGGAGCTGGTCTTTAAAATGGAATAGGAGACAAGAGCCTGGAGGTGAGACTGACTTAGTTTATCTTGCAGAAAGATTTCTTTACTTTTGCAAAGACTTTGTCAGATTGCTGTCTCACTTTTAAATCCCATTCATGCTCTGAAATACGACTCAGTGAAACTGAAAGAGCTTGTGGCTCTTGTTTGCACAGAGATGACTTTGACCCAGTATGAAAAAGGAGTTGTGAGTCAAGAGCTGATGTTTAACATGCAGCAAGGAAATGTGCCCGTGAGATTATGTGATCTCTTATGGAGCCCTGTTTGTGCAAAAGGGCTGAAGTGATCACAGATCAACACTGCCTACTGGTTTAGGGTCAATGTTTTGCATTATATGATTATCTACATGGCATCAGTCAGTTGGCCACAGCTGTCTGGCCACTCCCTCCTCCCCCAGCACTTTCATGGAAAAAAAGATTTCTCTCACAAGGCTACTCTAGGGACCAAAGCTTTCAAAAAAAGGCATTACTCTGTGACCTTTTTTCTTGGTAAATGAGTGGTGATTACTAAGAAAGCACAAACAGTTCTGAAAAGAGAATTTATTTTCTATTTTCATGTATGTTTATGTGAGTGTTGCTATTTATCACTTGTATGTACAGGTATTGCCCTTAGCTTAGGGACAGAACATAAAGTTTGATCCCAAGCCCTTTTGTATCTGCACTGTTGGGTAGTGTGGCTTGTAGGCTTGGGGTGAGTTCAGTCACAGCAGGGACTGACTTCCTAGACAGTGGGATAGCAACTGTTTTGGGGCAGCTGGGTCTGGGAACACAAAGCCAAGCTTCAGCACAGCTACCAAGGGCAGCCTGGATACAGCACAACCCAGTCCCACACACAGATCAGGGGCCTAAGTACCAATGGAATGAAAATAGAGGGTTCCTATTCTGGGGCAAGAAGTGGGTGTTTCAAAAGTGCCCACAATTTGACCCAGGTATTTAGTATTTCTCAGGCTTTAGGATAGTCTCCCATATGGTCTAGCAGTTCAGATGCCTGGGTTTCATGCAGGTGGGCCAGGCTGAAGTCCTGGTGTGGGAAGGTTTTGATTTTACCCCTGGAAGTGTTCACAGCCAGTTTGGATGAAGCTCTGAGCAAGCTGGTCTAGTGGAAGGTGTCCTGCCCATGTCAGGGCTTTGGAATGAAATGAGCTTTAAGGTCCCTTCCAGCCCAAACCATTCTGTGATTTCATGATCCTATGTAGCTGCTACTGCTCTCAGTGAGAAATGATACCTCAAGGAAACTTGCTGATCCAGCTTATCAATGGGATCAACGAATCACCCACCTCATTTTTAGAATGGAAATAATCTGTACTAATTTCCCCCTAACACCTAACCTTTCTGCTAGTGAAATCAATGCTGAGTCATCCATTGAATTCTGTAGTGTAGAACCAAACCAGTAAACAACTCCTCCATCAGAAAATCCTATGTGACCTGAGGTGAAAACAACAATGAATACAACATTGATGTTTCAGGCCCCAGATGATTTTCAGTGTGTGTTTTGGATATGGGTATCCATATGTGGAAGAGTGCTATATTGTGTTTTCCTGCATCTGTCTCTGTGTGGCACTGGTGCACTTTGAGAAATTCTTGAAGATGAAACAAAGATGTGGGATTTTGATGGATTCAACTGCTCTGCAGATATTTATATATTACTGTCATTCCATTTTACTCAGTGCATTCCAAAAACTTTGCAGAAGTGCTGAATAGTCCTGACACACTGTTTATGCAGCATGCACATTCATATTTCTAGTATACACAGCCAAAGCAATTATAGGCTTCTGCTACTGTTGTTTTATCGACTGCATTATGAAAAGCCTTTCTTACAAATTGTTTCATGACTTCTGCAGTTTTCAGGAAGAAAATTCTAAATCCAGAAAGCTGAGGAGTAACAACAGCATCTCCCATCACAGCCATGCATGTGTAAGGCAGTCTATATTCTCCTCTCTTCCATGAGTCAAAGAGAAACCTGTTTTTTCAACATTTTTAGAATATGCAGAAAATCTAGCCTGTCTGCCACACCAAAAATATTTCTTTATTTTATATATATTTTTTATTCCTAAGTATTTAGGCAGGAAGGGGCAACCAGAATGACATTTTAGAGAATAACTGGAGTCCTGCTGTTTTTCTGCTTTCTGATACTCAATATTTTTTTTTCTTTGGTAGACAGTTTATTATACTGTCAGGACCCACCTCTTTCATTTTGATTAGACCTTTAGCCACAGTTTTTCTGGAAAGTAATGCACTCCCAGTGCAAATAAGCTGGAGATGGGGAGGTGTGACCTGTTTGCCTGGCCTTGAGCAAAGAGGGGTAATTTTAAAACTTGCCCGTAGGAAAGATGGGCTCTCACCATTACCTGCATGACTTAAAATGACTCATTCAAAAGATAAGCAAGGCTATTTAGGTCTTGATTTGGAAAATGGTTGTCACCACCACACCCTCTACTTTCCTAACTTTTTACATGGATGTAGAAATACTTCTGGACATTTCCTTTAGCATATGATGCTAAAGCAGGTGATGTATATGAAAAACTCTCTTCTGTGGGAACTGTGAGAACTGGTCTTACTGCAATAATTCTGTTTTTTCTTTCTTAACTATCCTTTAGGGTCAGACACTTGACTTACAGTTAATGTCCCATAAGTAATCTACTATGTAGGAGAAAATCTCTGTATTTTACCTATATGCAGTATTTTAGATAGATCTTGTGTATAAATTGTAGCGGACTAGGACAAAGAAAGACTCATCAGACAGGAAGTAATTCAGTCAATGGCCTGTGTAGGTTAGCTTAAAGCTCATAACTTTCTTTCTGCTGCTGGACAGTCAATAACAAGCAGCTGAAATGTTCCATGTTCATTAGGTTGACCATTTGCAGAGGGAACAGTGTGGGCTCCTTATGCCCTACCTACTGGCAGAGCAGGGAAGCAAACAGAAAGTGTCTTTTGACACCATCCATTAGCTTGGACAAGTCACTTTTTCAGCCCTTTGTCTGCATTTCCCTTCATATGTCTTTGTGCCCTGTAAATTTTTTTGGGTACTCAGTGCAGGTGGAAAAACAAGAAAAGCCCTCTGGAGAGCCATGGGAAGAGATCATTCCTTCTCTGACTTAAATCTCAGCTCAGTCTGCTGGAGCCTACTGCAATAGTCTCTAACAATACTCCTGGTTATGGAGAAATTACAGTGCCTGGAGTGTGTTCCCAGGCTTCTCCCTGGCTTGGCCAGGAAGCTGCCATGGTGGCTAAAGATTCAGAAGTTCTGTAACCATCTTATGCAAGATCAAGGATTTGGCTTCTGGTGGTGTGGCAGATCCCTCTGCTAATTAAAAGCACATGTCCACATAAGAAATGCAGCTCTTCAAATGGGAACTTCATGTAATTATGAAAGCAGTAGGAGATAAGAACAATTGTTTTCAGTTCCAGATGTCCTGTCTTCTTCTGCACTGCAGGAGGATTAAGTGAAAGTCAAGTAGGGCAATAACAAAGTTCACATGCACAGCAGGATAACTGATGTTGACCAAAGTACTGGTAGGATCTAATGGAGTTCAAAGAAAATTCCTTTCCATATTCCTAGTCACCAAAGAGGTTTCTCACAGTCGTTATGAGCACATCCCTTTCATGAGCCTGATTACCCCCAGAGTGGGTGGTTTGCATAGCTATCAACCAACCGGGCTGAACTCCTTGTGCTGTGAACTGTGTTAATGAGAGGGGAGCCACAGCATTTCTAATGAAATGATTTGATTCTCTGGTTTAACTGGCTTTGGACTCCTTTTGGACTCCATTCCTCATCACAAAACACATATGCTGCATGACGTGGTAAGGATAATTTACAGCATATTAAACATGTTGAAAGAGTGCTTTCTGAAAGCTTCAGTAAATGCAATAAACTGGCATGTTGTGTCCGTGTGTGGGCTTAGGGATGAAATAAAGGAAAATTCAGTGGAGGGTTAGGGAAAAGGCAAGAAAAACTAATTGAATAGGAAGCCCACAATGGTTTTACTTTGCCAGATTAATGAGTCACTGTTTGCTGTGCTGTTAAGGCCCAGGAGACTGTTAGAAACTCAAAGGAAGCCATGAAGTATTGCAAGTGTGTTTGAGTCGGCAGAGCAACAGCATTGCTCAATTTAGGAGTACAACTCTGCTCTCTCAGTAGGCTGCGTGGGTTCCAGAATCACACAGGCTTCTTGCTTATCATCCCAGCTTTGGGGCTGCACCTCCCTCTACGCAGCTGTGCTAAGGCCCCAGGGAGCAGATCTGTCATTTAGGGCAGATCCTAAAGGGGAACTATGTATCATTGAAGCATGGCAGTCCAAAGTTGTGAACCTGTAACCCCTCACTGCAGCTGTTGCTCAGCCCTGAAGTTTCCTCAGCTGTTTGCACTGAGTTTCTACAGGTGCCAAACGTGCTGCTTCGGGTATGTCTGGTCCTTCTTTCCTTACATCCTTGGAGAGCCGTGCTCAGAGCACAGCAGGACCTTAAAAGGCAGAGGTAGTCAGTCATCCTTTTTTTTAAAAAGCCAGAGGGAGTTGGATGTGACTCTTCACTGCCTGAGTGCTATAAACCCACCCTTTAGGGGAGATCCTGCTGATCTCCCAGTACTAAGGAGACCTCATTTCCATCACTTTTCATTGCACCTTTTATGCTACACAACAAGGAGTTACACCTGCACAGGGTCTAGGAGAGAGTGTGACTTTCTCTCCTATTGTTAGGGCATCTATTTATACAGAAATATTAATTGTGAGCCCGGCTTCAGTGCTTGTTTACTTCAGATTGGTTCACCAAAAAATCAGGATTGGGAGTTATTTTATGTAATACTTGCAGTGTTTTATGTAATACATTCAGTAATAAAGTTGGCATAGAAAAGTAAGAATGTACTAGTGGAACTGTGGATGGTGTAAGCACAGGAGGGAGGTTCTCTGTCAACACAGGAGGACCAAATACAACACTGGAAGGACTAGAGAGGAATTGATGTAATAAGAATGAGGTGAAATTTAGGTCATGCACACATGTGCTAACAGCAAGAATTTCTGATATAAAATGAAAAATGAAACTGATACTGGAGAAAAATCCAGACATCCTGAAAAATAGAGGAAAATTATGAAATATTAGTATATCTGGTAGGACAGGAAAGTACTTGCACTTCCATACAGAACATTCGTAAGGCCACATCTGAAAAAATGATTGAAAATAAGCCTGAGATAGTCTCATTTCTCCCTCTTAGGACAGTATTGGTTTAATTGCCAAAAGAAAGAACATCTACTTCAGCCAAAGGCTTACTTGTCCATGTAAAACTGGCTATGAATCCATGGAGCTAGAAACAAGACAGAGGTTCCTAGATACCAACACAATAAGGCTTGTAGCCTTCCAACAGGAGGAGCAGAAAACCCCATGGGTTTGAGGTAGAACTTGGCAAGTTTAATAAAGATATTCCTGACACTGATGCCTGTGTTACGAAGGACTGAACTTAATGGCCAAGGAGGTCTCGCTTAATGAAGTTCCCCTCAGATCCAATTTGCTTCTTATTTCTGCTCAAATGCTGATGTATTTGAAGGGAGCACCAGCAAATGGGGAAAAAAAATGCCAGCTTCTTGTATAAAGCTGGGGAGCTTTCCCAGAACCTCCTGATTGATTTGTCTGGAGCAGATGAAGCCTTGGCAGGATCTCCATCACTGGGCAGTTCATAACAATGCACAGGGTGAAATCCTGGCCCCTGTGAAGCTGATGGAAGGTTTGCTATTAATTTCTGTGAGGCCAGGATTTCACCCTGGAAAGGGAGTCAAAAGTACATGCATGCTTTCAGAGACAGAGTGGCTGATTAAACACATCTGGTGCACTGCTCTTTTATCAATCATTGATAAAATAATGCCTTTTAAATATAAACTTCGGATAAGCCGAACCACAAAATTCAAACATATCCTTTTACAAGACTTAAAAGCATAATTTGTCTGCTTTTTATCTGCAATAACAGGAATCATGGTTAAAAAAATAACACCCCCACATACATCCACTGCAAGTATTTGATGTGCCACAGAAACGAGCGATTAAAGCTTTGAAAAGCCAGTTAAAATATTTCTAAGTGATACACAGAACTTTATCCTCTAAGAACGTAACCCCAAACTATGCTCCTTCTCACTCAATTCCCGGGCAGTTGAAGTAGGAGTTCATGTGGAATTGGGCACGGGCTGTGCTTTCAGGTGCCCCGGCGCGCTCAGGACGGGCAGTGCCCTCACCCCGCCCCGCTCCAGCGGGGATGCAGCCGCACACCCCGCGTGTTGGGGGGCATGCGGGAGGGCACAGGGGGCCGAGGGATGCCAGGGGACACCGGGGGACATCGAGGGACGCTGTCCCGCGCCCCGCGTCCGTGTGACCCGCCGCGATGTGCAGCCTCCCCGCGGCGCCGGGCAGGACCCGGGCGCGTCCCCGCCGTGCGCATCCCTGAGACGGGCGTGTGAGCCGAGCAGGGCGGAGGGAGGAGGGCCGGCTCCGTGCCCTGCCCAGCCCCGGACAGCCCCGGACAGCCTTCCCCAGTCTGCCCCAGCCTTCCGCGGCCCCCCCGCGCCCGGAGGGACCGTCCCCGCTGCCGCCCCGCCCGCGGCTGAGTTTGCTCCGGTCCCTTAATTGTTTCGCTCCCACCGAGAACTTTGTTTACAGTCCCTTGTGCAGCGAGCCGCATCCCCTCTTAGGCTGGCTGCGGGCTGCTGGCCGCCGCAGTCCCGCCCGGAGGCCGGGAGGTAAGGCACGGCTCGGCACGGCTCGGCTTGGCACGGCTCGGCTTGGCATGGCATGGCACGGCATGCTCGGCACGCTGTGGCACACCAGCCTATACTATGGCATGGACTGGCACGGCTCAGCTCGGCTCGCAGCCGCTGGACCCGCACGCCCGGGGCTCCGGCTCCCGGTTCCCGACTCCCGGTTCCCGGTTCCCGACTCCCGGTTCCCTGTTCCCGGCTCCCGGTTCTCTGTTCCCGGCTCCCGGTTCTCTGTTCCCGGCTCCCCGTTCCCTGCTCCTGGCTCCCCGTTCTCTGTTCCCGGCTCCCTGTTCCCGACTCCCGGTTCCCTGTTCCCGGCTCCCCGTTCCCTGCTCCCGGCTCCCGGTTCTCTGTTCCCGGCTCCCCAGGCGTGGGGAAGCAGCTCCCGGGGCTGCTCGGGCTCGGCGGGACCCGCTCCGCTCCCTCCGCTGTGGCCAAAGGCTCTCCCCCCGTTTTTTGGGGCAGCCTCAGGGTCTCCGCTCCCCCGGCTGCGGGTCGGGGTCGGCCGGTGCCGCTGTCCGTTCCCCGCGGGGTTGCAGAAGGATTTCCCCGCCTGTTCGCGTCCCTGCTCTCTTGCAGAGGTGCTCGGGGACAGGCGCGACACGCTGGGTTCTGCCCCAGGTGTGTGTGTGTTGTGTATTACGGGCGCGTTTGAAAGTTTTGCGGTTTGCAGATAACAAAGTCTCTTTGTGGAGGGGTTTAGTTGGCTCCCATCCTGCCCTTCAGCTATGTCGGAAAGACGAAAAAGGTGTGAGAGCTTAAATCTGGGCATTATTTTAACTAAAGACTTGGTGAGAGCGATTTACTGCATCCTGAGGCTCAGGGAGCTGGTGTGGAGGTAGTGTGTGCTTCTCCTGCCCCTGCAGCTCAGGGGCAGGTCCCCGAGACTTGTAAATACAAATTCTAGTTGTGTTTTTCCAGGAATGTTCACCTGGGGAGGAGCTGAGGGACTGTGTTCAGGATTACTACAGCCTGTTGAATTCTGAATGAATTCTGGCTCTTCTCTTGGTACAGAAGGACTCCTTAAGCTGTTTTCTATAGTCACTTTAATGCATAACCAAGTGTGAACTGGAAGCATTGTAATTTATTGGAATTTTACATAAGCAAAAAGGGTGTCTGAAGTATTCTGTAAGAGAGAATCGGGTCCAGAGCCAGAAGGCAGGAAACTCAAATGTGACCCTCTAGTTCTGAGTAAAATGTAAAAAAGGGGAAAGGATTGTAGTGGCTGAGTCTCCTTGCTTTGGCATAAAGATATTCTGTCTGTGGAAAGACTCCTGAGAGAGCACCACATTGAAATGATTCTGGGTTTAAATATTGGAACCTTCATGTGTAGATTTCATGTGTTTCTGATTCTCAGCTTTGTGATGAGGGAGGGAAGGAGAAGGGAAGGAACCTTGTCTCTAAGAAGTTGCTCTGTCAGTCAGGATTGTTCATAAAGATACCAATTTTTAAAAATTACCTTAACTGTGTGTAGTCAAGGATAAATACAGATAACTGACAGAGCAATTAATCTTTTCAAAGCAAGATGCTGGCAGAGTGGCTTAGGGGGCACAATTGCTCTAGGAAGAGCTTTTCAAACAAATGTAACCTTTCTGCAATCTGAGTGGAAGTTGACTGCAAGCACATTTCAGAGGTCTGTGTTTGTTTTAACGTAATCTAGATTAAAGTGGGTTTTTTCCCTGCATTTCCCTCCAAACATTTCAGAAAATTAAACTAATTGCTAGGTACTGTGTATAAGAATATAGTCAAGGAGACAAGCAAGGAGACTTCCTTATTATTAGCTAAGTTCAATAATCAGCTAAATATACTTTAGCTATGTCACAGGTTTAGTCCAAGGATCCCCTGAGAACAGCAGCAGTTTGTGCCTGTAAATGTTTGTGTTTGTGAATTGTTAGTATGGTCTAAATAACTTAAAAGAGAAAAGCCCTTAAAGTTTATAATTATACAAACTTATTCTCTTGAATTTACTCTCATTGTCACTTAGGACTCCTGCTTGAGGGTCAAAATGATCTTCCATAATCATGCACATACAGAAAGGGAATGTCGAATAAGATTAGCAACATAAATCTCTGCTGCTTCGTCAGTTTTGCCCAGCTGCCTGGTGATTTCACAGCTGTTTCTGCAGTCGATAACAATTTCCATCGCTCTGCTCTCTGCAGTCCTCACTCACACTGCCCTGCTGCAGAGTCCGCCCGGTCCCTCTTTGAGTTAGGAATCTTGTTTTCAAAAATCCAATCATAGCAGAAATGAACAACAATAAATATAATGGACTTACGCATATTACAGTGAGTTCTTGGACTCTCTTAGTTTGCCTTTGTTTTCTAAGAAGAGTTTTTGGGATTATACTACTTAGGTTTTGTTATAGTAGGGTAGTTTCAAAAGGGTTTTTTTAGTGTTGTCATGGTCAGTTTATGGCAAGGAAAGCCAAGGCACAGGGAGATGGAATGATTTGCTGAAAGAAACTGGACACATAGAAGAGACAAAACCCCAGGTATTCTGAGTTTTTATTCACATAGGTGAAGTGAATAATAGAAATGAAGTTAAATGAGATTTTTATCTACAGAAGTTCATGTGCATTACCTTTTCCTGTCTAGCTCTTTCTGGAAGACTGGCCTGGGTTATGATACTCATTATCGAGACGTCACATCATCAAAGGAAAATGTTACATAGGGCCAGAAATGGGTGGCTGTTGCCAAGAGAAGGGGAGAGCCAGAGGGAGAACATCTCCTGCTTCCCTTAGGTTAGGAGCAGGAATCAGCATACAGCGGGAGCTTTTCCACAAAGGAGTTTTATTCTTAAAAGCTGATAAATATCCAACAACTTTTCTTGCAGGAAACTTCCATGCTAAAATATTATCACCTCCAATTCATCCTTCAGCACCATCTGACACTTCAAAGCCTGGAGCACTCCTTTCTGCTGTGTGACTCTGCCTTGAACTGACAGACAAGACATCTTCAGCAGCGTTCCTCTGCTTTTGAGACAAGGATTTGTTCCCATGGATTTCTCATGGACCTGGTAGGTGTGCATGCTGATGGATTTCATGCCTTTTTGGTAAATCTCAACTTTCAATTATTAGTGGCTATAAATCTCTCCCTGTTATCCAGTGTCAGCCACAGGTTGCCACAGAAGCACATTCTTCCTTCAACTCAAAGCAGCTCCTTGAGATAGTACTCCTGGTATGATTAGTGAGAGGATGCTGGTGTTGCTGGGTATCTTTGCCTAAATTTCTTACCCTGAAACTTGAACCAAATCACCTGTTGGCGTAAGTCAGAAGTGACTTTGCTGGCAATGAGGATCCAGTGCCCTTTTTTCTAAGGCTGAATACCTTTACTCACACTTCAAATAGGTTCTGTTGTTTATTTAACTTAACGGGATTTCAATAGAGCTTTGTTTATTTGTTTTATGTGAATGCCTGTGTGCTTGTATCCTATTTCAGGCAAGAACTGTGCTCCTTGGAAGTCAACAGGTATTTTAACATTGACTTAATTTTGGTAGTTTAGAAGATTTTTTTTTTCCTCATTCCTGTTTGTTTTAACTATATAAACATATCTTCTTTCTTCATAAATGTCCGTACAGGACATCTAAGAGGTTTTAATGCTCATTGGGGATGTCTCTGGAGCAAAGGGACAATGACTTTAGAGACAGGAGTAAATGTACTTTGATTGAAGGCTAAAGTTTTTCAGAATAATAATGTTTATTATGAGCCTAATCCAAAGTCTTTTCAAGATATTGAGAAGTTTCCCTATTTCTGTGGCTGTTAGAGTATTTGAACTTTTGATTAGTTACTACAATCTGTTGGAACCAATAGAGTTTTTATATGGAGAATAGTTGATTTTTTTTCTTACCTCAAATTTATTAACAAAATGTTAACTAATTGAATATGGCTAGTGGTAAGATAAAAAAAAAGTGAAATTTGGACATCACATTCTCATGTTGTGCAGAACTTCTGTAACATTTTATGGACAAATAATGCAACAATACAATGGCACCAGTGTAAATCTCACTGACACATATGTTATTATTGAAAGTTAAGAACTTGGGCTCACATCCATGTGGGAACAGAGCAGTGTCACTCTAGAGCAAACCCATGGCTTTCTGGCTCTTCCTCTCTGATATAAAAGGCACTTAATCATGTGTTATGATTCAAAGAACAAAGCAACAGAACCTAGGAGAAATTAGGATATCTAAGGTGTCGGCACAGATGTATTTGCTTTCCTGATAAACACTGAACAAGTCCTCTTCCTGCCCTTGGAGGTATCAAGTACTCTCACAGAAACACACAGAATCACAGAATGGTTGTGGTTGTGGGGACCCCTGGAACTCATCTGCTCCACCCCTGTCCTGCTCAAGCAGAGTTGCCTAGAGAAGGCTGCTTAGGACTGGACTGTCTAGGGGGTTTTGGAATATCTCCAAGGATGGAGACTCCAAAACCTCTCTGAGCCACCTCCTCAGCCAGAACCCCACTTGAGAAAGCATTTCCTGATGTTCAGGCAGGGTGTTCCAGTGTGTGCCCTCTGTGGTGCCATCAGTGTGTGCTCGGCTGTGCCGAGTGTGCCCAGCGTTGTCTTGCTGTGTACAGCAGATACAAAGTGGAGCTGAGCACCCTTCCCCAGAGCAGTAGGACAAAAGCTCTGGCAAACCAGATCTGGACTTTCTTCTCTCATGAGGGTTCAAGGAGACTCAGATATAAACTCTGGATAGAAGCAGCGTAGAGCCTGTTTGTGCCTGTGTTTAAAAATAGTGAAATCCTCTTGCCTGCAAAACCCATGGTCAGTTATAGGAGGTGCTGAGATATAAAACCAAGGGCTCTCCACAATGAACGAATATATCTTAGCAACAAGGGTGGAGTGGTGGGAAAGGAAAAGGAGAATACAAGTATCTGGCAATTAACTTCCTAGTCACAGATGTGAAGGTGATAAAAGCATTACGGCATTGCCAGCGCTCTTCCTTGTTCTCTGGGCTGCATATCATGCTGCTCATGAAAGCAAGAGCTACACAGCCCACACCAGAGAGCGGTGGAGGAGCCATGGGAGCTACCTGCAGCTGGAAAACTAGCGGTTCCCCAGTGTCCCAGTCTCTGTTGCACGTGTTGGGGCGCACTGAGCACACAGCCTGGTCTAAAGCAGCACAGCCAGGGTAGCTTTGGCATTGCCCAAGGTCACTGCAGACCCCAGGGTGGCCCCAGTGAGAGGGGTGAGCTCTGTGAAGGCAGCCTGTGGCAATGGAGAGCCATGGGCTCATCCTGCCCTCATCGGGTGGACTCTGGTTACACGTTGGGCTCCATAGAGCCAAAAGCTGTTTGTCTCAGACTGCAGATGCAGTGAAACTCTGCATGCTGTGTGTAGGACTGAGAGCATGTTTACCATATGGAGGCAGGAGGAAAACAACCTACTGTAAGTGAGATGGGTAAATATGACTCTAAATCTCCCTCCCACACAGTTATAGGGATGTGGTTTCATGGGCTTACAAGGGACCCACTGCTTTTGCATAAGCCATTGTAAATGCAAGCTTAATGTAAGTGTCAGTCTGGCACTGAAGTTGCTGTAATGGGAGGTTCACCAGCTTTGAGCTGAGCTCAGTGCAGGGGACTTTCTTCATCCCCACTCCCCTCACATCCACACTTTGTCATGACCACTTGAATTGTTTCCCTAAGTAGCACTTGTGGTGAGAAAGGGCTCACTGTTCATCCTGGTTTTTGCTGGGCCGGTACTTGCCCATGTTATTGTGATGTGCATTGGAGCAAATCTGTAACGTGTGTGTTTAGGTATATATATGTAACAAAACAGTATGAAAAAGCATGTAGCAAACACCAAAACAGTCTGTGGATTTCATCTCTTCATAAGAAGATGTAATGCCATTGAAATCTCAATTACTTAAAAATACTTACCTTAAGATGTAACTTAAAGTAGGATTTGGCTCACAACACTTCAAAATTGGTGTCTCTCTTGGTCTGTGATTCTGTCCTTTCTAGAACTTAGGCATGTATTGTTGACTGCTCTAAGAGTCGATTCGGATCCTCCACAATCAGTAGTGTCACTACCCATCTTGTGCATAAATCCTTGTGGGTTCTGAGTGTCTGGTTGTTTGTGATCCCACTTGTCACATAGTGGTCATTGGTAATTATTGGCTGAACTCCTGCTCTTCTCTCCACAGCGCAGCGCGTGCTCAGCAGAGCCTGCCCTAGCCTAAGAACCGACAAACTCAAGACAACCAAGATGACAAACGAACCGATTAAAGAGATCCTGGGCTCCCCAAAGCATCCTGATTCTGTAAGCACGGAGAAGAGCAACAACAATGACTGTGTGATCACCACCATCCCTCTGGTCAGCGAGTGCCAGCTGACGGCAGCGACGGGGGGAGCAGAACTCTCCTGCTACCGCTGCACCGTCCCCTTCGGAGTGGTCATCCTCATAGCCGGCATCGTGGTCACCGCCGTGGCATACAGCTTCAACTCCCATGGATCCATCATCTCCGTGTTTGGATTAGTCCTCCTGTCATCAGGACTCCTTTTGCTGGCTTCCAGCGCGGTGTGCTGGAAGATCAGGCAGCAAAACAAGAAAGCAAAGAGGCGGGAGAGCCAGACGGCGCTTGTGGCAAATCAGCGAACCTTGTTTGGGTAAACACAACCAGGAGAAGGCTGGACAGAAGGCAGAACCTTTGTAAGTCGAGTGGGCTATTTATCAGTAGGAGACATTGCAGGTTTTAATTTAACTGTGGAAATGAACCAAAATGAAAATGGAATGGATTAAGAAATACCCTTAAAAAACTCTGCAAGTGCTCTTAATATTTTCTTACTGCACACTTGGTAGTGATTCTTTCCAAGACGGAGGAAAAACCACTTTTCCTTCACAGAAAACTCTCGGCATAACTGCAACCATCCTAACTGCGTTCTCCAACATGCTGATCGTGTTGGAAAGGGAACTTGTGGGAACTAAGAAAATAATTTGAACTGACTTGAAATGCCAGAGATCTCCTTAAACACACACTGTGACATTTGACCAAGGGAGAAGTCATAGCATTTGAAGTGACTACAAGCTTATGGCCAGAGTATCTGGGACTTAAACTGTAGCTCAGTAAAAAAAAAAAGGCAGTAAGAACACACTGCAGTTTGCTCAATAAGCTGATTCTTATATTTTATGTAACTTTCCCTTCATAATATCTGTGGTACTTTCTCCCCTTTTTTAAACCAACTAATATTAATTTTGTTTTACTATTGAATAGAAATAGGTAGAAATGTGTAATTCTATTGCCTAACCTAAATAACGAGGTATGATTATAGCTTAAAACATGAGACTTTTTTGTAAATTAAAGTGGTCAGGTTTAGCACTTTTGATTATTTTGCTATAAAATTAAAAAGTAAATGTCATTAAAATAATATTCAGTGCTGCTAGACCTTTAGAAAACCTTTCTTTATTGCTATGAGGATAGCTTGTATCTTCAACACTGACTGCTTTATGATTCTATTTTTGTAGAACAACCCCTGTGACAATAACTGTGAACACATGTACTGCTGATCTCTTCCAAAAATCTCTGTAGCCTGGGGACTTTGGTTTGATAGCCCATCCCTCTGCAGCTTGATTACCAGCTTGGTTAATGAAAAATCATAGCAGTCATTTCTGCAGACACTGGCACAGTGAGTTTGAAACACAACTATTAATAATGACTTGTGGAAGCAAAGCCATGTGTGTGGTGTTTGCTGACTGAGCTTTGGGATTATGAATCTTTATGAAAAGCAGGTGCCATGTGTCCCCTGTGTGTGTCTGAGATGCTGATGCTGTAACTCCTGTTTCTAGAGGTCTGCCAGCTCCTCTCAGTTAATGAAGTATTGAAAGGCTGGCCCCAAATTGAAGGAAACCAGAACATGATTTCTTTGTATCTTGAAGGACAAGTGGTGCTGAGCTGAGTCACAGATTTCCACCCCGGTGTGTATGAGGGTGTCAGAAGACAGAGGGGCTGCACGGACTCCTCTTTCCCTGTATTTTCTCCAGGCTCCAAAGGGCTGGATGTGATTTTTGCTTTCCACTGCCACAGTGAGCAAGGCCCATGCTAATGTGCCTCCTCTGGTAGCCACGAGGGCTGTGGTGATGCCCCTTCAGAGCACACCTGCCGAGGGGGTGCTGCAGGGGGTTCCTCCTGCAGGTCATCCCGGATCCATCCGTGCCTCCTGCTGGAATCACCCAGGCATCCTGGCTTAGGTGCCGCCATTTCCTCTGCCCTCCATGCTTTAAGCTTGTTACATCCAGAACTTATCCCCGGATTTGCAAAGTGCACTCCGGGTTTTAAATAGAGCGAGCCTATATGTAGGGGAGGGGATGTTTGGGGTCAGTATTTGCGTTGCCACACTCCGTGGTTACCAGACGCTATAATAAAATCACTTGCATCAGAGGAAAGCTGACAACACATTTTAGTACTTCCATAGCCCTAACTTAATCACGGCAGGAAGCTTTCCTGCTGCTAGGAGAACATGTTGCGTCACCAGAACATCTGACACCGGTGTCTAGTGTCAATCACTTTGCTTAAGGTCATTAAAAATATTAGGGTGTCCCCTTACGATGTACAGGTTTTGCATGAGTGACAATTCATGGGAAATGCATAGCATGATAAATAATGGAACAGGTGGACTAAAGTGGTGTCTTTCCTGTTTAAAATGAGAAAAGTGATTGACATTAGCAAAGCTGGATAAGCTAAATAGGGCTGTTTATTTTTTCCCCCACCCCTGGGAACACAATAGGGTTTTTTTGGATTTCTTCATCCCCCTCCCCATTTCTTTTTGCCTTGGTGGAATTTTGGGGGCTGCCAAGGAGGGAATTGCAGGGTCTGTAGAGATGCAGCAATTTCCTCTACATGTGTAGCAGCTCAGCCCCAGAGCAGGAGCAGCCCACTGCTCTCTCAAGCCTTTCCCATACGTGGGTCCTCCCTTCTCCATTACTGTGACACAGCTGAGCTTGCTGTGGAAGGAAGGCAGAGGTACAAGGTGAGGATCAGCTCCAAGTCAAAAGAGAAGGCCAAACTCAGTGGGACAGAGACAGTGGGGTTTGGGGAACAGTTTCTTCAGAAAAGATAAATAAGAATAAGAGTCACTTTGCTACTGCTAAAGAAGTTTTCCTTTCCCTTACCTCTGCTCTCTTTTATATTTGCAGTGCATGTACAAAGACCCAGCAGAGTTCCTGCACCACCCTCTGCTAATTGTGGGGCATCCAGGCATTAAGCAGCATGTGAGCAGTGACAGGCAGCGTTGCATGACCCTAGACATGGTCCCCTGGCACAGCAAAGCTTCAGGTACATCGTGGTGTCCCATAACACCATCTAAGTGGCAGGCTGGGAGGCCTCCAGGTGATAGGAGGTTGCCAGAGCACACACTGCTGGGCTGAGGAACATTGGCTGTACCCAGAGGGATGAGGTACACACACAAGCATCTTCCTATCAGGCAGTGAGGGAAAGGAATTCAGGCTTGTTTGCCCCTTATTCAGAGAAGCAAAACAGTAGCTTTACTGGGGAGAATCCCAGCACCTGTTCCTGGTGTCCTGCAGGAGCAAGGGGTTGTGAACAGTTTAGTCAGAGACCTTATGCCGTTTTCAGATGTTTCATCACTTCAATGGTCACATGGCCTTAGAAACTGGCACAGGCTTCACCATGATTTGGGTGCACTGGATTTGGGACAATCTGAAGCAGTAGTAGCATCTTTTCCAAGTGACCAATGATGACATCCAACACAAGCCTCACAAAGTCTTGCAAATCTACATATTTCAGACATTCCCATTATTATCCTCTTTCTCTGTGCCCCTTGTCCTGGTTCCAACATAGAAACAACACATCCTTTTTAGCCCTTAAAGCCCAGCCATACGGGGAGGTGCTGTGTGAGCACAGTGTGCAATCTTACCTTCATTTCCCAGAAACCAGTGATATTGTTAGATTTGAGAAGGTTTTTTTAGGAGCACATTTACAAGGGTCAGCCCCCTCAGACTGGATACAACCAGCAAAAATGTCTTCTTCAAATTTTGAACCCCATGACCTAATCTGGATTGATTTGGGGTTTCATGCCTGGATGCTGGGTGTTGCAGCCATGGGGAGCTCCACAATTGCTGTTCAGTGTTTCTCATGGCAGTCTGAGAGGCAGAAGGATGCAGCCCTGTAGAGATCCCACTGACTTTCCACTTCAGAGACACCTTCCCTTCTGGTGTGAAAAAGGCTCTGAATGCCACAAATGGTATTTGGGTTCTGGGAGAGGCTGGGTGGGAGCTGATGCAAATTTTATTGTCACAATTGCTTGTCTCTCCCTTCCTGAAAGCCCTGGCAGGACTGCACAAGCAAAATCGCCCTCACAAGGATAGAAAATTATCTAATAGAGGAATTGCGCTCGTGCACCGGTGGCAAACGTTACAGCGATCTTAAATAATAATTTCAAAACCCAAGCACAGGAAATTGTGTCTGTAACTACACCCTGTATTGCTATTGTACACAAAGACAGTTATAGCCTGGGACAGTATTTTAAAATAATAATCAGTTTGGTATGACAATGCTTAGATTTTGTTCAAGTCAAACCGCCCAATTTATGATTCCCCGGTCATTTCACGTGTCATGCTTTGTACGTGACTGTGGCTCTAATATTGTAATTTGCCAGGTTTAAAAGAAGAAAAAAAAAAGAGATAAAGGTTAGTTTCATGGACTTGTGTCAAGAATTAAGTTTCTCTGCCTGGGACACTTGGGAGAGCTCCTGTTACCAAACATTGAATGTACAGTATTACTGCACCTCTACAGAACAGGAACCAGGCTCAGAGTGAGGAATTAAGAGATGCCTCAGAGTCTCATCAGGATCCGGAAGGGTCAGGCCAGGAACAAGCCCTCTGGAATATCCCATGTTCTTGACTCAGCTTTGCTTATCCAGAATCTGATCCGGGGTTACCACTCCTTTAATATCTGAGATGGAAGTTCTTGCATATTATTAGCAGGTTTCACCTAATTTGTTTTTACCATGGGCTCCGAAATAGGAAGAGCAGACCCATATCAGCAGCCATCATTTTGCATTTATATTTCCAGTACCTAGGATGCCTTCAGCTTGTAGGACATTTTAGCTATACGAGTATAAATATTTGCTGATTATGAAGGGCTCTGATGTATAAAAGTACATTACATATCAAGAATTGCACTATATGATGTGAAAAATAGAAATCCTGGCAGAAATCTGCGTGTAGGCTAGATCTTACAGGCTAATCCATATGGGAGAACAATAGTCTTAAACTGCAGAATCAACTTGAATTTTTGGCTTTTATTCAGGTTGTTGATGTCACTATTAACATGACACAGGACCTAATCCTTCCTCTTGTGAGCAGCCAGTTGGAGTCCTATTGTCCTGATTCTGTGCATCCTAAAATTTGCATTTGTGGCAAATGGCATTTTTGAAAAACACATTTTAGGATTGATTGCTTTTCTTTTTAAGGGTTCGTCTGTGCTTTGCAGACTAAGAGAAAAAGAGTATTAAACTTTAAAAACAGAGACAAAAAGAGGAAAACAAGTGAAAATCACACAGCTGCAGATGTCAGACTCTGCATGAAGTCATGGAGGGATAGTAAAGCTTTACATAAGTGTAAAGACAGAGACTTTAAAAAGTACTTTAGCCTTGTTTCTGATACATCCTTGGCTGTATCCTCAGTTTCATTCTTACAGTGTGCCTGAAGTCCCTGGGTTAACATGAGTCTTAGATCTCATGTCACTTTTATTTTCTGTTTCCCAGGAGCCATTTAGCTCAGCAGAAGGCAGAAGCTCTTGCCATCTTTTCCAGTCTGACTGAAACCAACTGGCCATTTGGGATTTGCAGGGGCAAACCCCCTGGTTTTGTGAGTTATAAGGCATTCAGCCACAGCCTATTCTTCAAGAGGCAGGCACTGTGTAGAGGTAAAGATTTCTGCACTGCAGCGAGAGATGTCAGTGAATAATCTATGGGGAAAAAAAGGTAAATAACGGCAGAGCAGCCCTTCTCAGCCACGTTCCCTTTCCATCTAAAGGCCTGAGTTTGTGAATAGAGTTAACAGCTTTCCTGGAAAACTGGCCCATGACATTATTTCCTTGTGAACTCCATCCACCTGTCATGTTAGGGCTTGGTGCGACGCCAGCGCTGGCAGGAAATAATAGGCAGCAGGATGCTGGTGTGTGTCGATGGCCCTGACCCTCCCATTCCTGAACATGAATAAGCTCCGAGCTCACAAGGCGTCAGAGCAGAGCGGCTCCCGGGCCCTGGGCAGAGCATGGGTGGGATGCACAGCCGCTAAAATAACATCCAGCCCGCCGGGCTGCAGCGCAGAACTGCATGGGAAGGGATGGTGTCGCATTCTCGCTGCCTCCTGCTCTTTGTTCTCACCCACACAGCGCTAGGGCTGCCCAACAAAGTGAAAAAGTACCGGGTGTGCAGGTGTGTGAACGAGCTGAGACTGCTCAGAAGAACACAAAAGATTCACTGAACAACTTTCACTGCTTGGAGAAGGAAATGCACTGGTCGGGGAACACGAGTTACCAGCCTGAAGTGTTTGCAGATAGCTTTCTCCTGTTGTGCCTGGGAAAGGTAGTTCAGTTCAGTGTTTAGCAGGACAAACTCTTGCGAGGTTAGATGGTGACTCAGGGGAGCCCAAATCACCCCTAAGGAAGCCTTGGTCTCAGTTTCTGACTTGCTTCAGACTGAAATGTGTGTTCTCTGATACTCCTCCCTGTCCTTCTGGTTAGCTGGCATCCCCAAATACTGCATAGACATTGGGCAGAATGCAGAGAGGGCAGAAAGACTTTTTATTCCCATTTTTCCCTTTGCCAGACCACATATGACAAAATCTGTTTCGGTTTGTATATGGCAATTCTTCCTTGAGGTACTCAAAGTATTAATCTGGAATATTAATCCTCTTGCTCCTCATCTCAAAGAAGAAGGAGATAGCTGTGTTCTCCTGAAGGACATAACATTTTTTAAACCCAAAGTGACTATTTTATTATATCTTGAAGTCTTCTGTATTGCTTAAAAAAACTATAAAGAGAGAAAGATCATATATACACACACACTCTTTAACTACATGTGGGGACAAATGGCCTGAGATACGTATATTTCTAATGCTTGCAGCATAAAAATGCACTCCCCCAAAGGAAGCTTCTTCCCAGGACTGGTGGCTGAGAGCCAGGATAATTGCTGGAAGGGCCGGGCACATCGGGACTGCAGCCGAAATGGAAGCTTATTTGCAGGCCAGGGCTCACCAGCTCCCCACTCCCTTTGCAGGCTGATGGTTAAGAAATGGCTGAGCCCAAGAAGCTCTGATTTCTTGTGGTGAGATGTCTTCTCCTCTGAATCAAGCCATGACCATTTCCCCTCATCTTCCATGTAATGGAAGAGCTGAAATCCCACTGTACTTCACATCATGTAACTCAAGAGCTCCTCAGTGAAGAGAGCCGGGGTCAGATACACAGTCTGTGAACAGGCTTATTTTGGGACTCAGTGGGGTATGTTATGTATGACCATCTGTGTTGCCACTTCTGTTTGTTTTTAGCTAGACAGAAACAAAGAAAATTTCATTCTATGCCTACCAACTGATGGTGTTTCAAAGACTGACCTCTGCTATCACGCAAGCAAAAGGCTTTTCAGCCTTCACTCTGACTTGTAAAATAAACTTGTAAAGAAACACCCCAATCTCTCAGCCATTTCCCTATAAATATTTTTCTCCAAAAATTCAAATGGCTGGATCTGGAATGAAAAACTGTTGCCTGGTCTGGAGCAAAAGTGGTACAGCAGAAGTTTAATGAAATGCAGGCTTGAAGCATCCTGTCACCCCTTTCCCTTTTTGCCCAAAGGCAAAGCTACTGAAGTCAATAATGTAACTCCTGTGAGAGATCATAGAGATGGTCAAGTTATTGCTCATGTTTCAGCTCTTGCAAAAGATGAGTGACTAAGTGTAATAGGACCAACACCTTCATCTGTCTTTTACAATAAGAACCCTAACAAGCTAGGGAACAAGCTGTTCTTCCCTTGGCAAAACATTTCCGTTCCTCCATCACAGCAGCTGGGACATGACAGGCATCTCAGCCTCAGTTGCCACCAGCTCCAAGTATTGTGAAAGATGTAAACCATCAGTGCTGGGCACAGCATTCACGTCACACTCACTGACTTGCTCAAGTTCTGCCTCACTGTGTGCTGACATCACTGGGGTTATCTGAGCATCCACCTCCTCCTCACTGTAGCCTTTGTTTTTTGTCTAAATGGTCAGAATTACTGCTCAGGTGCTTTGGAATACAACGAGTTTGGTCAGAGCTGCAGAATTTAAAACTGCCACCAGAACTGGCCATTACTAAACAACAGGACTGCAGAGGAATTGGCAGGAATTGACATTGCCCTGCCCAACCAGTCATGTTCTACAACTGCCCTGGGTCTCAGCACTTCTCCAAAACTCTGCTGTGTTTTTATAGGACCCAGATCTCTGTGCCCACTTGCTTTAGGTGTATTTTCTCTTTAGCCTCACAGCGCACCAAGCCCTTTGCACAGCACTGAGGTCCTGGGAGCCAAGCAGGGACACAAATTTGGGATATTTTTGAGCGCCATCTGCTGGAGTTTTATCTGTTTTCTAATTGTTTGCACGCTTGGTGTGCTGCTCATACAGTCATACATCTCTAGCACTTTGTGTTCAGAAGTATGAAGGATTTAAAACTGAGAAGAATGAGAGAGTAAGATTTCAGCACCACAGTGCTCCATGACTCAGGCATCTCCCAACGTCACAGCAGGCACTTTGTCATGCTCCCATGATTCTGGTAGTCTTTCATTTCCTAGGGTGACAAATTTCCAAGTGCAAGAGCTACAGCTGGTCAGAAACTCCCAAGAGAGCAGTCTTCCACTGGAAAACGATGATGTGATTAAGTAAAAACATTTCATAGAAATGTAACAATTTTATTGCTTATTCATTTTTACAGGAAATTGTAATAATTGGATTACCACATTTAATTTTCAACTGCATTGTTTTTAAAAATCAGAAAGAGAAAAACAGCACGAAAGATTTTCATCATGCTGAAATGACAGACGCACATGTGGGAAAGCTCTATACCTAAATCTACCCCGAGGCTGAGATTTTCATCCTTATTTGGGGTGGTAAGAAAATGACAACCCTGGAGTTTTCTATGGAATGAAATTCCGGACTGCAAAGAGCTCTGATCCCTGAATTTTTATTTCTATGTTGTTTTGAGAGAAAATAGCCTAACTTGGGAAATTCTTTCCCTCTGTGTCTGTCCCACTGCTGATACCTTGCTAAGCCCTGATTCTGCCGATGAACTCAGTTCAGCAAGACTGTTGGCAGTTCCAGTTTCCTGTAGCAGAGGCAAAGCTTTTGTACTTTCTCCCCTTGGGCAATTTTCTTTTTTCCCAGTAAGAGAAGTGTGCGAGGCCTTTCCAGCTGGGAAATGCACGTTGCAGGCGGCGGGGCCAAGTGTACAAAGAGAAAGGAGACTCAGTACAAGTTACGACACCGACATCTGGCAGATAGATTTGGTTGTCTCTGTCACCTCCTTTGCTTGGACAATGCTGTTGTCCCCAGAGTGAAGGCTTTGTTAAATGCTGGAACTCTGAAAATGTGACTGGCATCAGCTCTGCTGAGTACTTCGAGAGTTCTCGTCTGCACAGACCTGTCTTTGAAAGAAATAAAATCTCCTCTGGTCTCTCCCCAGCATCATGTCCTGAATCAGCATCAGGTTTTGGAGAATGTGTTGCAGAAAGCTGCAGTCTGGACACAGGGCAGCAGACATCTAGTTGGGCTGAGGAGCAGTTTGGAGAGAATGAAGCAGAGAAATGTTTGGGACAGAAGTCCCAGTAGTCACAGCTCACTCTCCAAATAATTGTTGCAGAAAATGGCCATTTTTGACCTGGTGTTAGAGGGCTGCTGGTCAGACTCCAGCACAGTTAGCCACTGATGTTAACACACCATCTGTGGGAGATACTGCTGTTTCCATCTCATTCAGCCACTCTTTTTAGCTGCTTTGGGATGGGATGGGCTGTGCAGAGGGATCATTCAATCACTGGGACAAGCCTGAGCAGGAGCCATGTGAAGGACAACCCTGCAAAATCACTCCTCACTTTCTTTCCAGCCCCGAAGTGGTAGTGGGAGGGCTGTTCTATTGGTATGACAGTGCTTGGGGATTTGTACTTAGTTTCTAGACCTTCCAGTCTTTGTGGGGTGCGTGGAACATACCCCAGGTGGTCCTTTTTGATCTGCCTTGCTGATGAAATTCCAAGTTCCCTGGAGCAGGGTTGTCATTCCCATGTGGATGTGTAGGGCAGGGAACAGCCCTCTCCAGTGGTCCAAAGCCTGTGCAGCTCCAGCAGCCCAGCAAGGCTTTCAGAAGGCCCATTGCTCAAAAACCTCAGGATGTGAGGAGGAGAGAACCAATCATTTCCAGCAGAGAGATGCTGTGTGCTGCTTGTTGGTAGGGGTGAGGTGGGCAGAGCTGTTCTGCAACCCCTGCACATCACACACACACAGTATAAATTATATTAAATAGTCTCTTCGGATTATGTTTTTCCAGCAAAGTTTAAATCCACCTTGAAACAAAGTTTTCCCTTTGGGCTAGTGCAGCAGTTCAGCTGAACACAAAAGATGCTGTTGAAGCAATCTTTGGCGTGGAAAGAGATTGAGTACCATGAAGTCAGAACTAAAAGGTTGCAGTTCAGCAGCACGCATAGCATGAAATTACATTCCTGAAATGGGAATTATATCATGGTCAGGACTCAGGGCCATCTCACAACTGCCTTGGGAAGTTTTATGTTAAAGTCCTGTCAAACATTACAAGTGTCCTAAAGTGATGATGGAGTGACTAATTAGAGAGGGGCCTGTAGCAGAGCTGGCAGCTGCTAATGAATGGCCTCGAACTGCAGAGAGACACTCCAGGCTCCCGATGGAGGAGGAACTTGTGCTGAAACATCAGCTCAGCTGAGAGGATTTTGAAGTCTGTTTGTAAATGAACATCTACATCCACAAAGTGGCCTCCTCCCCTCTGATCAGTGAGCAAACCTAGGTGCCAGAAAGGGGAAAAATGGAAAGCTGTGTTGTTTTTCTGAATGGAGACCTTGAGAGTGAGCCTAAGAAGAGAGCTCAGCTCCCATCTCTAAGTTTCCTCTTTCTTAGGGAGAATGGAAAGAGAGGTCTTTATGTTTTAATAGCATCTCTTGAATGCTGGCATGTTTCCATCATCTTTTTTGAGATATGAAGCATAAATAGGCAACTTTTTCATGCAAGGGCTGTGTTTATATAACAGTGTCTTATCATATGATGTTGGAACATTTTGATAGTGTGTGCCAAATACAAGGTTGTGGCTCAAGTTTCTGGATATATTTAAGACTTTCCAAGATGGGCTCATTAATTACACTTTCCATTAGACACTTGTTCCTAATTGATGAAATGAATTGTGATCTGGTTTTCTTACTTTTTCAGACATTATTTGTTTTGCTGTTTATTTGCTTTTAACATCTGCTCAATTAAACAGCATATTATCCTTGTGCATATAAACAATCATCCTGTTATGTTTACCTTTCACTACACGATCTGTAAACCTTAATTCTCCAAATTTAGAAATGTGCCCTGAGCAATACATCTAGAAAAGTGATACAGTATAAAGAAACCATAGCACTTCCTTTATTTTGAATGCCCCAAATATCTTTGTTTCACCTGGGATAATAACCCAACTTTCAGAATTCCACAGGCCCAAGATTGTACCCACAGTTGTCTATCTGTTGGCAACGACTTTTTAATTCTAAAAGGAGTTTCATCTTCATGACAATTTCATGGAACTGAGGAAAGAAATTTATATCTGCTCTCTAAATTAAAATAGAAAGCCACTTCTTTCAACCAGATTTGAGGAACATTTTAGCTACAAATCCTTCCAGCAAGGTCAACTGGACCCAGGTCCAGAGTCTGTCAGTGGATCTTTCCATGCTTTCTGTGGGTTTTATCCAAAGATATGGAAAGAAGGTTCATTTGCCACAAGCATGAAAGTGCATTGGTGTACTTTAAACCTATTTGACATCAGGGAATTCAAGTTTCAGGGTTTTTTTCTCATAGTAAAAGTCATTTGGTTTGGGGCCATCAATTAAGCAATCCAGAACTCCAGCAGAGCCACAGGCTGATTACATTCTAATCCCATTGCAGTGAAACTGCACAGTAATCACAGTTGTCATTGCCACACCAAAGGTTGCTCTTAGCTGTCAATCTTGCTATCACCAAGAGGAAAGTCAACTTCCACACTGTTTACAAGCCTCACTTGGGGACCCTTGGGCCTAAATCCTAAACAAACTTCCTCTGCAGTAATTGCTAACAGAAGAGCACAGCGTGGAGACTTTGTCACTAGAGGTCCATTATTCTTTAAATTGCCAGATCACAGAGCCAGTTCCCTTCTCTTCAACACTCCTTTTGTTTGTTCCCATGCCAGAGGTTCTTGGTAGTATCACAATGAGCTGTGAAAGCAGCCTTTCCAACAACTGGTGGTTGAATGAATCCAAGGAACAGCACTTAAGCTCAGTGTCAAACCCCCTTATTCCCTGGCCTACGTATTTCATTTGGAAGCCACTGAATGCATTTGCTCAGATGAAAGTCACAGCTAGGACTGCACTCTGGGATGACTTTCTGCTATTATTGTGAACTAAGCAAAGAATACAGAGATGCTTAAGGTTAAAGTGGGGTTCTAATACTCTGCTGAACCAAGCCTGGCCTAATGCCTGTGACTCCTGAGCCAAACCCTGGGTGACCTCTTGCACTTCTGCCCTTCAGTGACAGCTCAAGTGGTCAAGCAGAAAGGTGCATTGAGGTTTATTTTGAACCACTCGTGGTGGTTCACACAAGGAAGGTTCAACAGCTCATGATCACTCTGAGGTATTTTTGCCATAGGGAAGGAATTTACATACAATGAAAATATTTTTTCTAAGTTAAACCAAAACACAGTCTTATTTCAAGGAAGGTTTGGAGGAGAGCCATGTAAATTTTGAAATCCCTGGACCAGAATTAAGCCATTAAAACAGATTTTGCAAGATGTAAGGCTTTTTACAATAAAGGAGGGAATGGATCTCTTGTTCATTTTGGATCCTAAGAGCAATATTTCGCTACTCTCTCTCCAAAACAAAAGTAGAACAAATTGATTGCTTTGAGTTCCTTATTCAGGAACATTCCAATAACATCACACCTTATGCTTTGGCTTCTGTAAGAGCTCTCCCCTGAGCTCTTGACAGCAGGGTTCTGACTTCAGCTGAGTTAACAGCGTGTTCTCCAGAGTATTGATCCTGGAGGCAATAAGGAAACTGTAAAACAGAGCCTGGATACAAACACAATATATTTGATCCCTCAGCCAGGCTGCTGGATACTTTGCATGGTCAGTCTTAGATTTCATATTTAAGACTAGCAGCACTCAGAATGTGCATTGGGCCCATTGTAAAGGCCCTTCTCTAATTCTCCATGAAACAAATTCTCTTGGGCTTTTATATACATGTCTCTACATGAAAAAATATATATATAAACCCAACCTTTTATATTCTCCCTTTGAGAAATTAGATAATCTTTAAAAGTAATGTATAATAAGAAGCATTACCTCCCTTGCACTTTAGAGCTAGCAATTGATTAACTGAATTGTCTCCAGCTGCCACTGTTCTTAATTGGTTTCTAATGAACCACAATGCATTATAAATGTAATTGCAAGCCAGCTTGAGCTCCCAGCAAACTGAAAGCTCTTAGTGATCCCAGTGGGATATGCAGGTTTGTAAGACTGTGGTATCTTTTATTTCTTACTGTCTGAAGGAGCTGCTTCTATAATTGTTTAGCATACTGGAAAAAATATGGGTTTCATTACAAATTAAGGAGGAAAGTCACTAAACCTAAGGTGGGTTCTGTGGGTGGCCTGGTGTCTGTATCAAGTTTGCATGTTAATAGATCTGGATCAGAGCCACTGAATATCTTGTTGCCTGGACTAAGCAATTATTGGTTTTGGTGGTATTTGTTGAGCCTCTTGGTGCACTCAGAGCTTGATTTCTAGTTCAATTACCTGCTGAAGCACAGAAAAGCTCATTAGAAAAATATGCTTTCCCTACAGTGTGATGTTTTCTTTTATAACGACAAGCATAGAGGGGAGTCAGCTTTGATGCCAAGTGACTTGTCCTGTGGGATCCCTTATTTGCATAACAGGATTTAGTTTGGCTGTTTGAATATCAGAAAGCCCAAATTCCTCTGGCTTTCCCAGGGAATTGGTACCTGTACTGCTCTGGGCTGATGAAGCCAATGCAAAACTTCTAAAATCTCCAAATTATTCTGTATCTTTAAAGTGTTCTGGCAGGGTTACATCCTCCACAGCTATACCTATACGTGGGAAAGAGAAATGTAACCAATTCCCCTGCTGACCTTTATCTTATTGTGTCTATTTAAAACAGGAAAAGCATGCCCATTGGCTCAGCTAATACCTTAAATAACTAAAAGACACCCTGCTATTCCCAATTCCTGACTACTTCCTTGTTTGCTTCCCTCCTGGCTGGCAGCAGCTTGTATATATATTTATACATGTATGCAAATTTTCAGCTCCAGACAGGTTTTACTCAAGAAAACAAACCAATTTGGGTAGCTCTTCCAAATCAGTGGCTGAGACTCATCACCTGGACTCTGTTAGATACCTTTATTTACCTTGCTGAGTTATTATCTTTTGGTAAGACATTTACTTTCTTGCTGCCTTCAATTTTAAGCTAGAGATAAAAAATATTTGGTGTGGGTTTTTTTCTATTTTTTTGTTGTTGTTTTTTAAAAGTTTATATACATAATCACTTCTGGATCTTTCCACCATTATATACAGAATTTCACAACTTAATAAATCTGAGTTTATATGGATCTCAGTATAAGGAAACTGGAAAGCAAATGCAGGTAAAGGGGAACTTGAGGGAGAATGATGTTTTAGGGCTGTTCATTTGATGTGAACGCCTTAATTGCTTACACCAACATATCTTCCACTTTCAAAGATACCTTTAAAATCCATACAAAGCCTTTAAGGATTTAAAAAATGCCAAAAAAAAAAAAAGATAATTTTTTCTAAAGCCACTTAGGAACTTGGTGCTGTTTTGAGCATCTGGATCCTCAAGCACTTCTGTGAAATCTGCAATTTGCAGATAGCCTGAGGGATCTGGGTGAGGTGGGAAATGAGCTGAGCCTGGAACAGCTGAACCTCCTGGTGTGTCTGGAGTTTACTCCAAAATGCTGCAGTCAAATGCTCTTTTATCAATTCCTGGTGCTCCAGGGAGTAAATATGGTCACATGAACCTACAGGAACAGAACTGATAGGAGTTGTAAGCCAATGGTCTTGGGAGTCACTGTCACAGCTTCTCAAATCAAAAATTCTGGGGCAGATCCTGAGTGCAGGGTCAGGGAGCAGCATTCCCTGTGCTGCTTTAGCTGCACGTCCCTTTGTCCCTCGTGGAGATCCAGCTGCTGTCCAGGGGTGAACAGCTGCCTGGTGAGACAGAATGGCAGATACACTACAGCAGCATGTGCAGATGGTTGTTCTTTCAAATGGAAATGTTTATTTTCTTATTTGTCAGATATGTTCCCAAGCGGACAAAAGGACAACTCTCCACCAGTGGGGCCTGAGCGCTGTTTACTGCAGAGAGGGCTGAGAAAGGGATTGGTTATGATGGAAAGCAGGGCAGGAGGAGTGACTGGAGCATTAGTTTTTGCCTTGAGTGCTGTTTCTGGAACTGTGCTGTGACTCCACAGGCTGCTGTCATACCCTTGGGTGGGGGGGTAATGTTGCCTCCTCTGCATGGACACGAGGGGAGTGGCTGGGGAAGGTGGGGTATGAGTCAAAAAGCCAAGTTCTTTCCAGCTTTCCCCTGGGAACAAGGTGAACCCCAGCCCTTTGTCTTGCCCTGTCACTGCAGCCTGACATGTCCTCTCTCACAAGACCTGTCAGCCATCCCTTCAACAACCAGAGGCTGTGGAAGTGTTGGCCATCACCAACCCCTGAGCCTTCTGAGCTGCTGGTTCACACGGCCCCAGGGCAGGGTCCAGGGGTGTGTTTTGGCATGTCCCACACAGTTTGGACCTCTCCTGAAGATGGTAGCCAACAATTCTTGTGGCTTGCCATTATTACATGTGGTAGAACTGCCATTATTACATGTGGTAGAACTGCCATTATTACATGTGTAGTTTTGGGAAGGGAACTTACTTGCGAGAGTGACTATTTGGGAATGAGTCAGTAGGTCCATGTCAGTCCAGCTGTGAGGCAAAAGGGAAGAGGAATCCTTCCAGTCTTGTGTAAAATCTCATCTCAGTTTATGTTAGAAATACCAGAAACTTACGAAGATATTCACAGAGGGACCGTCCCTGTACTTTAAGGAATGGTGGCAGTCATTCTAGAGTTAAATATCATCTACCACCTTTATTACGTGGAGGAAACATGGCACAGGATGAAAGGAAGAGCTTTATTTGCTGTTGAAGATGTTAGATTCCATGTGGTAGACAGCATCCAAAAATATGAAGTCACTTCCAAAAAACACAGCTGCTCTGTGAGAGCTATGACTTCCATATGACTGGGCTGTCTGAGAACATCTTGGTGGCAGTCTTGGGACAGGAATGTCGTCATGAACACTGCTGAACTTTAGAGACGACTGGATTGTTTCCCTGGTAGTGTTTAGTGACACTCTTTTGTAATGTTACCCTTTCGGAAAAAAGATATTCCCCCAAATTAGCACATTACGAGCTCGTTTAATGAATGTTCTGCCTCTCAGACATGAGATTAAGCAAACGGGTCTATTGCTTTAAGCTTTTAAGAGAAATCAAGTCTAGAAAAGTTCATAGTCTAGCTTAGGCTATTAGCAAATTAAAGAAATTACTGGATGAAACCCTGGGAAATGGTGTTGTGCTCAGGCTCAGCTTCGAGGGGTGTGATACCCTCCCAAGAGAGCACTGCTGTATCTGTGTGTACTTCAGCACTACTGAAAGTCATTAGGGCTTGGCATTGACTTCACCTTCCCCAGTGTGTTTTTGTAGCTGCACAGTGGAATCTCACTCTGAGGTAGAAGGCAATGTCCTCTTCCACGCTAAATTCTGTAATCATAACATTTATGTTTTCTATCACTTGAAACAGGCCTAGTATTCAAGTTTCACTGTGGAAAAAAAAAGGTGGGTTTTTTCCCTCCCCCCACCCCTTAACTCTTGCGGTAAAAGAGCAGTAGGATTTTTTGGTTTTGTTTAGAAACTTGGGTTAAAACAAATTTGTCAGCTGCTGCTCTGAAAGATTGATCGATGGCTGAAAGAACAGAGTCCAGCTGCCTGTGAGGTCTGAGAAAACCCCAAAAGAGCCTAAACATACTCTGCGTGTGGGAGAGGAGCCTGGGCTGCTGTGCAATCCCTTATGTCGGCAGACAGGGGATATTCCAGCACTGGGCAAATAAATACACCCAAAATGAGGAACCCAGTGAGAGAAAGTGGCAGCCTTGGGGAAGGTGGGGAACCTGCTTGAATGTAATGTACACTGCAGTGGCTGGGGAGGAGGAGCAGCACTGGGGTGGGCTCTCTGGTTTCAGGAACGTGTTGGGCTGAGAGGTGTTTGAAGAGAAAAGAATGACCACAGTGTTCTCGTGGGGATGGAGTCAGCCCAATTAAGTATGGTTTCTGAAACTGCTGACAAGTCTGGGTAAACAAAGCTTGCATGGGCAGGTCTGAAGAGGTCATTGGCTTTAATCGTGGTTCAGCAGAAGTCAAATCAGAGCTAGAGGTGTTTGAAAGGTGGAAAGCTGGATCCTCCCAGCCCAAATGGCTATTTGGATTCTGCAGCTTTCCCTGTCCCTCAGAACAGAGCCCACAGTGGTGAGTTTGGGCTCTGTGTGCCAGGTAACGTCCCCTGGACTTACATAGGTAGGCAGGGAACACAGAAAATAAATGTCACTCAGCCACTGCATGATGACTTTGATAGCATCACTTCTAAGGCATTTTGGAGGCAGTGTGGGATGCTCTTTGATTTACAAATTATATACCAAATATAAACAACTTAAGTGTTGCAGGCTTAGGCCAGAGCCATAGATAGCAGTTGTAAATACTCTTTCAGCAGACCATGCCAGTTTTCTGATCATGTTTTATTTCTCTCTGTCCTCCCTTTTTCAGATCCAGTGTTTGTTAGCAAGGCCTCCAAACTGCAGGGCTTGTATCCATATTCAGATTTTTCCCTTCATGCAAACAATAGAGAACTTTAGCAAAAAGCCCATCCGGGATCCTGGGAATTTTCTACAGAGCTCAAAGGATTTGAAGCAAGCTCACAAGTGATCAAACTGTTTCAATTAGAGAGGTTATGCTAAGAATGTAATCTGCATGGGGCAAGGAACAGCCTGTGGCACACAAATCCCTGACCTGCTTCCTTCTCTCTTCTTGCCTCTTTTTCAAGCTGCTAGAGAACTTTCCAGCACAGGATTAGTTTTTCAGAGGACAGCTTGTATCTTAATTTTATTTTTTTTTTTAAATTGTGGACCAACACCCTCTGATTTGCCTCCTCAGCTCTAGAAACTGTAGTGATTCAGGAAGGTGTGGACACGGACTCCCTCGTGTTCAGCAGCCCAGAGTGCTGTGTGTTCAGTAGCATGGCTTGGCTCACGAACTTTCCCAGCAGGAAGCTTATAATGAAAGGGTTATTGAGCAAGAAACAGAAAGATTTAAACTAAAGTCACCCCTGCCTGAACAGCTGCCTTTGTTTTTAATTTGTGCTATCAAAAAGGGATGGGGGTAGCGGGGAGGAAGTTTTCCCTCCTTCATGTAGAGGCCATCCATGACCTTCAGGTGCTTAATCACAGTGTTTTACTGCTCTCACTTCTAACACTTCCTCATCTGTAACATCTCTGTTCTGGAAAGTAGTGAAGTGCTTTAAAATTGTGATGAATTGTGAGTTTAATTGCCACCCCCTCCCCAAAGGAAGCTACTACAGCCAAAGCAGAGGGAATAAATGACTGGCCCTGGGAACGCTAAATATTGGAGCTCAGTGTTGGAGGCAGAGCTGGAGCTGGAAACACAACACTCCTCCTCACTTTCTTTCCTGATGAGAATATATTTTTTGGAGGCAGAATGTGTGTGTCAGGATGGAGGGGAAGGGTGGAAATCTGGTCCTGGAATTGTACTTGCCAGCTTTAGCCATGAATTAATTGTATTTGGCTTGCCCAGCATGTATTCATTGCCTTGAGAGAATACAAACAGAATTTTGCAAGACTGAACTATCCCAGCTCCAGCTGTGATGCTTCCTACCCCAGCACTCCAGCAAAAATCTGTGCTCTACCCTTCTATTTTTCTTTAATTTTTTTCTTTTTTAAAGCACTTTATGCAAGCACTAATGATTTTGCACTTGATAGATGCCTGGTGCCACTGTATGCAGCCCTCACTTCTCCCCTCTGTCTGCAGCATCTGGCCTGGCTGGTTAACCCCTTCCCCTCCAGATGGGGCTGCATTTCAGTGCCAGAGCTGCAGGTGATGGGAAGTTCATTAAAAAATCATGGAGCTCTTTAACAGGAAAGTCTCTCTGCTGATGATAGGTGTATCATTAATGTGGCATCTCCTACCTAGTGCTGCTGCACCTCTCATATCCAAACCATTGCTGTGAATTCCTGCCCTGAAGAAAGGCCAGCACTTCCCTAGCATATGATTCCCTACTGCTCAGGTGGGCAAAGGGTCAAAACCTCCAGGCAGAGTGGGAGCTACTGCCCAAACCAGCTGCCTGCCCTCCCCAGGGTGGGAGAGGGATCTTGCCTCTTCTGCTTTCTTGCAGATGATAGTTCAAAGAGAACAACAAAGTATGCTATTTCTATCCTGCATTAAAACTGCTGCTCTGGGGTGATAACTTGTTTTCTTCCCACTGTACCCTGTAATACAAGCAGCTTTAGAAGGAAAAACTAAAAATCCCATCAAAAACTGAAGAGAGTGTGGTTTACAGAGGGTTTTTCTTGTTTAAAAAGGGTGAGAAAACTCTTCAGGCTTCAGGCTGGTACAAATCCTTTGTTTATGAAAAGAAGAGGAGAAGCTGTTGCTCCCCTTTGGGAGGTACCTGGAATTGCTGTGCTCCCAAAGCTTCCCCTGCTACTGCACTTGCATCACTGCCCCATAACAGCTCACCTAGGGCAGGGTTTGGTTCTGGCAGCTCTCACCTGGAAGCAGAAATCCTCAGTCCTCCTTAGAGCCATGTGGCTTTTGGATGACTCTGTTTGAATGGGCATCCTCTCCCAAGGAGCAAGTACTAACTTGCTTCTCTTGTCCCCTCTTTTTGTAGGGATAGTGTTAAGGATGTACCTGCTCTGGTCAGAAAGGTTTTCCTTTCCTTTGTCTCTCAGCCTCATGTGGGATGCCCTGAATGCAGAACTGCATGCTGAGCTTGTAGCACCTGGTTTTCAAGTCCTTAAAGCACTGGGCATCAAATTCCTATGGGATGCAGCATTCACACAGAGTTTTGCACCTGGAAAACATGGAATATAATGGAAAGTCAAACCCAATACAGGGAAAGTGTCTGTGTTCCCTGTTGTGCCCCCACATCTGGTACAGGACAGTTTGTTGGCAGATTCTGTGTCCCTGAGGATGTCTTCCACAGCTTCCTCGGAAACAAGGGCTTTAACCTGTGATCTGGAAGACTTTTGGTGTCTAGATTGGAGGGTAGGTGCTATATACCCTTGTCTCTTGAGGTCTGGCAGTCTCCTGGGGCAGGTTATGTCCCCTCTTAGTGTCCATGCTCACATTCAGAGCCTCAAATCTCCTTGCCTGCCTCCCCCAACTCCTCCAGAGCCCAGTCTGCTTCTATATAATAAATAAATCTGTTTTCTTTTGCCTTGAAAGGAAAAGGGCTGAGGGCTTCCTAAACCCAATTGGGTAAATTGTTTATTGTGCAAATTTCAATAAGGGTTTGAAAAAGGAAGTGGTCTGTAAGCCCTGATAAACATTGTGCAGTAGATAGTGGCAGGGAAGGGTTGTGGTTCCATCTGGATGTATACACAGAGCCTGGTCTCTCATGAGTACGTGAGAACAATGAATTCTATATCATGTGCTGCACAGCTGGCTCCTGGGCTTCCACTGTCCTCTCCCCAAGCCACTGGTACCAGTGGTTCTTGGGGATGGGTACTGGGCTGGCAGGACCTGTGTCTGACCTGGGACAGAAAGGTCCTGCTCATTAGGTGATAGAGTCAGTGACATTAATTGCTGTGGCCAACTCTCCAACAGAAACAACTGCTCCTAAACTGTGTGAAAAGAGAGAAAATGGGGAATAAATACAGGCAAACACTGACCCCCAGTCCAGGCTGGGTCTCGCCTGCGTGTTTGTTGCCTTGTTGCCTGTGCAGGCTCACAGAGGAGCCTGGGGATCTTGGCTCACGGCTTGTAAGTCCTGAAGACAATTTCTTCTGCCTGGCCAAGAGCTACTTACATAATTATGTGCTTGAAGAGTTGGGTTCTAAATGAAGTACTGATTTCAGCTATAAACACATGTTATCTTCAAAGCGTTAAAAATTTCCACAAAGTGAATTTCTAACTCTATTAGCTTGGGTTTCTGTGTGTTTGGAGAACTAAAAATCAGTGGAGGAAAGATGGCTAAAGTGAAGTTACAGCAGGAAAAGTTCAGTATGAAAATTAAGTATAAAATGAACGTTATCCACAAAAGATTGCCCCTTTTTTGCCTTCTTGAGAAGGATTGTGGTACTTAGATTAGCAGTTATATTCTAGGACTTGCAGATGTTTATTTCAGCAATTGGCTTTCTACTACAGTTATTTGTTTCTCATTAAAATGTAGACAATCCCTTGCTGTAACTACTATCTTAAAAGGATAAAACCCAAAAACTGGAACTGGTGTGGCCAGAGTAGAATCCCATTTGGAAGATATATGAGAATCTCACAGCATGTTGACTTGTGTTGGCTCTGAAATCCTCTATGTCAGAGTTTCACTCTCATATTGAAATTATACACCATCTCTATCTCAGGTTTTTTCCCCGGCGTTGCTGGGAAATCCCTGGATATTGGTCAAGATCTCTTGACTGATGAAGAAAAAATATTTGGTGTGGTAAGATCTTGCTGGGGTAGTTTAAACCATTAAGTGCCTGCTCCTGTGAACCCGTATTAAAGCCCTTCACCATGTGCAGCTCCACTAATCCTGGTCAAACAGTGTCAATTTACACTAAGAAATTACTCCTGTGAGTAAAGCTTGGGGAATTGGGCACAAGCTTTGCTTTGAGAGAAGGATGAAGGTGTGTCTGGTGCAGCTGCAGAGGGTCACAGTGTGGATCACAATGAGGTAATAGGAAGCTCTGTAGTTTCTCTTGGTCTACATGAGAAGTGTTTGTTTAGGAGTGTCTCCCCAGAGCTGGGGAGCAGCAGAGCTGTAACGCTTAACTTGCATTTTGGAGGTAGAGCTACAGCTCTCCTGGGGTAGGGGTGGGAGTGCTGCAATCAGGACTCCTGCCCTCAGCCTGATAGGAGAGGTGGAGGGGAAATGATTTTCCAAGTCACTCCTAGGAGCTCTGTATTTCCATGTTGAAAAGGCAGGCTTGGCAGGTCACGCTGCCAGAGCTTGGGCTGGAACAGAAACCCCTCCTTAGCCTGTTCTGCACACAGGAGGGAATGGATGGCTGCAGTAGCTGCTTCAGGGTACGGCTTTTTCTGCTTCACAAATCCAGCATTCTGAGGAGGAGTTTGTGCATCAAGACACTCCAGTGGAGCCCCACAAAAGCAGTCACAATCCAGGGACAGGGAGCTACACCCTGCTAAATGTGAACATCTTCTTACTCAAGGAGTTCGGGGGTCAGCTGGAAAGGTTGAGGAGGAGGCTTTGCTGTCTCAGGGGTACTAGTGAAAAGCCAGGGCCAAGAGACTGGAAAACTTAATAAGGGGCAGAGGATATTACGGCAGAGTGGGGGTTTCCACGTCACCTGCATGCCAGCCCAGCAGTGTGGCCAGGAGGCAGCAGGAGAAGGGAGCAGCGAGGCGGTGCCATCTCCCTTCCGCTCCCCGAGCACTGGCAGGATTACACCCTAAACCCTGGAGGATGGCTGCAAGCCCTGGGCAGTGTTTGTTGTGGGGTTGCTACTGGAGGCTGTGGTATAAGGGAGTTTCTCAGGCATGTTGGTGAGTCATCTGATACAGGAGGAGTCTGAGACAGGAGCTCCACGTTGCCCCTCGCCCAGCAGCCGCTCCTGGCCACTGGCTGCTATTTAAATCGACAGCAGAAGTGTCAATGTATCTGTGACATTTTTTTCAAGATGGCTGAGGAGACCAGGAGCTGACAAATGATTCTTCCACTTCTCCTGGCTAATTTTGGATTAGCTGCGTTTACAAACAGGTGTTGACACGTCCACAGGTCCCAAAATTCCTCGGTGTGTCTCTTTAGGGTTTCCAACATGCAAACCTGTGGAGTGGAGAGGGGTGAGCTCAGATCTGTCGGTGTTCCATCCTTTGCTGTGTATGCAGGTGTGTCACAGGTCATTGGGCTTGGTTTTAAAAGCCACCTTGGCTGGGATTTCAGTAGGAAGCAAAGCCCAGTGTGCCCTGGGGCTTGACCTAGCAGGGAATTGTGCTGGTCACAGCAGCACAGCTCACAGCAGAGCCTGTGGGGATGGAGAAATGCCACTGAAATGGATTTTACCATAAAGAGGCACGTCCAAGGAGCAGGGAATCTTCTAGTATGGACTCCCAGGAGCCCACTGGTCCCCACTGAGCTCTTTGGGCCAGGAGTGAGGGAGCCAGCACCCACTGAGGGGTGGGATGCCCCATCAGATAAGGAGTGTTGCAGCTCTGCTCAGGGTTCTGAGGCTTCGCCCTAGGATGGAACAGGAGCAGGGTGGTGTTTAGGGACCTTCAGCCAGCTCAGACCTCCCCTGCTGCCGAGGTGTGTGTGAATGGTGCTGTATCTGCAGTCCTTTCTGGGAGTGTGTTTATCTCTGAGACATTTCCAAAGAAAATACTTGATTTCCCCAGCTTTGTGCTGGCACAGCTTCTGTGGAAAGGGAAAATGAAAAACAAACAGAAGTCCTTCTCAGAGAGCTTGGTGCAAACCACAGTGCTGTCCCATGCTGCTCACATGGCTCAGGGCTCACAGGGGCTGTCTCTGCTGGGGGAGGTCAGGCAGCCTTTGCTGGATGCTTGCAATTAAACTTGGGCTCTTTTTCCCCACTAACTGTGCCAGTGCTTTTAGTCTCTACCTGCTTGAATAAACAGGAACCCAAGGCTGTCAGATATCCCTAAACCTCACCTCAAACGACTGAGTGAGAAGGAACATCATTGCCTCAGGGGCAAGCAGTCTGATAATTTTTTGGCTTTTACCATAATTCTCGTGAACCTTCTTTTTTGTTATTTTTGTTTAAAGTTCCTCTAGACCCACAGCACCTGCAGGTTTGTCAGCCCTTTCTGATCAGGGTTAAGAGCCCTGAGTGCCATCTCTCCCACAGCATCCTCCCCAGGCTCCTGTTGCTCCTCTTCATCTCAGCAAGCAGCATGAATTGGGTCTGGTGACATCACTGTGCTGAACTCAACATAAATGGCAGGAAAAAAAGTCTTCAGTGGCTTTTCTAAAGCAATGTAATCTGCAAAGTTAGACTGTGAGGACACTACTAGAGGGTTGACAGCATGTGGTATTGAAGAGTGGCTATTTGTCAGCCTGACTTCCTGCAGTTTACCTCAACTGTCCAGAAGTCTTGGTGTAAGGCCAAAGGTACAAACTGCTTTTTAATCATCTCTACCCTCAAGCACAGATCTAATGTTAAAGGTGAGGATATTGATAAGAATTCAGAATTTCAGGGAGAATACGATGTCTTTGACCAGCTTGTTTTCCATTCTCCTTTACTGGATATTGATTGAAGGACTCTGAGGAAAAACAGTGCCTTAAATCAACATGCTGTCGAGTAACAAGACCCCAGAGAACAGAGCTCCTCAGAGCTGCTGCAGGCCCGAGCTGCCCTGGGAACTGTACGAGCCTAAGAAGTCAAAAGTACTGACCTGAATAAGAATGAGACCATTTTGGGCAGCTGAAATTTAATGTGGACCCTGAATAAAAGACCTTCCAGTTCACTGGGAGTAAATGTGAATAACTTACTGTTTCTTGGCTGAAATCGTGGTGTTAAGAGCAGGCAGCAGCATTACACAGCACGCTTTTCAGTGCTGATTTCAGTTTTGATACAGTCCCAGTGGGACTATAGAAAACTCTGCCCCATTATGTTTCAGAACAATGGGATCAGTGCAAAAGAAAGACACCAAGTGCGAACGTGCCAAGTTAATTCCTCTCCAACCTCAGCTTGAGCAAAAACATTCAGGAGTGAACATCCTCAGATCTTGAGGTGGGCAGGACCAATATTCAGATCTGTGTGGTGTCACTTTTTATGGCCTTTCTCTAGGTTTGTAACCTCATTTTGGCCAGGATGACCCATCCCTTTTTCTGCTCTGCTGCCATGCCATCACACTTGTGTGTCAGAGCCCCAGTGCTGTGTGAGCACTGAGTACCTGCAGCACCCCAGGAAGGGTCTTGTGGGCTGTGATGCTCCTCCACCAGGTCCTCTCTGCAGTTGTGGTTGCTGATTTGAAGGTGCAGGATTGACTTTAGTGATGTTTGGATGAAGATGTGCATGGACTGTTTCTAGGATGGCACAGCTGTTAAGGAAGTACTGATGTCTTTCTGCCCTGACATAGCCAGGCTGTCACTACTTCATGATTAAAAATCAGATTCCTCTTCCTGTATCCATTTTCAGTGAATCAACAGGACCTTATAGGAAGATGTTTAATAACTCTCTTTGTAATCTGTGACTTGATCCTGAATAGCCAGTTGTTGCCGGGCTGTCGACTTGAGCTGCAGTGAGCCCTGGGACAGGCACTTACAGTCTCAGAGTAAAAAATAAATCAATAGGAAAGATGTAAAAGCTTTCTGAATGCAAGCCATCCTCACTGAGCTGTATCACGAGGGTAATGTGTCCATCAGGGGGATAAGTACCAGGGAGGAACAAGAGCTGTTTAAACAGGGCAGTGTTGGCACAAGAACAAATGAGTGTAGGCTGGCCATAAATATACTTGGTGGAATTTGGAAGAAGGTCTCTAGCTATCAGAGAGTATTTCTTTCACTTCCAAGAGTGTTGGAGATAAACAATTGATTGTTCTCCCCCACGATGAAGTTTAGTAAATGTATGTGAACAATTACATGCCTGCAGTTCTAAGGATCCCTTCCTGGCCTGTACTCCTATTTCAAAGGATAAAGGCAGATTTTTGTCACCCCACTTCAGTTAATTTTTGTAAAGAAAGACCTTCTGTGCAGTTTCTTAAAAACGTAAGGGATAGTATTTCCAGCTTTGGGCAAAAGACTTCAGATTTCCAATGACTTTCTGAGTCTGTTCAGAAGAAGAAAGAGCAGCAGGGAGGGAATATTGTGCAGCACAGCTAACACAGCTCCCTGGCAGCATTCTGCACTTTGCTTTTCCAGTGCTAAAAACAGCAGGTCATTGAAAACTGGAATTTGCAAAGAAAACCATGTCAATAGATAATAAACTGCAGGGAGAAGGTAGTAATTCTATCATGTCTGATCTCTATAAACCAAATTATGAAATCCTCATCAGAGGGCAGCAAGTGTTGTTTATACTGAGAGCTGCAATGCCTCTTCCTTTCCTGAAATGTGAGATTTCATCATATGATGGGACACAACTCAGAGGCATGTCCGTGTCCTCCCAACTGCTGAGTGGCACTGAAATGACTCACCAGGGGACACACTCTGCTCACTGTCCCCTGTCTTCTCCTCTGTGTCCTTGCTGTTTGCAGCAGCTTCTTCCAGGATCTCCTTTTCTCACAGGAACAGGACCAAACTCAGAAGCTCTTGACTCGGTCGCTCTGGTTCTTCTTGTGCTTTGCATCCTCCTGGTTCAGGCCCAGGGACAGGTCCCCACCTCCCTGGCAACCAGCCACCTTCTTTGCTGCTTCTTTGCACCCCACAGTTTGCTTTGAGGCTTTGGGCAGACTGGTTGCTGAAGGGGTCCCCCAATGTTCCCTCTGTGCCTTGCCCTGTCAGCCCAGGTAACAGTCCCAACATGTCTTGTGCTTAATTTTTCTCCAAAAGATGCCTTTGGACTTAACTTAGTCTAGAACAGACCAGGAATTTGACAAAACTAGCCTTTCATGGGGAGGGCAAAAGTTTTCCACTTGCTGAAGCTGAACTTCTGCGCAGGAAAATGCTGTTTCCAACTAAACTTTCACTGTAGCTCTTTGATCCAGAGTGGAATTTCTGGACAAAATTAAAGTTCGGGTGAGGCCAGTCCTTTTGTTTTCTTTCCTCAAGATGTTTGGCTCCTTTGGATCCTTTGTTGCATCCTAAAGGCACAACTGTGTGCCTGTGGATCACGCTTTCAACCTGCTCACAGCTGCTTTTTCCCTTTCTTTGGCTGGCAGTTCTTCTGATTGGGATGATCTTCTGATGGTCTTAAATTATTACTTCTTCTAATCTCAGTTTTAGGAAGTATTTGCTTTAAGACAGGTTGGATAAATAGTGTAGAAACTGAAGTTAAAATCACTGATTACAGACTTCCACCCCAAAAACCTCTGTGCTCCACCCTAAATGACTGAGGTTCAGTAAGTTTTCATCCTTCTTCTTATCCCAGCAATGTATTGGAATTTTCTACTAAAATTCATAATTTCTTTGAATATACTCTAGCAGCATAACTATAATAATATTACCCAGCTCTCTATACTAATAATATCAGAAGTACACAAATATTAGTAAACAAGCAGATTTAAATTAATTTAAGCAGAACTGAATGTACAAGCAATTGCAAGCTACTAGGAGAGCTGATACATTGGAAGATATTTTGGTGTGCCTTTACAATCAGATTTCTTCCCACAATATAACCTGATTTTACTTCATCTCCTGCCTCTTTGTGTAATTTCTTCTAATGATAAATTACCCAGCCTTGGAGATGTTTATAGTTCTCAGTTCAGTGAGGGTGGAACAGATGGCAGTGCTCACATCTTCCAGTTGTTCTCTCAAAATGCTGATACTGGCCATGAGGAAACATTGTCAAGAGGTGATCTGTGCTTATAAATATTTGTAGGGGCCCCTGAGATGAATTTTAATGAATTTTTGTAGCCAGGTTTCCCCTCCCTCTCTCATTTTTTTTTCTTTATTTTTTTTTTCCAAATGTGCTGAAAGAATAAACCAAAAAGCACTGTATAAGCCATAAGCCCACAAGGGAATGAGCCAGAAAGTGATAGGGAAAGGCTGGGTTATTAAAATCAGGTCATACCCTGAAGGAGATTACAGCAAGATGAGCCAACATAAATATACACTGTATTTCTGTCATATGTCTTTGTTACCCTGGGTGGCCTGCAGTCAACTGGCAGGGCATGGGGAGAGAAGTCAAATACATGAGTGTTACAGGACCCTAATCCAGCTGGTTAGAATCCAGTTCTCATTAACCAACTAATTTATATTCCTTCTCTGAACCAGAATTTGATGTTAGTCTGGTGTAAGTCTGGAGAAACAACTATAATTCTGTGTTTTACTGAATTCAAGCCCCTTCTCCTCTTTTGTTGTGTGTTCCTAATCCCCTAAACAATAAATGGAGGCTTTCAGTGAAACAAGACTGCCTAGTGATAAGAAAAGCCATGCTAAATTAAATCCAAATCTTGCACAGTGTATTTTATGGGTTTTTAGATCTTGATCCCTGGAAAACCTATAAAGGAAGGCTTACAAGGGGTTTGGAGGAAGATGCTGAAAGACATTAATATATTGGCCATGAATACAGAGACTGTTATCTCTATAGATGGAGAGCCAAACTCTGGTTTTCATTAAACTGGTGAAAAGCTGGAGAACACTGCCTGCAGTGCCATCACTCAGGGTTTGCTTTTGATGGAATAAGGAGCAGAATTTTTCAAACATTAAGCCATCAGCCCACACAGAGTTAAGCTCTGCTGTTAGCCTGGGTAGATGCATGTGTAAGCCTGATTTTTGCCTGGGGCAAAAATGAGGGCTGAACTTGAGCTCCTCTGGGCCAAAAACCCCAGAGACTTTGTCCCTAATGTGGCACCTTTAAGCATCCTGTGGGAAACCATAGCCCTGGCAAGGATGTTTCAGCACAGGAATAAACCAGGGATGCACCATCCACCACAGAGCTTGTGTTCTACCAAAAGCTCAAGATATTTCTGTGTGAAATGCCTCTGCTCACCTGGGGATGCCATCAGACCTTCTCCAGGGGGGACACTGCTCATCCCAGGGCACTCTGGGGCACCTCACCTTCAGGAGTCACTTCTCACTTCAGATGATTTAGGAGTTCCGTGCCTGGGAGCAGCTCATGGTGAGGGTGGGTTTGGATGCTGATACAAACCAGTGCCAAAAGGGAGCAAAGTCTGCCTTGCCCGCATGGGGGGCATTTCAACTCGGTTTGCAGGAGCTGGAGAGACCCATGTGGGGCTGGGGCTGGGAGTTGCATGGTGCAGGGCACCCCTTGAATGAGCAGGAATTACACATGAAGGATTCTTTCATCGTCCATTGAAAATCCTCATGTGTTGGCACCACGGGCTCCTGTTTGAAAGGAAAAGGCTGTTTTGATGAGCTCAGTGAAGGCACTCTATGAGTTTTGGGACACAAAAAGACTCACACACAAAGTGTAGTGCTGTCCTGCTTGTGCTTCCCTGTCCTGCCAGGGAATTTGGCAGCACTGGTGGCTGGGACTGGGCAGGGTGGGCAAGGGGAGGCTCCCCACTCCCTCTGCTCCATCCTGTGCCTGTGAAAATAAACAAACACGTGGGGTTGGGGGGAACCCTCCAAAAACACCGCTCGCTTGTTTTGCTTTGCCTATCACAAATCTAAACACAATATTTTCTCATTCCTGGGCCTGTATGAATTTCTGACAGTACAATTGGAGGCCAGCGCCCCGAGTGTATTGTCTTGAGGAGCTTACCAAGGAAATCGAGAGTTTGGTCAGCAATTGTAAATATCCTCCTGTAATTGAGTTTGTTTGTTCTGCAGTTCGCTCCGGCGTCACGGGCTGTGGGACACCCTGGCACCAGGTTACTGGTGGGAAAGATCCGCTGCTCAGATAAGGATGGGAATAAACTCCACCCACAGAAATGCCACAGAAAAATCCCTGATTTATCCATTAATTGCTTTAAGGGGTGGTGAGTGCGAGTACAACAATGGGGTATTGACAATAATATGCCTCGTTGGCAGGAAAAGGGCTTTCCCCTTGCTCTGAGGCTTTAATGTGCTTGTTCTTGGAATTATGAAATGTTTGCAAATCCTGCACTGGCTCGGGGATGCAGAATGAAAGACAAGTACCCAACAAAGAAACCAAGAGTTGGAACAGCAGTTTCCTGCTCAGGATGAGGCAAAGTGCTCTTCTTGCTGTGAAATGCACCCAGCACCACAGGCTGTGAGTCTGCTTGGGATGGAGCTGGTCACAAGGGGTTTTTAAAGTCCTTTTTGAGACTGCTCCAAGTTTGTGATGCACAGTGTAGGTGGTGCCCTGGGTCCTCAGCAAGCACAAAGAAATCTATTGGTAGGACATGAACCATTTACAAAAACCCAGCCATTTTCTAAAAGGCTGCACATCAATTTTAGCAGGAACAGGGAATGCCTGAGACACAGGAACTCCTGGGGCTCAGATGAGAATGAGTGCTGAAAAAATGGCTCAAACCTCTTTTAAGCCTTTTGAGACAGTGCAAGGTGCCAGGACTTTCACTCCCATCAGTGCTCACACTCTGATGTATGTGGTACATTGCCTTCTGCAGAGGCTGGTACACTGAGGCATGGCTCTTTGCTGAGCCCTCTTTGAAGATGACAAAGAGCCCAAAGGATCAAAGTCCTCAGCGATGGGCAGATCTTGGGATACAGGGGACAGTGAACAATTGTGGTATATTGCTGAAAGCCAGGCTGAGCCTCACTCCCAAGGCATTCCTGGCAGCACCTCCTGCTTGTGCTGGCAGTGTGGGATTGCTTTGCCCATGTGAGAAAAGGAGCTTTTCCTGTGCTGTTTGTCTTCAAGTGCTTGTGAAAGATGTGAGTGCTGCAGGGCAGGGCACCCAGGGCCACTGTCAGCCAGAAGGGAGCCACCCGGCACTGCACATGGATGACCCACGGTAGCACACTCCTCCATTAAGGGTTTTCTTCCCAAAGTCTGGGATAAACAGTCTCCACTCTGATGAACACATGAATAAATCAAACGCAGCTTCAGTGGAGCTGCGAGGGAGGAATTAGATGTGATACATGCACAAGAAATATCCCAGGGCTCTTGAGATCCATCGCTGTGTGCAGCCAGAGCTGTGCCATCACTTTGGTCTCATCTGCTCCCCCAAGGCTGCTCAGGGTCTATGAGCTCCCAGGGGCAGGATTTCAGGGCTTTGCATTAAGTCTGAAATGGCTTTTAAAGAGACTTTCTCTGTTTCACTCTGTCAAGCAGAAGAAAATGTTTTCAATGCTACAGAAGTTGCCCATTGCAGGCAGCGGGTATCAGGCTGCAGTTCAGAGGTAAGTCACACTATTTACACAGCCAGGGCACGAAAAAACTGTGCTCAAGAGATGTTTACCTACTGGGAGCTTAATTTCAATGTATGTTCCCTTGCTAATGAGTCAGAGGTTCACATCTGTTCCCTATTAGACAACATGAACCTAGAAAGCGCACCAGATCCTGCTCTCCATTAAATCAGGTTATGCCATGAAAGTCAGTGGAGTAGTTCCAAATTAGCATTAACATAATTGAGAGCAGAATAGGCCCTGGCAGCCCAGCTGGCAGCAGTTGAGTCAGTGCAACTTCACCAAGGAGACTGTGAGCAACTCGCTGGGTGTTTTACAACCAACCTGGACCACTCTAAGTGCTGCTCTCCACCTGGTGCATAAGGTGACTGGAAGATGCTTCAGTCCAGAAGTTTCTTTAAAGCCCTTGTGAAAGGCTTTGGTGTGATGTTATGTGCACGTGCTGGATCCCAAAACATGGATGGGTACCTATGGAAGTGGAGTTGCAGTGAGGCCCCAATGGATGTAGTGCCATTAAGTCACAGGAGCAGAGTTGCCTGTCCCAGCTCAGTGTGCAAACAAACAGATACCTGAGCTCTCAAAACCTGCAGCATCTAAAGGAATGGGCAGAGGTGCAGGACCAGAGCCGGCTCTGCTCCCTTTGGCCGTGGTGGGACTTGCTCACAAATAGCAGGAAATAGATGTGGCTGTAGATCTGATAGCACGGTGCTCCCTGCTGTGCTGAGAGCAGATATCTGAGGTCTGGGAGGAGAAGAGGCTGGGCAGGTCGTGTATCCACGGTTCCAAAGGCAGGGCTCTATTGTTTCGTGCTGTGCAGAGGCTGTTCCCTGGAGGATATCCTGTCTGAGAGGACCCTGTGCCAGTCTGCTCCATGGCTGTGGAGGGGCTGCATGGTCACGGTGAAAAGAACTAGATGACACCTGGTAAAAGCAGTGATTTATCTGCAGGGGCGAAGCGAGTGAGCAAAGTCTGAGATTTTGCCCCTCTTGCTGTGTTTTTAGCAGTATGCCCATGACCCCAGTCCTCAGGACATCCTTACAGGCTGCTGGGCACTCGTGGTGCCCTGAAGGTGTGCAAGGATGTTTCAGTGTCATCTGCACTGTCTCCTGGGGGGAACACAGCCACAGAGAAGCAGCCAGCTGTGAGGAGCCCCAGCCAGGGTTCTCTGTGTTGTGCTGCTGTTTGGTGACTGCTCTGGCAAGAGCTGTTTATTCCAATGGGACTGCCTTGTGAATATCCCGACTCTGACTTAGTCTGCCCTGCTGGATATGGAAAGAAAAATCATCTAATATATAATGTCAACTAAATAACAAACCAAGTCATTTTGGACATGGAATTCACTAAAGGCAGGATGGTTTTGCTCCTTCTGGCTGCTTCCAGCAGTGGTTTAAAGGATGTGTTCTGCTGTGAGCCAGCGTGGTCCTCAGAGGGACAGACCCTTTCACAGGTTGCTGGTGAGGCTCCAGGAAGTTTGGGCTCCTTGCTGATCCTATAACTCACTCCTTCGATGCTGGTGCTGCCAGTTGCACCAGTAAAGCTGTGCATATGAGGATGTGGGATGTTCCCAGTTTGGAGGGGATGACTGGGAGGTTGGGATGGGACAGGAACAGGCCCTGGTGGGCTATCAACAGCCTGTCTGTTCCCATCGACTCTCTGTAAACACAGGCAAAAGGTTCTCATGCATCCTCTTCCAGTGAAAAGTACAGATTTGGTAACATCAGGATGTTTTCTGAGCCTGTGTTGTGTTTTCTGAAGCTTTTGTTTAGATTTTTTGGCTTTTCTCTAAAAGTGATTTCCACGTCCTCTTCTAACATTCTCAAAACTAAGGTGGTGCCCCATCTTGGAGCAGAGGTGGAAATAGTTTCAGCATTTCCTCCGAGTAACAAATAAAATAAAATAAGAAAGGAAAAACTGAAATCCCAAAAATTTGAAATAAAAATTTTGGATTTGTTGAGCTATTTTTTCAGTCGATCTGAATTAAAATTTCAGTCTTGTCCCCTCCTTGTGAGTGTGGGATCTGCTACCTGCAGTGGCACAGCCAGGACAGAGCTCTACATGGCACTTGGTGCCAGCGATGCCTCCAGAGGTGAGGGATGAGCTCTGGCATTTGCAGTTTAAGCCTCATTTTCTGAGTGAGGCCCTTGGGACACGGAGTGCCCATCACTCCATCCTGACCAGCAGCTGGAGCCACATCCTGCAGGGATTTAGCTTGGACCGAGGGCAGTGATTTATCCTCCTTTCTGCACTTTCCCAGTCAAGTCAGTCACTGTTAAACTCGAGTGACCTGAGCTCGCTCTGGGAGCTGGATGCTGGTTCCTGAGCAACACCAGGGCAGTGGGAGAGGATTTGCTGTATTTACAGCTATAAATCACAGCCCAGAGGGGCCCCACCAGAATTTTCCTTGCGGCTCTTTCCCTCTCCCATCCAGAAAAACAGATGGTCACTGTGCTCCCCTCTGCTGCAGAACTGCATCACAAATTACACGGGGGTGTGTTTGTGAGAGTCCAGCTTGCTCAACTCTCAGATTTTACAAGAATCATCAAGAATTCAGCTTAGACTTTCCACAGAAAGGGGGGAAAATCCATTATTTGCTGCTGTTTGGCAATTGTGAGAGGGGAAGTGGCACATGGGCCAGCGCTGGGCTCCTCCCCTTGGGCTGCACCAGCAAGGATCTTGCTCCTGCAGAAGTTTTAAAAGAAATGGCTTGTTTCAGCACTTCATTTGGCTTCAAGTTCCTTTGGAATTGGCCTGTCTGGCTTTTAATGAGCTGAGAAGACTTGAGTTCTTCTGCACCCAGGCTCGATATTCCCCAGAAATTCAGCTCTTATTTGCTATACACTTCCACGAACAAACTACAGATGTGAGCAAGGCAAGATTTCCAGTTCCCCGTTGGGGAGTTTGTTTGATGGTGCAGAGCTGCAGGTCCCACAGGACACTGCCCTGGGGATGGGCCACTGCTGTGTGGACACAGGACTTCTGGGGCTCATCTCCTTCCCCTTGGCATGGACGGGGTACCACAGGTCCCTAAATTTGGCGGGTGGATTCTGATGAGGTTGCTGTGAGTGCTGACTCATTTGGCAGCTGGACACAGCCCGTGAGTCACCATGAATCACATCCGTTGCATCTTGGGGTCCATCACTACTCTTGAAGTCTTTGATGTGAGCTATACGTATGATTCCTTGGAAACAGCTTCCCTTAATTAAATCAAAGGAAAAGCATCACTGGACTTCAGAGCCTCAATTAGCAGGAAAAGCAAACTCCAAGCACAAGAATTTAAGCCTATTTCTGGCAGGACACGGTGAGCTCTGCTTCATGCAGGAGTTTCCAAATGGCACTGAGTGTTGCAAATGGCAGGAGAAAGCTGGTCACTAAAATTGCCTCAGTGTGGTTTAGAGACAACCAGGGATGAGCAGCCAAGCTCAGCTTCTCCTCACAGAGGGCAGGGCTGCCACAGGCCATGGAGGTGTGATGGGGAGGGTGACTTGGTACCTGTGGTCTGTGCCAGAGGCCATCAAAGGCATTCATCAAAATCCCGGGGCTTTCATTGGCTTTTGCAGAGATTGCTGGTGAGTAAATATGCTAATTCACTAATTCAGCAAAGCACTTAAGCACATACTTGAAGCAGACAGCTTTTTAAGTGCCTTTAGGAGTGGGAGCCAAGAAAAGGAGGGAACACAGCAGATCATTCTTCCCTGGCCTAAAATCAACAGCAACTTCAGCACATCCAATACAACAGCCATCTTCAAATCCTGTCTTTTCCTCCCCCTCTAGAGTGAGCAAGAGAGCTCAGTCCAGAGCCACCAAATTCACTGCAGTTGTCACTTCCCTGCTGGAGGTGGTGGCACCTTCCTGCCAGCCTGGCCCTGTCACCTTACTTTTATCCATGCTATTGACCCACTCTTTTTCCCCCAAGTATTTCTGGTTGCTTGAGGCTGCAGTTTTGGGACAGGTTTTTTGGAAGAGCAGTGCTTGAAATGCCGGGGGGTCACTGCCTGTTGTGATGGACCAGGGTCTGCACATCCTGTGTGGAGCCTGGTTAGACCTTGGTGCATCTGAGACTGCACTGGGAGGAAAGGCCAGATTATTCTTTGTGGCTCCCACTCCTGTTTGATTTTTGGCAAACATCCTGTTTATGTTTTTCCTCCATATTTTTCTTAGTTTTTTCCTTCTGGTTCAGTCCTAGCTGGAGTGTGAGAGCTGGATAAAGCCTTCAGCAAAAGCTCCTGCCTTGGACAAGCATCAGAATGTTTCTCCAGAGTGTGAAAGCATTCATAAATACAAGAAAGAGGGAGTGACACATCTCAGCTAGAAGGTGATAAATACATTTTCCTCCTGGATACTTTATTATCAATGAATAGTTTCATTAGGAAGTTCCTGCACTTTTCCCTCTCAGGTGGAGGGCTCTTCACTTGGTGATTTTTGGTTTGGATGATGGTCTATTTTGACCAACAGCTGCTGGGAGGCAGCAAAGCTGTAAACCCAGCCATAAATCCAGACTGTCAGTCCACGGTGCCCAGTTGTGAAAACAGAAAAAAACCCATCAATTCATATGCTGTCTGCTTTGTTGGCTTCACTTTCCTTCACTTGAGGCAATTTCCTTTTGCAGTTGAGTGAAGCCTTCCAGGGAGATGGTTGCTGCAAAAGGAGCTGTGCATTAACTGGGATCAGCACTGCTCAGATCTTGACACTTTGGGGTATTACAGGTTATTGCTTTTAGTGCTTCTTTAATCAGGGGGAAAAATACATAAACTGGGAGAAGCTAATTGGTCTCCAAATGACGCACAGCAGGTGATATTGAATTATCTTCTCCAGCCCATGTGCCAGACTGTGCCACAACTGATTTTTGAAGAGGAGTTTCTCAGGGACAGAGAGGGTGGGCTGGAAGGGGGAGCTGAAAGTGGGGCTTAGGAAATGTCTCTAGAGAAGCCGCTTGCCTCATGTTAACTTTGGTGTGTGATCCAGAGAGCCCAGACAGAGTCTTTTACCACTCCTGTCGCAACAAATGAGCAAACAAAAAAACCCCCACAATATAAAGTGCTTGGTGAGACAGAGAAATGGAACAATTCACTGCCAGTAAGGAAAGGAAAATAAAATCAAATGGGCTTAAGCAGAAAAACAACCCTCTGCATGCTTCTTCCCAGAGAGACAGACACATTGTGGGGCACTGTGGCATGTGATTCCTGCCAGAGCTGGAGTGGGTTGCGTGGCTGTCTCCTGGCTGGCTGTAAAAGTCACTTCCAATATGTCTGTCTGTGGGAATGTGTAAATTATGGCAGGGAAGAGAGCCCGGCTGCGTTCTCAGCCCTGATCCAAATGAAGATGATGTTATTTCCTACTCTGCTTGAATCCCTCTCGTTGCCACTGGTAAGACACTCTTAACTGTTGGTGCTCAGGTTGTATTTGCTGTGAATCTGGGAACTCAGATGATGCTCTCTGCCCACCTTGGGGGTGAGAGGGGCCCTACCTGCTGTTTTTATAGGATTGCAATTACATGAACATCTTGATGGTTGGAGTTAGGTTTTCCTGCTAATAAAAATGTGTTGGTGTTGATGGGTCAGTGATCAGGAGATGGGATCTGATATGCTGTACAATTCCCACTTCTTTTTGCAGCTTCTGGGAACCCCAGGCTGGTGGTGCGAGGGACAGTCACTGCTGGTGTGGGCAGTGCTGCAGGGACATCACATGTTGTCCTGTCTCACACGGGCAGGGGAGGGCCCATCCTTCATCCTCTGGCCACACCAGCCAGGACGGAGATCTCCTTTGCAATGAGATGGGGCTGAGAAGCAGGTGAGACTATGAAGAACATAGTGAACACTTTATACTTACCTACACGTGGGTATTACTTTGGGTTCCAGTGAGGTGTGTGGGAGGCAGGGCAGCTGGGCTGGGCTGGCTCCCTCCATGGCTGCTTTTATCCTGGGTGAGGAGACCCTTGGATCCACTTTGATTCAATCCACTGAACCCTGTGGCAGGATCAATGCCAAAGAGTAGGTCTGAGGTTGCCACTCTAACAGCCACTGTCATCTGCTTGGGGACAAATGTTTGGCCACAGAATACATAGTTTTTATATGTGTACATGGAATTACTGAAAACAAAACCATCAGTTTTTTCTCTTTTAGCATTTCCAAACATTTTTGCTGTCTAATCTGCTGCAAAGTGCTGGTGCTGCAGGTTTGGGCTCTCCTGGGTTTAAAGGAATGGGTGCCTCGCACGGGCTCCTTTGTTCAGTTTGTGGTTGTTGAGTTCAGCATTTTTGGTGTGTGTGTTTTAAGGAATGATTCACTTATTTATCCTCAGGGCTAACTCAGTTTGAGCCAGGAGCAGGGCAAGGAGGATATGGGTTTGGTTTTGCAAAACCTCATCTGTGACTTTCAATTTGCTAATCCAAACCCAGAACTAAAGCGTGGCTGGGATCCAGCTTCCAATTCATCTAAAATGATTGAAAACCAAAGCTGAGGTTTGGGAACTTGGATCTCCTTTTAACCCTCTCTTGCTCCATCATTTTATCTTCTCTTTGGAGACAGAATAAGCAGGACACTTTCTAAATGAGCAACAAATACCAGAAAGCTTTTGATGGCATCTTTCTTTATGGCATGCCCTTTTCCTGACTGTGACTTTTTTCCAGCTGGTTTTGCTCTTTGCCAAGCTCAGGGACACACTGCTCTGGAGATGTAGCTGCTGCAGGGGCTCGATGTGGAGCAGATTTGCACCCAGAGCAACATGAAGGTGGTGAGTCTGTGGTGCTGATACTGCTTTGTTCCAGCCCCAGGAAGACCCTGAGCTGCCCCAGGGGACAGGAGGGAGTCATCAAAGTCCCAGCCCAGCCCTGCCCCTGATAAACCCAAGATATAACTGGGCAAAGGGACATTATCCTTTTTTATGGCTGGGAAACAAGGCTGAGAGGCAGGAACACTGTGCCCAAGGGGACATGGCAGAGCCAAATGCTGAATTCAGGGTTTCTGGCTCTTTTTCTGCTCTCAGTGCCACATTTTGGGGGAGGAGTGTAGAGGATGAGCTGTACTTTCAGCCCTGTTCAGTGGCAGGGGAGCAGCGCTGTGTCCTTTACACTCCCAGACAGGCAGACAATGCACAATAGAACCCTCCTGGCCCTTTTCCCCCTCTCTCCTGGATAGGATCCCACGTAAGCTGAGCAGAGCCCTCCACACAGCCCATCCCCGTGGAGGGGAGCAGCTCAAACAAAAGAGTTCGTGGCAGAGGATTTTCTTTCCACTTCAGCATTTCAGATTTCCGAGAGCCTCCAAAACACAGCGGTGCAGTGTCTGCGAGGGAGCATGAATTGAACATCTGGGAAAGGTTAGGGTCAAACGTATAAATGGGGGGAGCACAGCACATTTCATTAAAATACCCAATCTGTGACGTCAATTGAACTGATCAAGCCCTTCTGCCTTGCAGTTCGGGAACCATTAACTTTATCCAGTGGGGAGTGTTTATATGGAAAATATGAGGCCAGGAAGTCTCTCCTGATTGTGATATTGAGGCTATCAAAGGAGCTCGCTCTCCCCCTTTTTTTATTCAATCCCTACGTGTTGCTTTTCCACCCTGTTACGGTAACAGCAGCCTCTTCCCTGGCCCCTGTGGGGTGACACTTGCCATCTCCTCGCCAGCCAAGCTGCTGTTCCTGCCTTGTGCTTCTCATGGGCTTGGATGCCACGGGAGCCTGTGGAGCCTCTCTCTGTTGTCCCATTCTGCACAGGGTTGTGTGAGGCAGCTTCCTACCACACGTGCACACGTTGGCCACGGTCCAAAGTACACTTGGAAGTATTAAGATGAAGTTTAGGAGTATAATAAAAAAATAGCTTCCATGGGAATGAAATTTCTGCTCTTGCAGTTTGTTTAAAATGCAAGGCAGGGTGTCTGCACAGATATAAAGTGTCAGGGATCGATGTATGATACCCAGGTGTGCTCACAGGGCACTTGGGGTTGTAGGTCTTCTGCATAAAGAATTAAAGACTTTACCATCTTCAGTAATTTGGGTTCATTTCTCAGTAATTCTGGTTCATTCAAAGCCTGTTCAGTTCCTGTCAGACAGGTAAAGGTCTTCATTTCTGTGTTCCAGGGTTAAAAAAAAAAGAAACTGCCACAGAATGACTTGATGACAGTGTCTGGTTCTTGGAAATCTGAACCAAAAAAATTGGAATTATTCCCTATTTGCCCAGGGAAAATTCCACCTTCAGCAGCTTCTCATTGCCCTGCAACTTGGTTCTCCTGGGACCCTCCTATGGAACTGGCTGTGCTGGGCCCCTGCAGCCAGGCTGGGATTGCATCCTCACAGGGACAAAGTGTTCAATCACACATGAAGTTCATGACTGAGCTTCCGTGTTCTGGATCCATCCATTTGAGTTTTGATCATCTTTCAGCCAGTCCTTTATGTCCCCCTTAGTTCTTCCCATGTCTGTCTATCGGGGGGGAGTTTTTATCCCTTGTCTTAAATCCTGGGTATTTATTTCTGTTGCTGAAGTCTTTTCCTGAAATTCTCTTACCTTACAGAGACAGTCAAATCTCACCCACCTCACAAACCTTGGCAATGTCAGTCATGAGCCATGTCAGCCTTGGATTTCTTGCAGAAAAGCCTCCAAATCAAACTCTTCCTCATTGGAGAAGGGGTCTCCCTACAAAGGGCCTTTTTTCCTTTTTTGTTCTTTTTAAACTTGAAAGAGCTTTTGTTTAATTTCTGAGCAAGCCCTTTGCTTTCTGTGACCTGATCTCAGGCACACACACCAGCTGGGAAAACAAAAGAACTGTAAAAGCAGCAGAACAGCAAAGGCATGGATGAAACCATGAGAAAAAATGGGTTTCTTGCCATGCAGCTGGGTGGTCCACATGGAGCTTGGGTGTTGTGCTGAATCTTGAGAAACTTAACACACCTCTGAGCACAAATATCTTCTCTGCAGGATCAGGCACCTCATTTACCTCCTTCTGCATCCCAAGACTTTCCCTAAAGCTGTGTGGTTCTGCTTTAAAACTGTCCTGACAACCAAAGGACAAGTACTGGGGGATGGACACCAATGTCCACCTGAGCTGTGAGGATTGGGGGCTTCTTAGGAGGTTTCAGCCTTGGATCTGAAAAACACACTTTGGTGTGAATCCAGCCCAAAAGGATGGCTTTGTTCTGTCAATCCCCAATGGCAGCAAGAGCAGATGTGGCCAAGGAGACTCAGGGATGTAACACCCCAAGGTGTCACTGCACACACCTTCTTCTGGTGGCCTGAGCCTGTGATGGCCTCAGTTCAGCTGATCTGGCTCTCTGCCTTCCTTCTGTCCAAGCAGCTGACCTTAAGTTTCATTCTGCTAAGTAGATTTAATTGCTATAATTCTCAGAAAACCCCCCCAGTAGACAAGGATTAACTTGTGATGCACCTTGATGTGGTGGATGTACTCATCCACCATGGAGTCCCAGTGAAGGTGCTGCATAAATGTCTTTTTTTTTGTTTTTTTCCTCTTTTTTAGTAAAACTTTAGACCTAATTTCCCCTGCACACTCCTCCCTTGCTGTCCTTGCTGTCCACGAGCTCCCATTGCAGGTTGATCCCAGCACATGGTTGCTCAGCTCTCCTCCACTGCTCCTCCAAACCAGCAGCCCATGGAACAACCATGTCAGACACAGAAAGGAAGGAGGATCTTTAGAAAGTGGTAGGATGTATGGAAAGCACTAAAGTAAAATTGCTGCATCTGTGAAAAAGACACATCTTCCATGGTTTTCTCCCATGAATCTGACCTTTAAATCCTTGCACTTACAGACACACACACACTCATATGAGCAAGCCCCACTGAAGAATTGTCTGTCTGCCTTGAAACAGCACCAAGGGGCAGATGGGCAACTCCTCCCCCTTCCCTGAGCATCCAGTTGATGAGGCAAAGCACAAACCTTATTTTCGAAAACATGTGTGTGAAGCTCTTGAGGTTGTGACCCAGGATGGGTCAGCCAATGTGCTGTTTAAAAAGCATTATATTATTCAAAATGAAATAATTTTTCTCTTTTGAATCACGGCAGTCAACTGAAGTGCTTCCAGAGCAGAGCCAACTGTTTGTAATTGGATATTTCACTTGTTTTGTGTAGTTTAGCACTGAGTCTCCACGTCGTCTGAGAAAAAAGAAACAAAACCAAAAAACTAAACACAAGAAAACCCCCAACCAAAATAAATTTAAAAATCTTTCAAAGTCAAAAGGATTTGCCAGGCTTGAGAATATTATTACTCTAATTAGCTCATTTGTCAGAATAAGAATGAAAACAACGCTTGCCTGTTCTTAGTTTATTGAGGTGCTGCCCAGGCCAGGACAATGCTGATGGTGGGGTTCACATTTCCCACCTCCAGGAGGTTCAGCCATCACTGCCCAGGTGGAGCTCTCATGTTACCTGCAGTGGAGTGGCACCAGAGGGGAGGTTGGCATGTACACTTCTCATATGGCACGAAGGTTTCCCTTGGTTTGGTTTTGTCTCTGCACTGACTGGGTCTGTCGGGGCTGCTGGAATATGTCATTGACTCACAGGCAAAGATGGCCCATCACTGACAGTTTGACCAGAACACCTCTGTCCCAAGGGGTTATCTGAGCATAACTGTGACCAAGAACTGCTGAACATTAGATAAAAGACAGATTTGTTATATTAAACTGAAAATAGATGTCTCTGTACAGCGTGGCACTCTGCCCAAGAGCATAAATTGCTGCATCACCTTCCCTTTTCACAGGGTGACCTACCTCTGACACAAATGGTGGGTTAATGCCTGGAGGATTTAAAGCTTAAGCTCTCAAAATTTCCTCCTTGGCCACCTTTGCTGCAGGAAAGGTTGCGTGCTGCTGATCAAAAGAAGTTGCCGAGCGACTTTCAAAAGTGTTGGAACCATTCTCACAATATCATGTCTTTGTGTCCATTTTCCCTTTGATTTGTCTCCACTGAATGACCCAATACACAGTTAAGTGCTACCAGGTAGTTAATCACTTACCTGAAAGCATTAAGTAATTTTATTCACATATGCATTGAGTTGGCTGTCTGTTTGGAGATCTGGCAAACCAGCAGTCACTTGGAGACAGGAAACTCATGGGTTTTCAACAAATTATGTAAAACCCTAAGCAGTGCCTGATTTCAGAACTGAACTGTATTTTGCCAGGAATTCACACAGATGGGCCTGTGGAGCATCACAGGGGTTTTGGCCAGCTGGGTTCCTTTCACACTGTGCTTGGGAACATTTTCACGGTCACCTTCACCCCACCTGGCCTTCCCCTCCAACTCAGGGTTTTTTGGTCAGTTGAAGGATATGTTTGACTTGAGTTCCACTGAGATTTCACTCAGAGAGGTTGAAATACTTTGAATGCAGTGACAACAACAGAGAGAAACCAGGATGCTATGACAAATGGTAGTAAGATGTCCAATGAATGACATCAAAACCTGACTGAAGATAAGCCCACAGTGATACACACAGAGCCAGAAGACAGATAGGAACTGCAGAGGAAGCCAAGAAGGAACAAAGAAGTTATGATAAGACAGCAGCCAGGAGAGAACAATGCAGAAATGATCTGGGTTAAATCTGAAGCAGAAACCCATGTCTAGTGCCAAGAAAGAAACCTGAGGAACATGGCAGGGCTGACTGCAATACAACTGATGGGTCTAGACAAGAGGGAGAGCCCAAGTGTCAGAAGATCAGAGGCCCAGATGTCCTGATGTGGTTCCTTCCTCATCACAGAGGAAAAACTCCCAGGAAAAGTCCCTTACTGCAGACTGGAGTCCCACTCTTGTCTGAGGGAATACAGAGTTCAAAGGTGGGTGTGGAAGAAGCAGAGAGAGCACAAAAAATCCTGATGGTAAACAAAGTGGAAGTGGGTGAGGCAGGGGAACAAGATTCAGCTCCCACTGACGCATCAGCCATTTAGCACTGTTTGTATCCCCGTATCTTCCATCTCAAAAGGAAGGCACAGGCTTTGTCCTCAGGGCTGGTTTATCTGTGCCCGAGGGTGGTTGGCAGCAGGAGAGCTCCTGTGATGAGGGATCACGTCCCTGGGACAGAGGTGGCTCCAGGCTGACCTTGTGCATCAACCAAGAGGTGCAGTGGTGGGAACAGGAGCTCAGGGTGCTGGGACGGTGACAGAGTGCTGTCACATTCAACCTTTCCCTGTGGGCAAAGGAACTGACTCACAGAAACGTGTGTTGCTGTGCAGGAGGGAAGAGAGAGGTGACAACATGGATTAGGTTTGAACAGGGATGGAACAGGTCAAGGCATCCATCTCTACTCAGCAAAACACTGGGACGTGCCCAGCTGTAAATGTCAAACAAGTCCTGCAGCCTTGACTGAGGATTAGTTGTAAGCCTTTTCTGCTTTTCTGAATTAAACCAATGCTTTGAAAACTTTACAAACTTGAAATCAGGGACAGCAAAGCCAGTCTTGCTCTATTTTTCATATTTGTTCCCAGAGGCTTCTTGGCAAAATTGTACTCTGTGTACTTTTTCAAAAGAAATCTGGGACAGAATTACTTGAATAGGGAGCTATAAGTGATAAAAATCTGTTTATACCACAACATCTCCAGCCAAATGATTGACGTATACATTTCTGTCCTTCCATTGATGTAACTTTTCAATTTCCTGTTGATGTCTAAGCTTGATTTATTTTTCCATTTATTTGGGTTTTACAAAGAGCACTAAAGAGCTTGGCACTGGGGTCTCCTTTTTTTCTGTCAGTTCAACCCTCTTAGTCCTCGATCACTTCATTGTTTCTGCAAACAATGAAAAAGAGAGATGGAAAGAACAGCTGTGAACAGCTGGTTTGCTCACCAGGTGTCTGACTGGTGTTCAAGTATCCTCTTTTGAGGGAGGCCTGTATTCCCCGAAAAAGCCCCAAAAAATCTAAATTCAGGGCTCACTTTATTTGCTTCCTTCACACATGATGTGACACAGATTTGCAGATCTGAAAGAAGCCAGGAAAAGCAAAACAAAAAAGAAAAGCTCCCCCAAGAAACCTCAGGATTTTTTCTCTCCAGTTGCACTCCAGCTGAATTGAGCAGAGAGCTCTGCAGGACCTTCTTTGGCAGATTGTGCCAAGTTATTTTTAGAGACTCCTTTCTCTTCTCATCATAGAACTGCCCTCTGCTTCCTTCACCCAACATCACATTCAGCAAAGCAGTGGTCAGGAGCCAGGCCTGGAGACCTCTGGTTTTGGAGACACTTCAGCAGTGGCAGCCCATGGCCACGGTGACTCCTGTGTTTTATTCTGCCTGCAAATCTGCACACTTGGGCAAAGAGTCTCCACCTATTCCCAGCTCAGAGAAGTCCTCTGGTTCCTGTGTGTTGCCAGTTGTCCCAAGGTAGCAGAGTCTTGAATTCAAGTCAAGCAAAAGCAGATTGAATTCAGAAGCAAAGCTGAGTTACTGCCTGCAGATTTGTCATACCGGTGCTCGAACATGCCCCAGGAATAGTGATGTATTCCTTATGTATTCCTTACATCCTGCCCCATGGAGGTTTATTCAAGGCAAACAGAAAGAAGCAAATGCACATATGTCACCATGAGGGAGGACACAGATTGAGTGGCAAACACAACCAAGGAACTGGTCAGCAGCTCTGTCTTCAATGGCAAAAATGTGGTGAGCAGCACTGGCTAAAGCTGGAGCTTCCAGTTCCCCACCTGCTCTCTTACCCCTGGATATGGCACCTTCTCCTGAATGCTTCTACCTCCTGATTTTTCTGGGAGGTCACCTGAGAGTGCCAGCACCTATTTTTCCCTTCCAGCTGTGCTGGTGAGGAGGTCACCAAACCCAGCACACCCCCAGATGTGGGCACACCAAGTGCTTCTTGCTAACGTGCTCCAGCTGCTCCAGTCACAGTGAGCCAGGTCAGCAACATCCTCATTTACTGGGAATGAGAAGAGACAGAATATAGCCCTTAATCTTCATAAGCAATAAAACCAGAAGCTGTAGGTCTCACTTTGTCATTTCTCAGATTAAATGCTTTAGCACCTACAATAATAACTTGATTTCTGGCAGCCACAATGAAGTTAATAGCTCCTTTCAGCTAAACATACAGAGCAGAACATCGTGTGTGCCTAAACCCATCCCAGTTCAACAAAACATATGAGCATGGACTTCAGTTCCAGGGAAATCAGGGCAGTTTTGAGTTTGACTGCAAACCCAGAGAGGGTAAGCAAAAGGAGATTCGCTGAATTTGATGCAACCATGTTTACATCACTAATTTGATCTGCATCATCTTGATTGCAGCAGATGTGTTATGGGACAGAAGACAAACCAGGTAAGTAGCCCAGCTCCTCCAAAATTAAAACACAGTTTGAGTCTGCTTTATGCTTGTGTGACCTTTCCAAGAGACTGGCATTCAATATTCAACATTTGCGTTTTCTTTTTTCTTTTTCATAAGTAATTTCACCATTACTAATGAGAAGGAATTCACGTTTGCCTACGCTTCTTCAAGGACAAGTGGACTGACTAAATATCTCACAGCACATCAAACTACATTTGCCATAATTTGAGGTAATTGAGCTTTCATTGGATAATTATTTAGAAAAGTAAGCATGTTCCCTTTCTTCAGGTATTAATCCTCTATTGCTTCTCACCCTGCACAGTAGCATTGACTAATGGTATCCACAATCTGTTGATATCAGCCCATTATGTTGATAAAGTTACAGAGATTTATCTCACATGAAGAGTTGGATCACTGTTCTAAAACCAAGTCACAGGTTTCACCTTTCACATCGAATCTGTCTTCCTAGTTAACAAGAAAGTCAGTTAAATTGGAAACTATTTTTTATGAAATTCAGCATCATTGTTACATCCTACAGGAGATCATGAGAAGGGTTCCTATGTAACTGTCTCACCCTGTGACCCCTCTGGTGTGGGTTGAGCTCGCTCCTCTCCTCCCTCTGTCATGCAGCATCCTGGACTCATTGCACTCTCTTACAAAAATTGATTTTTTCCAGCAGAATCCCTATCCAAAGCAAAAATGTCACAGCAGGTGACATCAGGTCCTTTTGGATTTTGCTCCTTGCAGCATCAAGCAGAGCCAGTTCTGATGCCAGCAGAGCCCTCCAACAGGGAGCTGGGGCAGGACTAAACACCAGCCCCCATTTCTCTTTGATACATCTCAGTTGGGCCAGCGGTCTGAGTGACACATCTCACCTGGAGCCCCAGAGAAAGAAAAAGCAATCAGGAGAAAAGCTGATCAGCATCTGCCACCTCATGGTAACTGCTTTAATTTTCCTGTGGACCCGATCCTCTCCAGCTGAGACTTTTCTAGTAAGTTGATTTGCAGCTAAAGGAAATTGGATTTAAGTCAGTGTGTTTGCCCCTTGGGTATAAAGGGCTGTAAGTGGGAAGTGTTTTCATAGCTGTGGTAGCAATAGTGTTTGAGCTTTTAGGGAGAAGAGCTGAGATATGCAGGCAGTGTTTGGGAGCTTAATCTGGTAAGGCTTCAGTCTTTGTTTTGAGTTTCTGACTTTTTTCCAAGCATGATTTGGGGTATCTTTAAGCTCAGGTGCCAGCTGTCTCTCTCGCCTCTGTAGGACTGTTCACAGACTCAAAGTCAGATGTTTCAGTGACTGGTGTGTGTTTGGAGTCCCAGGAGGGCACTGTGGTACAAATAACTAAGCAGACCAGTTCTGTATCCTAGTGGCTATTTTCTACTTTACCTTTTCACCTTCCTTCTCGAATTTCTATTCCTTTCTCATAAGCAACACTTTCATACCTGTTTTCTGATGCTGTAGAGATGAAGTAGATAACAAATGCACCTATAAAGCAGGAAAGGGCTTAACCACTGTTCAAATGCTTCCTGAGAGCGAGTGTGGCGTGAGCAGCCACAGCGGGAACCCCTTCAGATGCTGAAGAGGAATTGATGCTATTGACCAAAAGAGCTTCGTACATAGAGGTTTCAGCTCTAATAAGCGGTGCTGTGTGTCGCAGAGGAGTTTGCTGGCAGCGGGGTCCTCCCGCGGTCCCCCGGTGCCACCTGCCGGACCCTGCGAGCTCCGGGATGCTCCACATGGAGAGCAACAGCACCTACGTGTGGCCAGCCGGGACCAGGCACTGGGAGCGCTGTGATGGTCTTACACAGCCCGGGGTGTAAGACGCCTGCAGGGGGAAGAAAAAAAAACCCCAAAAAAAAAAAAAAAAAAAAAAAACAAAAAAAAACACAAACCCAAAAACGCAAAAAAAACCACCAACCAAAAAAAAAAAAAACACAAACAAAAAAAAACCAAAAAGACCCACAAAAACAAACAACAAAAAAACAAACAACAAAAAAAACCCTAAACCTCAAACAGGCATAAAGTCACTCTGTTACCTTGTACTTGCCGGGCTCTGCTTGGGTTCTGGGGATTCAGGTCCCTGGTGCCACTGGAGATGCCTCAGCTGCTGTTATTTCTAGTGGCACTGGTCAGTTCCAGCCTCTTTTCACCAAAGTTCTCAAATACCATACATTACTTCTTGCCCTAGGGAAATGTGTAGGCAATGGAGGGCCCGGGTGAGCAGCTCCTTGTAGCAGAGCAGGAATAAGTGGGGGGGCCAGGCTCTTGTCCACCCCAGCTAGAGGAAAGCACGATCCCTAAAACCACAGGCTAAGCACACGCTCGTGTGTGGCCCCTCACAAACACCATGCACTGTTTAAACAGACATTTGGGCATTCCAGGGGCACCCCCCAAATAGCTGGATGGTTCTGGTATTGCTGTGTGCACACAAGTATGTAACACATCTGCTTTTGCTGGATTTGCTCTGGGCACTCAAGATTTGGGCTGTAGGTATTGGAGTAACTGTGGTTTGGCTTCTGGTGACATCAGGTTTCTCCCTGTTGCCCCAAAACCTCTGTGGCTTCTCTCTTAGGTTATGACTTGTATAAGGAAGGTGATGGCCTTTGGTAGCTACCTCTATCTATCCTGAGCTGCAGATGCAAGGTGTTACTATCCAGGAGGCAGCTCTGTCCTTTCTGATTTCCTGTCTCAGTCCTGTTGTTATTCTGTTTGGAATATGCTGATATTGCTGTCATCTATATTCCCCTCTTTCACACTGCACCAGGATTGAAAAGGTTTATTTCCTGGGGGCTATTTTTAGCAGTGACACCATGGTTAAGCCAATCCAGCCCGGCAGCGACGGCTCTCACTGCCTTGCAGCTCCGAGGTGCAGCCGGCTGGAATTGGGTCAGCCCTGCCAGGCATTTCCTGCAGCACACAAGGCTCTGCTGGCTATTGGGCTCCAGCTGGGAAGCACCAGGAACTGCTCTTTGCTTCCATATGGGTGAGTCCAGCAGAGTCTGGTCTCACTTGGATATTCTTCTGTGTGCATCCACCTCGATGCTTTGTGCACTGGGTCATCCTCCTGAGCTGCTGCCTCGAAGCCACCAGACAAAACTGTTTGTGTGACCAGCCCTAACCTGCTGTGGCCAAAAAGAGATGGCACAGCAGGGACCTGGTATTGAACTTCTGCACTGGATGAGAAGATGCTATAGTTTCTCACAGACTGATTTATTTTTTCAGACATTGCCTGCAACTCCTTTGTAGTTGACCTCAAAATGGAGCTCTTGTGTCTCTCTCCCACCAGAACCTCTTCCCAAGATTTTCTTTTTAAAATCTTTTTCTCTGATTGTAGGGAGGTTCTTTGCTGTTTTAATAACAACTGAACTTTTGTACTGTGAAATTCACTGTTCAATGGCTTCAAGCAAAAATTACAGAAAATATGTAGGTCTCTATTACATACATCTTTTCCCTTGATCCTTCCTCCCAACTGAGCTAGTGTTTGCAGAATAAAAGGTGCTTTTTGTCCAGAAGCATCTATAAATTGAGGTGGACAAAATAAGAGGAAAAAACCTGAGGGAAGGACTGAGTATGGAGTTGTTGCACTGATGGCAGCTGGTGGCCTTGGGTCTCCAGCCAGGAGCTCTGACCCTTGGGTAGGCTTTTTGTCAAGCGTTAAATAATAGAATAGTGGAATAAATAAGTAGTTGACTTCAGCTAATCCACTTTGAGAGGATATAGCAGAGGTTTTGTGCAACCCACCACCCCTGCACTCTGGCACAACTGCTGACAGAGCTGGTCTGGTCTTTGAAGCAGTTGTAGTGCAGATGATTTGTGGAGATCTGAGCAAAGTGTGTCCTACAGGTGCTGTCTCACCAGTCACTCTTAGACCCAGCCTACATGAGGCAGTGCTGCTCTCTGACCATCAGCCTGGCTCCTGGCTGCCTGGGGAAGCACACACACAGTGTGCTTTGCTGGGGTTTTTTCCCAATCCTGCAAAGCTCCTGACACTCTCAGTTGCTCAAGGCAAATGTGGTCCTGCTCACTGCAGAGCTGGGGCAGCTGTCATAGGATCCTCAGTGAGGAATCAAACAGGAATTTGAATGACTTTTCCTTAGAAAAGGGTGCAGGCATAAACAGCAGGAGGAGGGTGAGATGCCAAAGGCTGGTGAGGGATGGAGCTGAGGCCACAGGATGGGCAGGAGGGAGCAGTGTTGGGCAGGGGAGGACTCTGGGCCACTGATCCTGGGAGCAGTGCCAGCTTGCTGGCACACGCCAGCCCTGGGGTGTGTGTGTGCAGATGAGGTTCCCGAGGTGGTGTGATGTTGCTTCTCCTGGGACAGGGTTGCTGGCAGATGGTCTTAGATCCTGGCAATCCTTGGGCACAGGAGTATCAAATGGTGACAATCTATAGTTTGCCCTGTGGGCTGGGAGAAGGGAATAAGTCATGATACTGAAGCCAAATCCCCTCCTAGACCTCAGTTTTCTGCCCACTGGGTTGGACAAAGGCTGCTGGGAGCAGTTCCAGCTCGAGGGCAGGAATCCTGAGAATACAACAAAGGCATAAATGTGAGAACTTGCTGCAAACCAGGCCCTGGGTACAACCTGCAGGAGGTGTCTTGAAAGTATCACCTATTTTCACTCTAAGAGAATATTTCAAGAAGCTGCAGAGATGGAGAAACAAGAAAACTTTTCTCTCTCCAAAAGACCGTGTCTGCAGCAACACAGAAGGTGCTGTGGTAATGTAGTACCAGGTTTTACATTCTGAAAAATCCCCCTAAAAGCTGGCCTGGTGCCTATCTAAATTAAACACTTTATGCCATGTATCTCCCTGCTGCAGTGTTAGACAGAAATGTGAAACCAAGCTATTAGCTTGGAGGACCTTAGAGGAGACAATTCAGGTTTGGCAAACTTCCTGGTACTGGATAAATGCAAGGCAGAAAAGTCCCAGAAACTTTTCTGCGTGAGCACAGTGCTTAGTTTTCAGCACCCAGGATGCCATTGGAGGACCAGTCTCTCAGCAGGTGAACTATATATTTACTACTCTGGTACTAACCTTTTGTAGTGCAGCATGATTGAGATTTAAGACCGTGAACCCTTTTGCTCTTCAAAGGCCCTGGTGTTTCTGAACATTTTGGAGGGATTTTCAAATTACTTTGTTTCCCAGTGAGCAATGAAAATAAATCAATCCCAGTTCTGATCACTATTGCTTTGGAAGGGAAATGCACAATTAAGAGCCTGTCTTGAAAAAGTTTCAGCCTCACCTAAGCCACATCTGACAGCCAAGTGCCTGCTCCCCTTCAGACACAGCACGTGGTGTGTGACAGGCTCACAGCAGCAGGGTCACAAAAACGTGCATCCTGGGTGCTGTTGGGTTCCCTCCTCCTGCCAAGAGTGCTGCTGGCAGTGCCAGCCTTGGGATTGCTTCTCGATAGGAACAACTTCTCAGCTGAAGAGCCATGAGGGCAGATGGTGGGGGACGCAGCCGGTGTTGACCTTAAAACGAGCGGCGCGTGCTGAGGTCGACGGCAGCAGGATGGCCCCATGACATATTTCTTACAGCTTAGACGCGCCAGATCGGATTCCAGCTGACACATAAAGCCCTTTTCCACAGCTCTGGCAGTGTTAAGAGCTGGGACAGCCTAATCCCTTCCTAAAACCCTCCTGTGCTGTAACCAAAACCTTGGAGTTTCGTGTGGAGTGGCGAGTGTGCTGACACAGGGTCTGTGGTGCTCCTGGCACCACCTCCTGCCCTCTGTGTCTCCCTACACAGAGTGTCATGCACTGGGATGTCTCTGTTTCAGAGGAAGAGAGGTGGTCTCTCTAAGCAAGCACTGTGTGGGTGATGTGTGGCAGCTACGTGTGTCCCTTCTCACTCATCAGCTTAGAGATGCAAGAGGTACTTGGAGGTTTTGTGGCTGGGAGCCTGGCCCTGCTGACAGGCAGGGAACAGCCACATTGCAAACTTCTCTTTCTTTTCAGCAAGCAGGGGGTCCACGTGGGAGATATAAATTAGCAGTGCCCAGGCTCCAGAAATTCTGCAGTAGTATTGTACCTTCCCATATGTGGGAGACTCGAAGGGGATGGGGCAGCCTGTGGGAAGCAGGATCCTACAGTGGAGTTTGTGCAAGGGCTGGCTGGGCTGTGACACAGCAGTGTGACATGTCCCTGCAATCCTGACAGGGACTTGTGTAATAAACACCTTTAATTCACTTTAAAATCCTTCTGTAGCACTAGTCCAGAAGTTTTTAGTTGAAAGCAGAATCAGGTTCATGAGATTTCAAGAAAAGTTGCCTTGCAATGGCTTTCTAATTATTTCTGTATTCATTTACTAATTGCACAGCTTGGTTTTCTACAGCCCCAAAGCCCAAACCCACCTGAGGAAGGGAGGCTCTGCAAAATGCCCACAGAGAACACCCAGTTTGGTACCTGCCTGCCAAGGAAAGAGACGGTCCCTGGGCAAGGGGGATGTTTTCCTGTCAATATAGCAATCAAATTTAGCTTCTGCTACTGTAGGCAACGTGGCATTAAAAGAAGGAGCTTAAGTTATTAAACTGAGCTGCTTTAATCGTCCAGTTCAGGGAAATCCACTGCTACAGGAGACCTGAGGATTAGTGTATTTTTACCGCAAAGCCAATACATCTATTCTGATCAGTTACCGGCCGCTCACTCGTGCATATGAAACTTCACTCTCCGGGTTTGCACTCCACAGTATGGGACCAAATGGAGTTTTATTTGGAGATTGACCCCGTTACCTTGAACCTCATCATTCTGGTAGCTAGTTATGTCATTTTGCTCCTGGTTTTCCTGATCTCCTGTGTGCTCTATGACTGCAGGGGGAAGGATCCCAGCAAGGAATATGCTCCTGAGGTCCCTGCAGACACCCAGCCTCCGATCCGGCTGGTGGTGATGCAGCAGGGCTCCCCCGGCACTCGCTGGGCAAAGGGGCTCATCTCTGCCTACGAAAACCCCGCTGACCTGCAGGGGAAAAGGACTACTGTTGTGTAAGGGGACCTGCCCTGCAGCCCTGGCTCCTGCCGACCCGCCTGCGATGTTTACTCTCCGCCTGCAAAAGGATAACGCGCTCGCCAGGTAAGTTGAGACGCCGCTTTATTTGATACGGCACCATTGCCAAGGGGGGTCGTTTTATGTTGAGCCGTGTTCTGCATCGACAGGAGCTTGCAGTTCTGCCTGCCAGCCATAAAGAGACTAATTTCCCTTTGCGCTGCCTCGCAGCCCACTGGCAGTCGGAGGCAGTGACGCTGTTATCCACTCAGGCACTGATGAGGGGCCTTGGGTTAATCTCGACTTGTGCCTGGTACAATTATTTTTGCAGGGACACAGTGTTGTTCAGAGCATCCCACCCGGACAGGCTGAGCTGCGCTGCCGTGCAGCCTCGGCACATCTTCCTCAGCCAGCAGAGTGCAAATGACCTTGGGAGACTGTTCCCATCTCCCCAGGGAGAAAAGAAACACTAAGGATTTGAAAAGGAGAAAGACAGTGCCTTTCTGATAGGAGCCAGCTGCTGCTCCCATCAGAATTTAATACTTTCCATGTTGTCTGTGAGCTCCCCTGAGGGCAGTACCAAGCCCATCTAGGCACTTATTTTCCATAGGTAGAATGTGAGCTCTGCTCTTACAGGGCAGAGTACCCCCTGCCCCACACAAATCCCCTGACAGGATACAATATGCTTCCTGGAAAAGGGGGGTTCAAAGCCTCCTGCCCAAGAGAAAGCGTAAAATGGGGTAAATTTACCAGTAATGTGATATATGTGAGTCATCACTGCCATCCATCCCACTGGAACAGGAATTTCTGACCCTACATCCTGGCTTTCAGTGAGCATCTCCACGTGTCTCACCCTGTCTCTCCCTCTGAACCTTCCTTCAGCTGTATCCTATTCCAGCTGGGCCACATGAAGGCTCTTATTGTATCTCCAGTAGATATAGCATTGTCTGCATCAGCTCCTGTTATTCTTCCCATAATTTGGGAGATAAAAGCTCAAGGCCTTTCTGGTTAACAAGTTAATTCTTCACCTGGCTGCCTTTCTCCCTCTCAGTGCTTAATGGGATGGTTGACACCACGTTACTGTGTCCCTCTAGATAGTTCTTGAGTTCCTGTGGGTGGTAGTCTTTAACTGGTGGATTTTAACTGGTTAGCAAGGAAAAATTAGTACTGGACCTAGACTGTTGCAGTTGCCTGTCCCTTATGCTGTTTCACATCATCTCAATGTGAAATACCCACAGAGTCCTACAGAAAGCTTTAGCACAGTGAGATTTATTACCTGTCTGTGTCAGGTGTTGAGGATGACTCACGGGATTGCAGTGGTCCTAATGCCTGGGGGACAGGCATTTTAAACACTTCCAGAAATAAACTGCAGTGAATTTGAACCACAGTTGAGCAAAGCTGTTGGCTGGATTGCATGGTTTGTACTCCAGCTGGGTAGGAGCTGTCAGCCTGTGCTACATCCCCAGACATGCTGGTTTATGAATCAGCCGCAGAACATCCTGGCAGTGGCAAAGAAATCTAGAGAGTAGCTTTTTATCTAACTGTATTTTAAGAAAGAGAGCCAGAATGGTTAGTGGTTTTTCTTTTAGTTTCCTAATTCTTGTGGGTGAACCCAGGTTTTGTTTTCAAGCTGTCCTTTATGCCCTTGTGAGTTATGGATATGCCTGGCTTGGGAAGGAAGCCTGAATTGGAAGGCAGGCTCCTGAGAGCTGGGTGCTGGAGTAAAACCCTTGATGTGATGAAACTGGCAATAAATCTGAAGTCAGTGGCATGACCCTCTTCCACGTATCATACTGAAATAATGATGTTGAATGTTGTTTTGGTTATTTAGCAACAAAAAAGTCAACTGCAAGCTGTAGCTGCTTTGGCAAAACTTGGCAGAGAATGAGCTCCTTGTATGTTATGGCCACTGTCACCCACGCAGGCTAGTGTTGTCTTTCTTGGGCTCTCTCTGCCTTCTATTCAGCCTGTAAGCTCTTTAAAGCTTTTTGTTGGGTTCATGTATCATCTAATATGCTAGGAGCCTTCTTGGTGATAAGGGATCCCTGGCATTAGGGAACAGAAATAATAACATTTGCTAAGAAGACCTTCGGGGGACTAAAAAGAGCTCAGAAATATCACAAAGAGGGTGGCACAGCTATGTTTTCTTTGATGGTGAGGTGTCACACTAAATGCCACAGTGCCAGCAGAAAAGCTCTGTGGTTCTTTGATGAAGGTCATGCAGATAATGTAATGATTCCACGACACGTGTGCCATATCATTGGCACCGTGTTTGTTTCTGTAAGCGACACGTGCAGACACAGACTTGGGAGGCTGTGCTAATAAATACATTTAGATAGCTGAGATTCTCCTGATACGTAGTTTTCTCTAACAGCAAACCTTTTGAGTGCACTGGCCACACTCCCCTGGCTCCTTGAAACTCAGTGCAAAGTTGCTGATTTTTGGTAGGGTGAGTTTTCTGGCTCAAGCTTTAGGAAGCTGGGCTGTGGTGGTGCCTGGGGAGGCTGTGGGCAGGGGGCAGTTCCCAGGAGCACAGTGTTCACTCACAGGAAAATTTATCAGTTGTGAGAGGGTTGGTGGACTCTGCCCTGAAACGTGGAGGCAAAAGCAACAAATGACGCTTTCCTTCTGACAGGAGGAGGGTAAACAGAGTAAATCCCCTTCTGGAAAATGAGAAACTAAAGTGCATCAGGACTTTGTCTTCCCAACAGGCTTTCTTAGTTTTGTCTATACCTGAACAATATGGGAGCATTAAAGCAGTGAGAGAGCCCTTGAGTCTGTACCAAGAATTCCAAGTCATCAAGTCACTGCCAGTGAAATTACGGCTCTGGGGAGGTCTCTGCTAGCACGCATTATTGAATGACCATGGCAGGATTAATGCATGCAAATGGGCTGTTATCAGGCCAAGCTTGCCAGAAATCACCCTTGAAGCTGCATTCCCTCGAGTGCCTGCAGTCCTCTGCCACATCCTTTGCACCACTGTGAGAAAATGGGGGCAAAATATTCTCATCATTGTTCAGTCTGTCCTGGGTTTGTGCCTTGCTTAATCCTGCCCGTGCCTATCTCTGTGTGGAGACGTGTGCTTTGCCCAGAGGATTAGGCACTACTTAAGGCTGGGATATCCAGCACAGAAATACTGTTCTGAAGCAGGTGCTGTTTGCAAAGGAGCAAGACGTTGGTAAAATTGTGTTACCATTTATTCGGCAGCAATATGAGTTGGAGAATATTGGATGGACAGGCAAGGATTTAGGAAATATGTTCTATTCCCAGTTCTGCACTTGTCTTATGGGGCATCCTTGGGCAGCTCCTGCACCTCTTTGCTTCATGTGTCTGCTCTGCATTTATTTTCTCTGCTCTTCTGCCCTCTGCGCTGAGGTTTCAATCTTCTTAGTCATTTATGCAGTTCATCAGGGGGTTGCTACAAAACTTGGCATGCAGGGGATGCACCTGAATTTCACCCTCTGAAATAACCCTGGTAGGTTCAAAGACAATAAAATAAAATATACTCCCACAAAAAATGCTTGGAGCAGGTGGAACAGAGGAGTTGATGAACAAGCCACATTAAATCTGGGCAAAGCCTGGACACAGAGCCTTGCAACACCTATGGTCACCATGGCACTCTGATGATCTGTAGCTCTGTGACATGAAGGGAACTGGCGGGTGCAGGGAGGATTTATTGCTGTTCTGCAGAAAGCAGGGATTCAGTCTGCATTGGCTTGCTTTCAGATAGTTTTAGTGCCCTTTTAAAGCCTTCATTAAAGGGTTTCATAGAAACAACGGGGGAAAAGAAAGATTTCTCGATTTCTCCAACATTCATTCAAGTCAAACATGTCATTAAATTAACTGAAAATACATCTTTCATGTGAGCCTGTTCCACTGTAAACATACTGTCTGAGCCTTCAGATTTCTTTATAAAATCCCTAATAAGCCACTACATATGAGTAGGGGATTAGTCCAGACAGACTAACCCATATTCACAAGGGAGAATTCCTTCCCATGCTGTGATTGTTTTGAATTTGAAAAGGGATAAATCTTGTCTCTTTTTCTCTTTTTTAGCACATTGTTTCATGGTGCAAATGTTCATCCTCTGATAGTGCTGAGGATAGAAGCACACAGTAACATGTCCAAGTCAAACCCCTTGGCTGTCAGGGGAGCTTAAGAATAGTTTTTACTGCCTAGAACTGCATCACCTTGCATTACCAGTGATTCAGCTTGTGCTTTGATGGTGCCAAGAGATAGGAATTGATACTGGGGGTTTAACTGGAAATACTGTTCTTCCAGCCATGAGCCAATACTATTTCATGCTTGGGGGAGCCCTAAAACCCACTTACCATCTTTCAGATGGATTAAAACCCAGAAGCCCAAGTCTCTTGAGCTACCTGTGTCCTTTTTATAAGGCAAAGCATCAGCCTGAGTCTCCTGGTCCTGCTCCAGCCCAAATGATTTTGTGACCCTCCCAAATGCCTGACTCCCTGTACAGAATCTGTTCTGCCAGGTGGGCTCTGGGGGTTCACAGCAAATCCAGGTCCTGCTGATGTCCCTGAGGGGCTCCTGCAGCCTGACCCGAAATAGCTGCTCTCAGTGGTGGATGGAATGGCAGCTGGAGCTGCAGTGAGGATGTCCATGTGAGGAAGGTGTGAGGGATGGGGGGCCGTGTGCTGGAGCCTGCTGGTGGCTGCTGCTGCTGCCCAGGAGGGAGGCAGGTGGGCTCCTGGGGCACCTCTCAGGGCTCTGAGCCAGAGCTCTGCTTCTTCACGCTTGGGTGGTGGAAAGCTAAATTAATTGTTTATAAATAAACGGCTCTGACATTCACAGCAGGAAGGTATCTGACTTATCGAGAGAAAAATCATAGGAGAAATATAAAAAAATAAAAAAAGGAAAATGGGAACAGCTGCCAGCTCTAGCTCCTGTCCTACTCCTGGTTTAATCTCATCACTCCCTCCTCCTCACGTGTGCTGGTTTCCTTGGAGACGCTGCTCCTTAGTTTCCCTCTCTAATAATGACACTGTTTGACATTAACATTTCAAAAAGGCATTTCCACCCTAATGTGACAAACTGGGTGCAGCTTTTGGAGGCAGATCCTTGTCACAAGGCATCCGAATCCAGCATGATGGTTCAACCCAGGCTGTGCATGGGTCAGCCTCGTCCCAGATCTGCAGCAGATGCTCTGTGTGGGCAATGAAGCTGTGTCCTAGTTTCTCCATCTGTTAATGGCAGTAATAATTGTTACACAAGTGTGGTGTTGGGTTGAGTTAATTAATATTTATGAAGGAACATGAGATCCTTTCACAGGTGGTGCTATGGAGAAATTGTTAATTATGAATGATTATATATTTGTGTCTCTTCCTGAATGCATAGAAGACCTGGACATATTGTTTAATCACCCACATTTCACACTCCTTCAGTACTGAATCTGATTGGGTCCATGATATAGCACTTCATTACTCTAAAAATACACTGAATTTAATTGCTATTGACTTCAGATGAGCAAAGAAGATAGGCTTAGCATCCAACTCTATTTTTAGTCATTGTATTTCCTAAATCATCAATACTTTTTTGTAACTTCATTAGGTAATATTTTTCACATTCTGTTTTTAGCTCGGCCACTTCTTTTGCATAAAGTGAATGTGCCAATTCCAGGGCTAAACCTTTCAAGAAAGAGGGGAGGAGGCAATAATTGGGCACATCCACTTTTGCCTTCTTCAAATGACAAAATAGAACCTCAAAGTAGAGGGATTAATGGGAGTTGCCTCAAGTTTATTGCTGGAAACTGGGCATGCATGAAACAAATATAATAATATCTAAAAAACCCATGAGTAGCAGCCGTTAATTTAATGTCTGTATGTGCCCTGTTCTTTGGGTATGACCACTGTACCTCTTACCCTCCCCAACAACAACCAAAAAAAGGCACTACTTGATGGAATTGTATTAATAGTGCTTATTACAGGTGATTTCTTTCCCATTCTCTGCATGTTCTTGCTCTCTCGGGAGCATGTTAAGCATAGACTTGACATAAGTCACACACTTCTTTCTTCAGAAAGAAGAAACCTCCTTGTTTTCCTTCCAAAAGAAGAGCAGAGGGCAGCAGCCTTGGCTTGCTGGACAACACACACTTTGCCTGTCCTGAGCCTGAAGGACACATCCCTCAGCAGAGACAAAGGATGTGTCCAAATTTCAGCTGTGCCCCACGGGGAGCAGCGCAGGGCTGTGCTTTGCTCTCTGCAGGGCTCAGGGCAACACCTCCTTTGAGTCATTTCTCATCAGCCACCAGCAGCTCTGCAATTTCCAGCCCTCCAGGCAAAGCACGCAGGTCACCACAGCAGAGAAGGTGTGAACTCAGAGACACTGGAGGGGAAGAAAAGCTTTTTACTGAGATGGGAATAGTATTTTATGACTTTTCAGGGTATTAGTTTGAGACCAGGTTTACACGGGAACCAGGGTGGTTTGATAATGGGTGGGTGTTTTTATTACTAGCAAAAACTCTGTTGGCTGACATGATTACACCAGCAAAAAGTAATTTGACAATAAGCCTTATTTTCCTTACTGAAACAATGTGTACTAACTTGGCAGATAATCTCATTAATTAATTGAAGCTCTCTTTACAGTTGATGGAGAGAGACAGCTTGTAGGGACATGCCATCAAGTCCCTTCTGGTGCAGACAAGGTTCTATAAAGCTGCATTTTTATTTATATACATATGCTGAATTGAAAATTGGGGCATCGCTTGTAAAGCCAAGAGTTCTATCCCTGGGGAACTGAATAGAAGGCAAATCTTTGGCATCAGGAGGCTCCGTGTTTGTTTTGGGAAGGACAGCTGGCAGAGATCCCAATGCTAACTCTGAACATCTGAGGAAAAGGCTGGCTGGAAAGAATTATGTCCTGACGCAGACAGGGGAAAGCCAGGAAATTCGAAGCCAGGACAGAGGCTCCAAAGTTAACTCGTTCTGGCATGGAAAATATAACTGTGAAGTATTAACACCACATCCCTGGGCCATAGATTTACAAAACATGCTGGGGTTTGAGTCCCTTGGGAGGAGGGAGGTTTTTACTAATGCACGGTGGCAGAGGATAGAGAACTGGTTGGACACATGGGAATGTTAAGCTGTGACTGGAGGAGAAGATATGGCTCATCACTGTCAAATCGTGTGTTTTTGCAACTGTCTTGGCAGGTTATTTGGCTTGGAAGGGGATGTGCTGCTCCCCTGTTATTGCCTCTAGATCTCTTTTCTTTCCCTCCAACCAATTCTGTCCTGTCAGCAGATCCCGCTGCTTCCCTCCTCCTGTGATTTTGTGTCCTCAGTATTACAAAAGTCCCTCTGCTTCTTGGGGTGACAGTTAAACTGCCATTAGGGGGATGTAAGACATTATCACGGGCTGGTTACTGGGAAACTGCTTTGCGGATGGACCAGCCACTCTTCCCCTTTTGCAGACAGAAAACGCTTTGCCTGCTTCAGCTGCTGAAGGGGAATGTGTGGTTTCATTTCTCCGCCTTAGTGTGCAGTGAAAAACAGGATGCCCCAGCCGGGGGTAGGGCTCCCAAGAGGAGAGGGCAGTTGTATTTGAGGTAAGAAGGCAAAGAAAGGTTCCAGCAGTGGCAGGGGGAGGCGGGTGAGTGGTGCCTGTTAAAGCTTCCCCAAAGATGACCCGAGCCTGACCCGCAGGGCAGAGCTTCAAAGCACGGTCATGCTGTAGGGCTGCCTTTTCCTGTTTTGTTTAACAGCTGCTTGGGAGGACGTGGGTTGTGGCCATGGTTTTTCTGTGCCCTCTCTGCTGGGAAGTGCTCAGGGTAACCTGGAATCGCAGATGTTACAGAAGCCAGATCATTTGCATTTCTTTCAAGCAGAAGTCAAGCCATACTTGCTGGATGAAAAGGATGAAGGCAAATGGCTTAAGCCCAGGCTGTGCTCTCATCACTCAAGGGTGAAGCACCACTCTTTGTTTCTACAAGTAGCAGTCTTGCTCTCCCTTGGACTGGAGCAGGTCCAGCCTCTTGCTATTACTTGCTTTCCAGGCAGGTGTACAGCAGCACTCTCACCTGTCTGCACCTTTGGATCTCTGGGTACTCACCATCCTGTGCAGGTGGATGGAGCAAAACCTGAATCTCAGCAGCCCCCTGCCCATCCTAAGAGAGCAGACCCCACAGGATGAGCACCAGGACCTTGTGAGTGGCACCAGGGCCTGGTGGGACATGTGCTCTGACTTGGAGCAGGGTGTACAGTGCTGTGAGCTGTGCAGCTTCCTGCATCCCTGCACCCTGTTAGCACAGGGCTCGAGAGCATCCTCCTGGGTCAGCAGCATTTTGCCACTCTCGTTTGGTTTAAGTGCTACCCTGTCAGATTAGCTCTGCTCCCACAGGGCACCAGCTTTTCTGTCTTAGCGGATAAACCTCTGGCAGCCAGATCACATCGTCTCAAACTCGCAGAATAACCCGCCAGAAGGCAGCGAGGGCTCGGATAAGCTCTGAGTTCAAAGGGGCACTTTGGGCTTAGAACTCACAGTGTGCCTGCTCATGACTTTAACCTGGGACAGGGACATCAGGTGCCTGAGGTGACCGGAGCAGGACAAGGCTTCGGAGAGAGAACTGGGTTTGTAGGTGCAGCCCTGGCTGCTGCTGTGGCACAGGCTCCTGCATGTGGTGGAGGCAGAAAGTGCTTTAATCTCTTGCCATGGATTCACAAAACTGAAATCATCATAGGGCATATCTCCTAATAAAAGGTAATATGGAATGAAAGGCAACTATATCAGCTTCTTTGGTTGTTATACCCATATAAATGTATAATGCATACACCTACACAGGCAGAGACATGTCTTTGTGCACATAATTACAGGCTGTTGCATAAAGATTGCAGGTGCTTCTATTTTAACCCTGTATTACAGTATCTTAAATTCACAGAAGTCTCCCCAGCTTGATTCTCATTCTTCACCTCACCTTGGATCACCCTCTTTCTTCTCCAGAAGCTCAAGGGACAGGGCAGGTGATTTGACAGTCAACTGCATAAAGCAACTACTGGCCCAAGCTTTCTAAAAAAACACGTTCTGGGATACAGGTACAGGTCATCACATGCCCTTGGTGTCTCCCCACAAATCCCTGGTCTTTCCATGCTCCAGGTTTTGGATTTCCAGGGGTCAGGTTCTGTTGCTCAGGATCAGGTGTGACCCTGGACCAGGTCTGAAGGCAATGGGCTATGCTCTGCCCGCCCTTTCCCTGCTGCAGGCAGGAGGTTACTCAAGGTAATTCAGCAGCATTTCAGTGGAAATACCCGGGGGTGATGTGAGTGCAAGTGCAGTGCAGGAGAGGGGCCCAAATTTGCATGAGTACAACCACGATTACTATTTGGCTGCCACATTCAGAGCCTGTGTCAAGCCAAGCTTTGGCTGCTGGATGTGCTGCCCCAACTTTCTGCCATCCCTCCCTGCTTTCAGGTCCAGCTCTCTGACTGTTGGTTTTCATGCTCCCTTTGTTGTTCTTTGTACAACAACATGACCACTAATTGCTCCAGCTAATTACCTGTTAAAAGACAGTGGCTTGGTCCTCAGATCCAACCCCTGGATTTGAGGAAAGCTTTCCTGGGAGACAGAGGCAATTACAGCTGTGAACACCCTAAACCCATGGCATTAGAGGTGCACCTGGGACACCCAGCACCTCACTTTGTTTTCCCTTTGAGGGCCTCAAGCAGTGTTTTTAATTAGTTGAAAGTCAGGATGCCTTGTAGTGGACAGATGGCGTTTTTCAAGTGGAGATGGGATGAATGAAATCGAAGATTTGTTTCAATTTGAACTAAAATACTTTGTCTAGTCGGACTGTTCCTCTGGCATCTCTCCATGGAAATACAAACCACGAAGTGGCAAGCTTTGGATTTTACACTCAAATTCCTCTCTAAGAGACTGAGTGTCCTGTTCAGCACTGATCTCACTGGGTTCCCAGAGCTGTCTTTCTTTGTTTGACCTTCGGTGCTATAGCAAAAACTGCTTCTTTGTTTCTTTTGAAGACTTTAGTACCTGACTAAGGCATCTCATCCTCTGAGTAACTTTGAACCTTCAGAACTGGAGTCCTGCAGCCCCACAAAACCTCCCACACAGGGGATGTGTAATGTTGCTGATGCAGCAGCTCTGGCTGCTCCGTGCCCAGCCAGGAGCAGCTGCTTGGTAACCAGACCCTTGTTTTTGTCAACCCCAGATCCCATTTCAGGTAGACTTGTACACAAGCTATAAATCATCAAGTCTTTTCTTTCACTACCTTTTGCATATAAGGTAATAGGAGTCCTACTTTCCTTTGACAGTACAGTAATTTATCATTTGACAGTGTTTTAATGAAAACCCTGCTGTTCTTCTCCCTGGAATTTGAGAATCAATATTATGAAGAAGTCCTTCCTTGACCTTTCCCTGTTGGCCACTCCTGGAAATTAGAGTGTCTTCATTTTAATGAGCTCAGAGGACTGGGGAGTTGCAAGAAAAGAAAAATGTACATCAAAAATACCTAACCTTCTCCTGTGAATGTGTCAGGACATGTTTTTAGATACAAAGCTCTTAACCTGAACAGGCTTGTTCTCTCCTTATTTTGTGACTTCTCGAGCTGAGCTGTTTCTTGGCTCCAGCCTATGGTTTATGATGCAAGGCCGTGTTTACTTTGCATGAGGTATGTTGCAAAATATAGAGCAGATCTTCAGCTGGTGTAAATCACCTCTTTGCTCCCCTGTCTATCCCTTCTGCAGTCAAGCCTAGGTGGCAAACCATGGGTGACCTGACTCTGTGTGTGGATATACACACATATAAACACAGAGATGTTTGTGATGTGTGAGCATCTTTGCAAGGCTTCCAGGAGCTGTGTCTAACCTGGCAATGCCATTGTACAAGTGAAGTTCAAGGGTTTGTAAGCAAAACCAAAATATTTGTCAGTGGTTGATAAAACTCAGATTAATTTTTTGGGGTTTTTTACCAAAAAGTTTCAAAATTGGCCAGGTATCTCGTTGCCTTTCAGGGTGTTGAAAAATTTCCTTATTTTACACTTTTTGGTGGGTGAGATGAACTGGTGATTATGAGGTCCATCAGATCTCAAGCCAAGCTCATGGCTGTGGAAATACTCCTTCTCTTTTTTACCAGCCTGAGTGCCTGATGAGAAATCCAGTCTGCTCCCACAGCCATGGGAGAGGGATGGGTACTTCCAGAGGAAATTCAGGTCTTAGGTGGACTTTGTGTCCTCTCTGGTGACAAGGCCCTTCATTTGGATTCCATTGAGAATAACACAGGTTTGGTCTCTACTGTACATTTTGGATTTCTGATCCTGGATGTGGTGTGAGCACAGCTGTGTGGAAAATGCACTGCAGCTCCATGTCTTAGAACATGTTTTCTGTGGGAACTATACGTTAGAATTTGTATAGGTTTGGAAGTTGTGTAAAGAACTCTTTTGTAGTACTACACACGTGCTATCTTACATACATATTTATTTAGTAGTAAGATGGAAAGCTTGGAAAAGAACTGTGTTTGCAGAGGCTGTAATGGCAGAGGTTTCCTTCTCATGTCAGTGCTCAGCACATAATGGAAGCTGATATATTATGGAAAATCTCTAGGAAAGGTAATTTATTCTATCAATGTCAAATACCCATACAAGCCAGTATGGCTCTATATTTATACCTACAGAGTTTGTTTGCACGAATAGCGGTGAAATGAACAAAAAAACTCAACCACAGTGAACCTAAACAACACTGGAATATGGGAGGAGTGTTAGCAAAGCTGTCCTTGCTGCTGCTTCAGTGCATTTATCCAACATTAGCACTCCCCGACCAGGACTGAACAGTTCAGCCAAAAGAAGAGCCAAGGAGGAAAAGTCAGTGATTATTGGTTGTGAAACCAGGGCAAAATCTGGAGCAGCCCTATGTAAATGTGCACATTGCAATGGGAAGGCATGAATGTGCATACACAAAAACCCCTCAGGCCTTAAATCACAAGATCTTGCAGTGATGCTGCGCCAGGTTGGGATTGCTCTGCAGAGCAGGATCTGCCATCACCCAAGGGCTTCTTTGTTTAAGGATGGCTTTAGCCTTTGCTGGTTTTAGCCCATTTTTAATAACTACTTCTACAGGGCAGCAGAAGACAGGGCTCACTCCTTCAGTGCTGCCTGAAGTCCCAGTGTAAGAAAAGTGATTGCAATTTCACATCAAAAAAAGTTTGCCAGAGCTGACGGTTCCTCACTGTGCCCTCTCCAGGGAGGTGGGTGGTTAGTGGATATCACTTTGGCATTATAAAAAGGGGAAAACAGCTGCAGTTTCTACAGTCAGGTAGCTGAGCATGGTCACCCCAGCAGGGAGATGGTGTTAGGCTCACCTAGCTGTGGCACAGCACAAATTAGACATGCCTTGTCTCCCCAGGGATTTTACAGCCATGGAGCTGTGTGTGGCACATTAATTACCCTGCCGTCAAAACAAAGCCTTCTCCTGCACTGAGGACAAAGCTGCTGGACTCAGGAGCTGGAACAGGGCTATGTGAGGTCAGGGTGGAGGTGAGCTGGCAGAGCTCCCCAGGGCAGGCACACAGTGGCTGCCTGCATTCCCATGTGCTTAGCTCAGGCTGCATCCCCTGCTATCGTGTCCATTTTTGACAACAGAAAAGAGCAGCTTTGCCACCTCCTCTGTGTGAATGTTGGCAGCAGGACGGGCATCGTCCCACTCACCTCTGAGCTGGGAACTCTCAGAAGTTACCAGAGGGCACAGACACACCACAGCCCGTGCTGTGACCAGCCCTTTCTCAGCAGCTGGGTGCACTGTGTGTGTGTGGAGGGGGTCAGGGTGGGAACCCCTGCAGGGACCCATCCTCACAGAGCTCCAAAAGCAGTGGCAGATGACTGGGATGCTGTCCCTCATCCCTCGTGGGCAGATCTGTCCCTCACGGGTGCTGGGACTGTGGAGATGAGCAGAGCTCATGTCTTCATGATGCTGCTCTCCATCCTTCCTCTGTCAAACCCAATTTGCAGTGGGTAAATTGTGACCAAAACAGATAGTCTGAACTGCTTGTGTTGGCTTTTTACATTTCAGTATAAAAGCAAGATTTGGGATGCAAATCTGTGCAGCCAAATAGCTAGAATAAAGGTCCAGTGGGCAGACCTGATTCCCACTGGCTTTGCTGGAATCACAGCTTGTGAGACCAGCTGAGGATGTGCCCTCCAAGCTGAGCAAATGTCTGGTTCATTCCTGCCATGCCATGTTTAGTGCAGGACTGCTTTTGGAGGCAGCCACGTTCATCACCTGCAGCAAAGTTTAATGGAAAGCCAACCTTTTTGGCAGCTTTTTATTGCAGGGACGGGAGAGGGTTTATGTGAACTGGATTTGTGAAGGCAGTTGTGCAAATATTTGTCCTCTGCTCCTTAGCAGCAAGGAGATGAGTACAAACAACATTTCCATTTAAGGTCCCAGTCACTTGTTACGAAAGACTTGATCCAGTTTTGGTTTTGTTACAGACCTCCAGCTAGGTTTGCAGTTTGTGTAACGTGTAGCTCTGCCCCCACTCCATAGCCCTGAACAGAGGCAGGAGTTGTGACAGAGCAGTCCTGCAAGGATGGAAATCCTCCTGCATAGGGAAGAGTTTTGGTCTGGGTAGTGGCTGGAAAAAGGGCACGTTTGGGATCCCAAATCACCAGTACATTCCATCTACGCCTCAGGTTATCACAAGCATCCACCTGCTCCCCGTGAAGGTGCGATCTAGCCATGAGCATCCCAGCAGCAGCACAGCCAGGGCAGGTGGTTTTTACTCAGTGGCTGCTCCAGGCAGTTCTCTCCTGTGGGCACTGCATCAGGAGGGAACTGTTCTCACTGCAGGAGAAAAGAATTCTAAAGACAAAGGAATTCTCAGGAAAATTTTAGCATGCAGATTCAGTGCCCAAGTTAGATTAGGACTGCTCTATAAATGACCCAGGGTCAGATCAGCTTATCAAGACTGCAGTTTATGAGACATCTCCCTCCCAGCTGGGATTAAACCCTAGGCCACATATTGGAAAATGAAATATTGAATAGCTGCTCCCAAAGTGAACGTGGTATATCCAGTGTGAGATTTTTCCCACAGGAAAAATGCTGTTTGATTATGGCATTAAATACTGTGCAATATTAGACATATAAAAAAAGACTCCCTAATGTTAAGGCCTTTGATTTTGCAGTTTCAATACTAGCCTTTTATGCTGTAGGTGGAGAGACTTTGTGCTTAAAAATGCTTATTTTAACACCCCCCCCTTGTGCAGTGGAGAACAGTTCTCTGCTGTGCCCATAGGGAAACTGTAAGAAAAACATCAGTTTGAACAAACTGTGCTGGATGATTCAAAAACCAAAGTGATTTTGCTTTAATTTTCTTTAGTGACTTCATATTGGACTTTTATCATCATTGTAATTTGATATTAATATTTTTAAATTGAAGTGCAGGACAATTTCTGGCAGTTGTTTTTGGTAGTTTCCCTATTAATGTCTACTTAACTGGAGACAGAAAGAGCCAAGCACACATTTAATTATGGAGATGCCTGCATGACAGCATAAAATCTCAAATGAAAAAGAAACACTCTTTTAATATGAATAATCAGGAGACTTAAAAGTACCAGCCATCTTTAAATAGCAATATATTGATGACTAAAAGCAGCACTAATGTCCAGTGCACTCTACAGCCTGGAGTTTAACGAGCATTTCTTTTAAACCTTCTACATTACAGGAATGCAAGGGGAGGCACAGAGCATCCCTCAGTTAGTGTGGGATTAAAATCACCATCCAAAGGTCAGGCCTCTCTCTGCCCCCCAAAACTCCAGAGCCAAAGGAGAGGGATGAGCTCCTCCAAATAGCCCCTCTCCTCCCCTGAGGGACACCTTTCCTCAAAGGAGATGCCTTCCTTTTCCTCTGGAAGGGCACTAAAGAGCTTTTAAATGGTTAACATTAGTGAAAATTTACCCAATACAGCTCTACTGCCAAAATACGTGAATTTGGATTCCCACTGAAAAGCTGAGAGTACCTTTATAAATTTCTGATTAAAAGATCAGTCGTTTTGACTGAAACCTCCACAGAGCTTTCCCCAGTGCCAGGCTTCTCACAGCTTTGGGGTTCTTTTCTACAGTTCATGCAGAATGCCACGACAAGGCTTTGATAAAGCCCTGTGGAGCTGGAAGCAGCTCCGAAAGCATCTCTCCCATTTCTGCCAGCCGGGATGCTGTTCCAGGCACTCGGTAAGAGCAGGGCAGGGCACAGCTGCCAGCGGGGTCAGCCCAGGGCAGGGCAGAAGCCACCACCGTGCCTTGCAGTGCCACACACCAGGGGCTGCACCTTGCCCTGTCATTTAAAGAATTGATCCTGCTACAGCCAAGCAGAGCTGCTGTGACCTCAGCCAGGAGGAGCCCAGCACAGGAATTCCTGGGCTTTGATCCGCTGCCAGAGCTGTGTCCCCGTCGCTGGGGAAGCGGCGGAGGAAACAGATTTTGGAAGCGTGGCCTCCCTCCAAGGCTCCCGGGGTTCCGTTCCCAAAAAATGTGGCCTTGCAGTTTTGCACCAACAGGCTGCAGATAAGGAGGTTGTCACATGCAGTGCTGCAGAACAAGGCTAAGCCCCGGTGGGGATTCCCACTCCCCTCTGTGGATAACCAGGAGCAGCTCAAAAGAGACAGCCCCAAGGGAAAGAGCAGTTTCTGGAAAGCCTGGACACACAAACATGCAATGCCTGTTTATTTACTGATTTTGTTCCCCCTCCTTCTCCTTGCAAATATTGCTGCTGAGCCTCGAGACTCAGGAATCTGGAGGATGGGGATTTGCTGTCTGAGCGTCCAATCTTGAAAAACAGGTTGAGGGACTCCTGTACCCCTCTGGATTGTTGTTTATCCACTTGCTGTGCAGCTGGCTCCCAAAAACTTTCCAGTTATTAAGGGTTTTTTTCCCCTTTAGGCCTTCCATCAATTATGTGATGGGTCAGAGTCTCATTTGTGTGAGTCCAATCACAGAGTTATCTCACTGGAATGCTGTAGACTTTTATCCACCACAACAGAAAGAGAAGTCAGGTCAGAGTCTATCTGAAAACTTATCCCTTCCATCAAAGATAGCACAATTTATAACTCTAACTCAAGGACAGCCTGAAAATGAAGTGGATGGTGGACACAAGGCCTCACAAAGGTTGCCAATAGCAGTAACACTGGTTTTGCAATCGCTGTTTGGAGCCAAGAAGGCAAATTTGCACTGGAATCAAACCTCTTGATGCCCCTGTCTCTTGCAAGTCCTCTGACCTCGCAGCAATTTGGCCTGGCCACCAGCAACTCAATGTTACATCCCAAGAATTTCCTGCTGGCCAGAAGGGATATGGTGAAACGCAACTCCCTTTACTCTTTGTAACATCCCACAAATAAGAGAAAGAACGTTTGTGTTTTTGTCCTTGAACACCAGAAGTTACTTCTGCAAAAACAGTGACAAAAACCCAGTCTCTAAACATATCAGGGGAATTGCAAGTTAGATGATCAACCAGACCTTCTTATCCCTGCCAGTCCCTCCACTCCCTCTTCCCGAGGCTAACAAGCATTATTCAGATTGGGAAATATAGTAGGGACAATGTATCTGATGTTTGTTGGGCTTTAGTAAAGAACGCTTTCCTTCTGAACTATATTTGTAAACATTTGTGAGCCGCAGACACAAATGGGTTCATATTTTATTAAGTCTGTTTACAAAACCTAGAAGACCTGAAACGACGCTGTGCCTCGGAGTACAGATGTTTTCTCCCTTTCCAAATATATTTAAGGAACCTCTAAAAAAATGAAACTAGCAGGCTGTCAGCAGGCTGCTTTGAGAACAGGCTGGCAGGAAGGGCAGAGGGAGTTCACAGCCTGCTGGGCTCCTCACAGCCCCTGCCAGCGAGGCCAAGCTCCCGTGCTTTGTGACCCACCCAGGGAGCTCACACACCTCCTCGGTGTCACTGCCTTACAGTCATCTTCATCTTCCTCTCCTGTATTTGTTTGGGGTTTTTTCCAAGCTATTCAGAAAACTAAGTACCGTTTTAAGCTACGACACAACCATAGAAAAATAATACAATCCAAGCAAACTTATCTTAAAAATCTCAAAATGAGACACTATCCCATCAGAGCGAAATTTTAACCATTTAACAGCTGACAAGAAATCAATTTGTTTTCTTTTGCTAAATTTGTTTAAAATCTCCAAGCGGTTCCAAATGGGATGTAGAAATCATTTCCTCTCGGATGACAAATGACAGGCTGAGTTCCACCCACTCTGTTCACTTTAGCCTGACCTAGAGCTGATAGGAAACAATGAGCGTCTTTCCGTTTAACTTAAATGGATTTTGTGTCGGCCCCATTAAGTAACAGCTTATTTCCCTTCATTGATTGTGATGTCAAAGATGAGGTATTAAGAGTGATTATGGATGGCAGACACGTTCACAGAGGAAAAAAACCAATGGTGGGAAGAAGAAAGGGTAAAGGTTTTTGTGTGTCAGTGTTAAGAACATCAATTAAAGATGGTCCACTGTGGAAAGGGATTTAAACATGGAACTGCTTCCATCTGGCTTTGGTGTAAGTGTGAACTTTTTACATTTACTTTGGAAAAGACGTGAATTTGTGGATATATAAAATATTGGCACCAAAGAGAAATAAGTCAGTTCTGTGTGGGTAGCACATTGCTACAAAGATGTTCAAGAGCCCCCACTTTTGGATGCCAAAATCCAACATCTGTGAGAGGGCAAGAATGGTCCTTTTCTCCCCCAGAGGGGGATGCAGCTGGTGGCCATGCTTTCCTCTGCAGGCCACAGGAATGAGACCCCATCAGTGCAACTCAAGCATGGGGTTGGAGACTCGGTCTCTTAGGATCTACTGAGGGTATCCACTGTTCTAATACAATTAGAGGAATTCTTTATTCTCTGTTGAAGACATCCTAAAGGCAGCTACAATACAGAGTCTCATGACTCTTACGCCTTTGGTTTGAGAAGCTGAACTGTGATTTTTCAGATGCTCTTTACAATATGGTCCAAACTGAACCTGAAGGCAATGACAGCTGCTTAGTTCCTGAGTCAGGTTGTCCTGATTTGGCCTTTTGTATAAAATTCTCTTTGTGAGTGAATTTTACCTTTTCACTGCCCTTTTTTAATAACCCCCTCTTTGCCTGTTAGCCAGAATTTCTGCTGGAGGAACTGATTCATGTTCCAAGGGCTATGGGTCACCATCTTTTTTATGGTGCCAAAGAGAGCCAAACCCCTCTGGCATTTTTTATTTCTAAAGAAGCCTTGAAATCTGGCACCTTTATGACTAAAGCTTCCCAAAGGAAATACTACATAATCAATATCTGAATGCAGGAGACTTCTGTACTTTTTTGAAGTAAAAGTTCTCTTCAGTCATTAACAGACTTGATTCATCTGATGACTCAGAATTTGTGCAGCTGCTCCAAGGCCATTTCAGACACTGAAAAGTGCTGCTTTTCTCTCCTTCTCTAAAGACATGATCTTTTCTCAGTTACATGAAGCACCTCCTGCCCTTGTGTCAGCTTCTTCATCTAAGAAGATTATATTCAGAACATGCAACAAGGAGGAATGTGGTTGAAAACATGGACTAATATCAAATTTGATCTTTGGTTTCCCCCATATGCAGTTTGAAATCTGTGTCCTTTTGTTTACTACTGGAAATGCAATACATGGCAGAACTATTCTTGGATACACAGACCAAATGACTGCAAAATAAGGTTTTTCCATTGTTTTCCTGAAATTAAACTTCATTAATCACAGAGATAATCATATTATATTTTCATGTCTGTCTCTTTTTTAGGAGCTTACTGCTCATTGATTTGAAGTCCCTAAACCAGATACATTCTCTCTAGATTTTGGTTTAAATTTTCTAAAAAATTAGAGCTCACATTTTCTAGACACATTTTGGTTTTATTCTTATTATAAAATTCCAGTTTCACAGCAAATTTTAAAATTCAGCCATTGCTTTCAAAGGGGTTCAATGGCTCAGTTCACAGATAATTTAAATAGTCAATTTTAAAATATCACTTTCTTCTGAGTTTGTAGCTGTGCTACTCCTTTCCCATTAATTGCTGTCATATTAATGATTCTTATTGACTTGAAGTACTTTGGTGTTATTCCCCAAGGAAACTGTTTATTATCCCCACAAAATCTTGTGGGTTTGTGGCCACGAAAAATACACTTGCCTCAGAAATACTGACAAAAGAGAAAGCTTCAGCAGAATCTGACATTTCATTATGTAGCCTAATGTAACCTAATACAAGGCCCATTCCTCTCAAATCCCTTGTTTCACTTGCAGGAAGTCTTTCTATTATATTAGTAGCAATGCTATAATCCCATTTCAGGTTTAGTGCTGGCACAAGAGCTGCGACATCGGGTAAATATTTATGTTTCAACATTTCTGCTGCAAGTGGCTGCCTATGCCAAGGCCCTTCTTAGATACCTGTGTCACCCTGGAAAAATTGTCCAGGCCAGAACTAATTCCATTAGTGTTTGGAAAGCTATTTATAAGCCTGCCTTCAGTGGGATGACCTTCTTAATTAGGTTGGGAGAAGGCTGAGGGAGGGAGAGGTGCTCATTTCACAAGGCCATTGACATGCATTTCAGAAAGTGATGCTTCTCCTTCACACTATGTTCAAAAAGACTGTCAAATAAAGCAGAATCTGGGTCAGTCTGCAGCAAGGAGAAAAAAAAGCCAACAGGTTCCTCATCCTGGTTCAGACCCAGAGAGTAACTTTTTGCAGGGCAGCTCTGCTGCCACGTGTCCTCAGATGTGCTAACAAAGCCCAAACCCCTTTGTTCTCTAAATCCAAGGAAGGCAAAGGACTTTACCACTAAAGCTTCCAAATCAAACCATCACCTTCCTCCATTACCATGTATACCCCTACAACAGGAAGGCCAGATCCTCATCTTCTGTTTGCTATGAAGTCAAAAGAAAGCAGAAGGGTATTTTTCTCCACCCTTATGTACCAGAAATGCTTGGTTGACCCTGCCGTGTGGGCTGGGAGTGGAGAGGCGTTTCACCTGTCAGACTCGTTTCCGTGCCTCATTAGGGCCCAGTGCTTCACTCCACCTTCCCACTGCATTAAATTAGCCAGGAGCTCCCTGAGCCCTGGTGTGCTGCCCTGCTGCCTCCACAGCCACCCTGTCACCACTGGCAACTCCAAAAAAGTAAGTACCTGGGACCATTAGCAATGTCTTGTCACTAATACATCCGTTTTGGCACCCGTGGAGCTGCGTCTCTGTTATCTGTTTAACAAATCAGGAGCCTTGTTATTGTGCAGGCTCATAACGAGAGCTCGTCTGTGCCAAAGGACCAGAAGAAACTCAGCTTTGTGTGAGATGTTTACTTTTAATAAGATAACCTCCTGATAGAATTTCATTCACCGCTTGACATCTCATGTGGCAATTAAATTTTCATCTTGGGTGGGGAAAAGGAAGCTTTTGGCAAGTCCTTGATGTTCATTTGATAGATTTGTGCAACCCAAGACAATTTTGCAATACCGTGAAAACTATATACCCCCCCTTCTGTGTCTCTCTTTGCATAATCCTCCAAAGGCATTTGATACCTGATTCAGAAATTATGTATGGCTTCATGTGACAATTTAATGTTCATAAATAGTCCAGGAGTGCAAATTTCTCCATCCCGAGACAAGTAGACAGTGCTTGTGAAGGACCAGCAGGAGATTCTGCATGGGTCAAATTTGACCTAGAAATAATAAGGGCAAACCACAGAGCTCATGTGCTCCTGACTGTCAAGAATTGCAATTAGTAACAGATTTGCCATGTGAACACCTCCTATTAGGTGTCAAATGAGAGTCTGCTGGGTATCAAAGCAGGATTGCCTGGTTCATTTTGGACAATCTATTTTACAAATACTTCACAGTCCTGATTGGAACTAAAAGTCTCTTTGCCCAATGAAAAAAATAATAGGTTAAATGTCTTACTAATGAGCCTTTTGCTGTTCGTTTTCAATACATTGCTCCTTCCAAGCACACTGTCTGATTGTGCCCCACAGCAGGGATTTCTTTCAGTAAGAAAAGTTCTTCCATCTTCTTGTAACCCTGAGTCATGTATTAAAATACGTTTCTGGCTGAGTGCACCAGGACATGTTTCTAGCCTTATGAACATTTTTAATCAAATTGACTTTGGGTATTCGAAGGTTCTTTTCTTACATACTTTGTAAGTGAGACTAATCAAACTAATAAGGTTTTTGCTTCCTTAATTTTGTATGCTTAATGCCAGTTTTTAGCATTTAGATTTAATGGTTCCATGGTCCATAATAAGGGTTTTTTCTGTGTGTGTGTGTTCTTTTTGATTTTTTTTTTTTAATTAAGGCATTGTGATTCATTAGATCATCAAAAGCAATTACAGAGATGAGTTCAACAAGAGTCACTGCTACTAAAAAATATGTTGTTGGTCAGGACTGCTCTAACAATATGTGTGCTCAGTAATTTAGTGCTCTCCTTAAGAGACACAGACATCAGTTCAAAATCTTTCAGTTTCATCGCCACTGTCATGATGGTTGGGGGTCTTCTTGACCTGTTTCCACTCAGTTAGGTTTCATGATATGAGTGTTTTTTTCATTCAAAGCAAACAAGTTTGAAACAGTGTTTTGTTTTTTTATTACCTATTTTAACTGTACCTTGAACCTGCACATCTTTGATGCTCCAGCAACAGGAAGTTACTGACCACAGAACAAAGGTGGAAAAACAGACTTTGAAAACCACAAGGAAAAAAAACGCTCTGTGATGAATTTGCTGGTAGAGACTAGATCAAATGTCCAAGGCAGCAGGGAAGGAAATGAAAATGAGAGTGGCTTGGGAAGAGACAGAAGAAAGATTCAAAGAGTAGTGGGAATGAGAGAAGATGAAGACAAGATCCAACACCTCCGTGTGCACCTTTGAAGGTGTCGGCACATTCATTTTACAGGAGTCAGTCCAGGTTTATACCAGAACCTCAAAGCCTTCCAATCATGGTGTCCACTATGTCACATGTTCCTGAACATTTTTAGAGCCTGAAAGTGCAAATTACTGGGGCAGTGGCAGAGGAATGCAAGGATGAGTGTGTGGCACTGAGCAGGAAGGGAGCTGCTTCTACCTCAAAATAAAGTCAGGACATTGGGATACTGCTGACACTTCAGCTGTTCAAATGTAGCTGTGTGAGCAGGTCTGGGCTCTTCAGTGGCATCCTCAAACTTGGCTCCTTTTGGATTAACAGATAACATAAGCAATATGAAACCTTATTACTGGTGACACTGTTAAATCAGATGACAGATTGTACCAACTTATTAACAGTGATACCTCACTGAGATTAATAGATGTATCTCAGGGAACTAGCTTGGCTCTGCATTTCAGGAGCTCTCCTTTCCAGCAACAAGCACTACCCTCCCCTTTGAGCAAAGCTGAGAAACTGACTGCCTGCAGTGGCCTTCTGGCCCAGCCCCAGCTGTCCTTTCAGCAAGCCCCTGGTGCAGACCAATTTATAGCAGAAATTATTCCATCCTGAAACTACAGAAACCGAGGGGCAATTCTTGCCATGGCAGTTTACAAAGCTGTTATCACCTAATCCTTTGCTCACTTCTGGCACAGAGGAAGAGCTGGTAAATGGGACTGAGGGCCATGAAAAGTCAGGTTTAGCCTGGTGTCCAGCCAAGGCATGATGCTCACACTTCCCTCTGCTGCCTGTGGTGGGGGTGGTTACCTGGCAGAGGTGACATGCTTGGCTGGGGAGATGACTTACAATCCATGGCAGCAGCTGCCAGCAGATCCCGTCTGTCTCAGTCTACCATAAAAAATGTTGACTTCTGGTATGGTTTATTTGCCTAAACCTGTGGTTTGCTTCGATGTGCCTCTACTAATCACTTTTGTCGAGGGCTGGAACCGTTCAAAATGCCACTGTAAACAAGATCTTGGATTAAAAGACAGGAGCAGGAATAGAACTTAATATTCTCCTAATTCACGCCCTGATTTGTACTATACAAGGCAACACCACATTCATCTTACGGAAACACGCTTGGCCTGGTCCCTTCACTTAGTGAAATAACCCTTGCATGCAAGTTTGGTTTGAGTAGATAAGATTACGGTGCACAGGCAGCAGAACTCGGACAGCTACTAGGGTTATCACAAGCAGTCTCACCACTGCCAGCTCCATTCAGAGAGGAGTAAATTGCCCCGTCATGTGCAGCTTTATGTGACAACAAAGCCAGGAGTGTTTTGGTGGGAATCTCCACACAGGGATGGATGCCCTGGGCATGGCAGTGAGGACACCCAGCTCAGCCTGTGCCATATCCTTGTGGAAGAGTTCCTTCAGCTTCCAGGCTTTGAAGACAAGGCATGGAATCAACGCAGGCTGGAAAACACCATTGAATTGAGTCCAACCTTTGACCCAATGCAACTTCGTCTACACTGAGTGCCACATCCAGTCTCTTCCTAAACACCTCTGGGGACAGTGACTCCACCAGCTCCCTGGGCAGCCCATTCCAATGCTCAACCACTCTCTGTAAAGAATGTCTTCCTGATGTCCAACCTAAACCTCCCTTGGCACAGCTTAAGGCCATACACTCCTATCCTGCTGCTGGTTCCCTGGAAAAGAGCCTGACCACCACCCGGTACACCCTCCTGTCAGGGAGTTGCAGGGAGCAACAAGGTCTCTCGGGGCTGAGCCACCCCAGCTCCCTCAGCCTCTTTCTCCTCATGTTGCCACCATCAACCCCTCATCCCTTGGCTGGTGACTGAGGAGACACAATGGCAATGCCACTGCTATCCCCATCCTGCTGCTTCCCGTGGGACCCCCTGGATCCCTCATAACCCTCACTGGGAACTGCGGGACCCCCTGCATCCCTCATAACCCTCACTGGGAACTGCAGGACCCTCTGAACCCCTCACAACCCTCGCCACCCTTCCCTGGAGCCTCGGGACCCCCTGGACCCCTGACAACCCTCACTGCCCTCCCGGGCACTGCAGAACCCCCTGGAACCCTCACAGCCCTCATCGGGCACTGTAGGGTCCCCCAGACACCCCACAACCCTCCCTGGATCCGCGGGACCCCCTGGACCCCTCACCGCCCTGCCCTGGAGCTTCTGGACCCCACGGAGCGCTCAGCCCCTTCCCCTGGACCCGTCACCGCCCTGGCCCTCCTCTGGAACCGCCGGACCCCCTGGGCCCCTCACCCCGATCTCCTGGAGCCCTCCCCGCCCTCCCCTGGACCCCCTGGGCCCCTCACCCCGATCCCCTGGACCCATCACAACCCTCCCCGCCCTCCCTGGACCCTCAGCCCCCTCCCCGCCCTGGCCCTCGCCGGGACCCCCCGGGCCCCTCCCCGGGGCAGCCGGGCCGGGGCTGCCCGCGGCTCCCCGCGCTCTGTGTCGGCGTCCGTGTCAATGTCTGTGTCCGTGTCGCTATCAGTGTCAGTCCCGGTGTGTGTGCCCGCGGCCGGGGCGGGCCGAGCCGCGGGGGGCGGGCCGGGGCCGGGCCGGGGGCCGGGGCGGGGGCGGGGGCACGGCGGAGCGGCGGGCCCGGTTAAAGCGGCCGCGGCCCGCCCGG
>JAWWEW010000042.1:4765665-4828445 GCA_035583185.1 Anabacerthia variegaticeps
GCCCGCACGGAGCCGCCCGCAGCGCCCCGGCACGCCCGCCCGGCCCGGACCCGCACCCGGACCCATGCAGCGGCTCCGGGAGCGGTTCCGGAGGTGAGCTCGCACCCTTGCCTTGCCTTGCCTTGCCTTGCCTTGCCTTGCCTTGCCTTGCCTTGCCTTGCCTTGCCTCCCCTCCCCTCCCCTTGCCTTGCCGTGCTTCCACCGGGACCCCCGGCCACGCCACGGGGGATCGGGGTGGGAAGGAGGGAGGGCAGGGCCGTCCCGAGCGGGGAGAGGGGGTGGGTGTGAGCCGGGCGTGTGTGTCTGTTTCTTTGTTTCTTTGTTTGTTTATTTGTTTATTGCTCCCGCCGAGCGGGTCGCGCATCACCGCCGGGCCCGACCTGTGGCTCCCGGGCATCCCTGTCCGGCGTGGACATCCCTGTCCGGCGTGGACATCCCTGTCCGGCGTGGGCATCCCTGTCCGTCCGGCCATCCCTGTGGCTCCAAGGCATCCCTGTCCGGCTGCCCCGATTGATGACAGAATCACAGAATCCAGAATGGTGTGGGATGCAAGGGATCTTAAAGATCTTGTTCCATCCCCCTGCCATGGGCAGGGACACCTTCCACTCTCCCGGGTTGCTCCAAGGCTCATCCAGCCTGGCCTTGGACACTTGCAGGGATGGGATGGTCCAGGGATGCTTCTCTGAGCAACCTGTGCCAGGGCCTTGCCACCCTCGCAGGGAAGAGAATCTTCCTAAGGTCCGGGCTAAATCTGTGCTCTTCTAGCTTAGAAATCAGCCCTTTTTCAGGTTGGAAAGATGCTGTTCATGTTGACTGGGTAACTTCGGTCAGGGTTGCTGGATAAAAACGCACATCTGTGGGCTTTGTGTTCTTCCTTGCCCACGGTCTGGGTGCAGGGCTGGTAACTGGATGGACCGTCCATCTCCTGGGCAAGGCCACTTTCTGGGGTGCCTTCCCTCAGCAGGTAGGGCTGCCCTGCTCTCCCTTCACCAGCTTGTTCAAGAAACTGAAACCCAAGTACTGAAAGGGAAATAAAATTGAAAGAGAACCGAAAGAGAAAAAGGCAAATGCAGTTGGATGTGCTAGCCCGCACCTCGGCTGTTGTGCTGGCTGGTCCTTGCCCCTGAGCTCAGATGTGCTGCAGCACCCACGGTGACTTTTTGCTGCCCACTCTTCACTTGAAATGTTGCCTTTTTTACTTGTCAGAAGGTTGAGGAGCTTTGGGGAGGTCAGTGGGATGCACAGGCACTTTTTTCCATGACCTAATCTATGCATGATACCACAGTTGTTTATGGATTCTCAGAGTATTGCAGATTTCCTTTCATCTTTGGTATCGTGCTGTAAGTACACGAACCTTTACACAGCGTGTGATTTCACTGATATTTCCAAATAAGGGAACTGCTTCTGTACTGATCTGAATTATTTCTGTGCCTCAGATGTTCAGTGATAGTAAAGATTATGTGAACAGTTACAAACCACAACTAGATACTGTCAAATCCAGGAAGGAAGGTGCCTAGTGAGGAATAATACAGCTCTATTTTTAACTGAATGAATTTGTAAAGAGGAAATATCAGCCAATTTGGTCAAAGCAAGCAAGCTTTTTATGAACCTTACAGATTCTCTTCAAAATCATACCTAAATGTTCATTGTAAAAATGTAGTGCTGATCTGTTTTGTCCTGCTCCTGGGTTTTGTTGTTTTTTCCTCTTGAAAACAAAGAGCCCATATAACATACCAGATACTGAAGTATATATTTAGATACCGAAGCAATTTTTAACCCCATTTATTGTGTGCTAATGCTGGTTTTGTGGAGTTACGCCCACCTTGTTGCAGGTTCTCATATGCTGTTGTTTGTGGTTTATTAGGTCTAAATGGCTTCTCCTGCTGCTGGAAAGCACAAAGAAAGAAAGACACAAAAAGGGGTAATGTGCTTTTATGCTGGTAAAAGGAAGTGTGAGGTCTTTTGAGCTGGATAAAGGAAATATACTTCCTGAAAAGACTAAAAAAATCCAGATCTTTGAGGCCATTATCAGTGCTTGCTGTTTTTACTGACATTTTGCTTCATGCTTAAAAGAATAATTAATTCAGCAGATGGGAATCATGAATAAGGCAAGAGTTGATTTCTGTTCTGCAGTTTGGGGTCTAAGCTTGCTGCGATGCCAGACAAATGCCATACAGAGACGTGCAATAGATTTCGGGAATTTGTAATTTATTTTTCTAAGCTGGATTTGCATGCAAAGACAAAGCATTAAGAACCCTCAGATTTGCCTCCCGCTTTGCCTCCCAAATACTATCCTCTCTTAATTCTGGAATCACCGTGAAACAGGCAGCATCTGCTCCTTGGAAATGAATAGGAGCTTGAGATCAGGGTCTGTCACAAAGGATGGATCAGTCCCTGTGTTTAACATTTGAAATATTTGAAGTATGTCAAGATCAAAGCTCGAGTAGTGTAAAGGGAGGGGTATGAGTTTCTTCCCTCTTGTTTTAAATTGTCATATGTCTTTCTCAATACCGCTTTTCCACTTATATTGGGAATGTGCTCATCAAAGAATGCTGTTTATGTGCTGTGGAATTCTGGAGTTTGGACTTCCTTGGCCTCAAGCAGATCTTGAGCATTGAGAAAGCATTTAAATTGTGAAAAGGAACTCACAGCTCAGTTCAGTGTGAAAGCATCCTGCTCTCTTGGCTGGCTGCAAACAGTTCTTAGTCTCTTAATTTCAGAAATTTCATATTCTGGTATTGAAGGCATTAATATTTTATCTTAGAGATATTGGATTGTCAGTATCTTAAATGGAGAAGTATTTATGCATTCTTGTGAGATGTGGTGCATATCCCCTGATTAAATGACTCCAGTTTCACTAGACCTGCAATTAAAGAATGCATCAGAGATTTGTTAGAGAATCAAAAGGCTTCACTTAAAGACATTTCCTGTAAACTGTGGTCCAGTTCAGTGGCACTGTATCAGACTGTCCTGCATTTGATGATAACCTTAATGAGTTATAGAGAGCCTTTGTTTAGGAGTAAACAGCATCTGAATGCTGTATACTGAGCTTCCACTTTTAGGAAGGTTAGATTATAATTCCCACAATTATCTTTTCCAGAAGAGGGAAACGTGACCTGTAGATAGGAGGAAGAACAATGCCCCTGTGTTTCAGTATTCACGTGGCAGAAAACAAGAGACATCCGTTGTTGGTGGAGTGGGGTTTGTTTATTTATTTATCTCTAAGAAAGAATAGAGCAGCTTCTGCCTCTAGAATGTGAATAAGTCTGTAACCACATTTTTCTGCCTTCATGTTGGAATGTCATAGGTATCTGTAACTACAGGAGTGTATGCCTGACTTCAACAACATGTGTCAAAATAATTTTTCCTGGGTTTGATGTGTATTTCAGTAATATCACAGAGCAGCTATTTTCAAACTTCAGGTCTGTTTCTTAAGACATTAAGCCTGAACTGTCAAAGTGGAAATGAAACAAACTCAAGAGAAGCTTTGGCTGGAATTACTGCGCTATTCAACCACCTCTTTAATGATCCTCCCTCCGAAGTTGCTCCTGATAACGTTTATAAATAATTAATTATCAAAAGGCAGGGGGAAATAACTGAAACTTTGCTCTACTAAGAGCATTGCCTGTGAGTAGTGACCTGAGCAAATGTGCTCCAGCGTTCGGCATCTGGGTCTTGCAGCCTGTTGTAGTCAGTGCCTTTCAGAAGAGAGAGGTGCAGGGACGTGAGATGTACAGCAAAGATGGTACTGGAGTGTTGTGAGACCTGCTTTTTAAGGTCGAGGTAAAGCTGAACTCTCCCCCTCCTGCCAAAGCACAGCAGTGGTGGTGTGGGGTTGGTATGAACCTGTCGGTGAAGGGCATGGGAGAAGTGGTGCTGATGTTGGGGTTCTGCTGGAACCCTCTCTGGTGGAGAAACAGCGAGTTTCAGATGTTGAGGGGATCCAGCAGAGCTTTCAGCAGCTGCGCTCCTGATAATTTTTGTTGTTATTATGTATAAAATAATAAGAAACGTTTGAAACGTTTTGTAAGTGTGAAGCTCTCTGAAATCTGGTGCTTGTCTGTTTTGCCAGCCTGAAGTTACCACACAGGAACCAATATTTACATCGTTCCTGTGCTGGCACAAACAAAGGGGGGAAAAACACCAACCCTTTGTGTAGATAACAGAGCAAGGATAGCTTTGTTCCTGTCTCTGTGTTCTGTTCTGCTGCTAATAATGTCTTTAAATTACTGAGAGTAAGAGGTTCTAATTTCTGAAGTGTTTGTTCATAATCCTGTCTAAAATCTAACATTACCTCAAGCTTTGTTGTGACTGCTTTAGAAAGATGCAGTATATTTTCTACTAAATAAAAGGAAAAAGAATTAAAAGTAGTCCTCTGCTGGATACTAAAAGATCCCCTTAGCAGGCTACCTTCAATTATTTATAGATTTTTATACAATAATAATATCTTACATAGAAATTTGGAACAATGGGAGTTACAAAGCTACTACTGAGTATAAGCTTATTGCTGTTGGTTCTTCCCCTTCGGGTTTTTTTAATTTTTATTTTTCACTTCTTGTGAAAATTCTAAGTTACCACCACAGAGAAATGCAATGATGTTCTAGATGCAATCGGTGAAAAGTTTCCCATGACTTTGAATGGAGCTGGCCAAGGGCAGTCTAAGCCTGGTCACTCGCTGAGCCAACAGATGCTTTTATTTTTAAATGTTTTCCTAACTTGGGAGCAGAACTGAATAAACTGAATGTTCCAGCTTTAGAGGATGCCGAGACAGTTTTCAGCAGCTGTTGAGGACTTGTAAGCACTGGGCAACAAAAGCATTTTCCAAATGTTCTGTGAGCCTGTGTATGTGATGATGGTGTCTTTGTCTTCTTGGAGATGAGAGCAAGGTGCCATTTCTCACTGACAAAAGAATTGACATTTTTTAACCATATATTAACTCCTGAGGAGTTACTAATTTGCTAACGACCCTTTATATTTGGTGTCTGTGAATTAAATTTACATTTTTCTTATCCTTTGTATTAGTAACAATTGAAACTGTTCCTTGAAATTGCCACAATTTGTGGAGAGACCGTGACACTGTTATTTTATCATTGCTGCTACATTTTCATGTATCAGTTTAGAAAAAAATTGGTTTACAAATCGCTTAATAAATCAGCCAAGAGAGCCAAATGAAATATCCTGGAAATCTGGAGCTGTTTACTCAAACTGTAAGATTCAGGTTGGATTCAGCAGTCAGACAAGAGGGAGTCTGAGTGCTGTATGGGAGGTCTCAATTACAGAGAGCCAGCCCTCGCGACAGGCAGTCACAGAAATTGATTTAACACGTGCTTCTGGGAAGAAGGACCTGGAAGAATTTAGTTGAAATAACAGCGACTTTGAACATGTCTGTACTTATAATTCTTTACACTACTGGGTTGACGGTATTCCTTCATGACACTCCAAGTGATGGTTTATTCACTTTCCTAAAAATACCTCTTAATTATTCAACAGGTTCATGAACCACCCAGCTCCAGCCAACAGCCGCTACAAACCCACCTGCTATGAACACGCTGCTAACTGTTACACACATGCAGTAAGTACAGTTCTTGTTTTCTCTTTTTTTTCTCTTTTTTATTTTTTAAACCAGATGTTTCAGTAAATGTTTGTGGGTTGGGATTGCTAAATGCTCACCTTTGCCCCAGTGTATTCATGCTTACATGACTGGTTTGGTGCATGAAAGTTTTAGCTGTAACAGTCCAGAAAATTAGATGTTTGGTGATGACTAGTCCCTGTTCTGAATCTCTAGGAGCTCCAGATGCTTCATAGGATTCCTTTTCACCAAAGTTACATGTCTTTGTCTAGATATTCTTCTTCTGTCCCAATCTAAGATGCCTATGATAAAGAGAATACAGGCCACTACTACTTAGCCCTGCAAGGTGGATTTCCCAGTTCTGTACCGACATAATTGTGTACTGCAAGTACAAGGAAGCTTTATCCGTGTTGGAAGTGGAAGGCTTCTTGCAGAGAGGCACTAATAGTGCTGACAGCCTTGTGAAAACTCCAAGTCTGTCCTTATTTTCATAATGTAAAGACTCATTCTAGATTTATTCAAATTATGTATACGTACAGAAAATGGAAAGCAGTCCCCCTTTGTGTTTTTTTCTTTTAGTAATTAGGAAGTTTAATTTGCTGTCTGGCACTTTGAAAAGGACTTAAGAATGTGTTTGTTTGTTTTTTAAGATAGCATTTGCCCTTTTATGAAAGCAGCTTGTCCTTCTCCTCAATCCCTTGTTTAACTCCAAGCATCTGAAGTATGTTTGACTTTGTCCTCAGTCCCTTATCTCCAGTGTGTCTGAGTGAGCTGCAGATAGGAAAGCTCAAGGTAGTGCCCAGGACTCTTCAGCTCTAGAAAGAACTCTGTTTTTAAGGATCCTTTGTGAATATTTTATAAATAACCAACATACAGCTCCATGGTGCTGGTAAAAAACAGAATCACCTTGGTTTACCCATAGAAAAGTTAACTGAAGCTTCTGTGTTCTTGAGCCAAGAGTCTCATGTACAGCATTATGTAAATATATGCTTATTTGCCTAGGGAATGAAGCAACATTCTGTTAGTTAGCACAAATATGTAGTTTATCTCATAATCCTTGTGCAAATCTTATTTACTCTGGCCAAAAAGTTAAATTTCAAAATATCTGGCAGAAGTTGCTGTGCTTCTTAGCAATTTTAGCTTTCACCTAGTTGAGAAACAGGCATGTCTTATTCCTGCTTGTTAACAGGAGGTTGCAGCCAAGATGTATCAGTATTTTTTGGAATGCTGCAGGCTGTGGTGAAGCTGTTTTATTACCCCCTGAACAGTCAATCTACGTGCTAAAACCTACCATGACCTGTTAAAATAAAGTTGGATAAAATAATTAACTATTGATCAATAATTAAAGCCTTGAAATATAACTCTGAGCTGGGAAAGCCAAGTGGATTGTACAGAATAAGCTGGGGGGGTGTTTGCTTCTCTGTGTTACAGACTTGCCAAATGTTAGATAGTCAAATAGGTGAGTCTTTGCCACCAGCTTATAGTGTGAGTTTTCAATTAGACACTGATGATTCTACAAAACAGAGTTAAGCAATGGTTCTTCATAGAGGCTTGGAATAAAGACTTATATTCATAATTTAGGAAGCAGTCAACTTGTAATTTATGAGTGGGGCTGTACTCTGCAGTAGGTATCCCATCTGGTTTTTTGACTTGAAAATACACAGGAGTCAGTTCAGGTAGCTGCTTAATAAGAAAAGGCCAATGATACATGAGGGTACAGAATCCCAGGCATAGCTTTTTGGTACAATACTTTAAAGGTAACTTTTGTGGCATAGTAAGGCATCTTCAAATTTCCAGATAGTGAGGCTCTTTAAAATGCCTTGATCTTTTTTTTTTTTTAGCTTTAAATGAAGCACTGGTTTGCCTTCAGACAGTAGGAGACAGGAAGGGCAGCTAAGCAGCTGAAAACAGAGACAGAAAAGACTGTTCTCTGTGTTTAGAAGAACAGGAAGGAAGCAGTGCATGAGAGAAGCAGGGGTGGTAAGAGCTGGAGTTGTAAGGTAATCTGAGTCTGAGGGGAGGGATGGCTCTTTCATCAGGAAACTTTCCAGTGTACATAAGGTTTATCAGACAAAAGATATGCCCTGTTGTGTTAAAACCTCAGAACTTAGACATGGCTTGGTTTAATACTACTCCTAAAGTTTCTTCCAACTACCTTAAAAGGGGGAGCTATTCTTAAAATAAACTATAGTCTCTATTCCAGGCTGGGTTTGTGCGGTGAGTGGAAAAATAGAAGTAGTATAAATATTTAAAAAATGAGACCTGGAGCATTTGGCAGGCCATGTGAGCATGGAAGAAGGGGTCATCATGGTGAAAATGCCTCCATCCCACCTGACTGCAGTAGCAGTTTCTGTGCTCTCTGTGTGTTGCATTGTTCAAGTTGCCCACAGGCTTCCCACTCCATAATACTGATCTCCTTATTTGAGGGGAAAACCGATGAGTAGGGAGAGACTGTACTTGCCTTCAGGAGGGCAAAAAAGGGTTTCCAAAAATACATCACAAGGGAATTGAGCCCCAGTCTCTTTTTAAAGATTCCTGCCTATGACTGTAAATAAATATATTTTAATCCTTTGTCTTTCTCCTTGTTGCAGAGGGGTTTTAACTTCATTGTCTCATTTTGTTCTGGCATTTCTCTAGAAAACTTAGGGAACTGTTGCCTTCCCTCTTGTTCTGTAAATCTCTCTTCCAGCCCCACTTGTGATGGAGCCAGGATTAATCAAGGTGCTAAAATTAGTAAATTGGAGCATCACGGTTCTGGGTTTGTTCTCAGTACATTAAGTTACTGGGTTTGATTATATTCATTTGGAAGAGTTGCACTCCTTGATAAAATAAGCAAAGACTTTGTGACTTGTAGCTGGCGGGTTTTTCTGGGCATATTGGCAGCTTAGAAATGCTGTGTCATCACTGGAAAATGACACGGCACAATCACACTCTTTCTGTTAATTCTGATCTTCTGACTACTTCTTTAGGTAAATACCCCTCCTTTTACAAGATTGATAATTGCTTCTCCCTTCTGAAGACTGGAGATTAAAATGAACAGGGAAAATCTGCCTTGTTTGGTTAATTAAAGTTTTGTATTTCCTTTGTAAGATGGATGAAGCCCATTGTGCCATATGTTATCTGTCATGGCATTGGTATCTAAAGAACTTTTCTCCAGTTGGCTGGAACAGCAGGGTGTCATTTCTGGATTTTGTATTTAATCTAGCTATTTGTGGTCCCAAAAAGAGTAATAAAACATCTTTTGTTTAGTCTGACTGTTCCCCTGGTGCCTATCAGGCACAGAGGGGAAAGTGATTCCAAACAGAATACTTAAAAAAAACCAGCCAGTCCTTCTGCAGTGTACTGCTGTTCCTGGGAGAAGCAGAATTGTTCTTCAGAGCCAGAACAAGGCAGAAGAGGAACTAAGGTCTCCATTCATGTGCTCATTTGTAGCTCTGCTCTTCATTCTAAAGGTGCAGAGAAAGAGGTGATAAGAAAATTGCTCATTTGTTTTAACCCTATTGCTTTAGATAAAATAATTACTGGAAGAGGTTGATTGACATTGAACTTGGTTATGGGCCATTCAAGCATTCCAGGTGGAAGCTTTAACTTGTGGAATACTTATTTTTAGCAGATCAGTAAAAAGCTGGGCTATCTGTGGAAGAAAGGCAAGTTATTCTGTGTAGCAAATCTTTTTTCCAAGGAGGGCTTCGTTCCTATAAAATGGTCTCTATCAGAGTCCCTGAGCAGTCATGCCTTGGCTGTTAGTAGGGAATTAGTAGGGATTTGCTGTTTTACCTTGTACTTGTGGGTACATAATCTCCCTGGAAACTTTTAGTTCTCTGTTAAGCTCAGTCAAAACTGAAAATTGCACTATAAATTGGGAAAGAAACTGTGTGGGTACAGTGGGATGGCACAGCTGAAACGTGGCTACAACATTATTCCTGGGGCTGAGTATCCTCCTGTCTCCTCAAACCCTAAATGAAACAACTGTCACATCTCATCAGTCCCTGGCTGTCTCAAGGGCTTCAGCCACACTTTACACTGTGTGTCATATGTGGAAAACAGGAGTGACTGATCTCTGAGCAGTGACACACTTCAACTTTTCCTGAATTTGGGGGCTGGCCAGGATATGTGTATGGAAACATGCTTTGTGATAAATCAGAAGTCAGGCTGGCAGACTATTTTTGGCCTTAAAGTGCAAAAAATTAACTTCCATAGTCTCATTACAAAGCTCAGAAAGTGTTTTCACCTCTGGTCCCAGTGCTGTGGATAAAGCAATGCCACACTTTTCATTTCCGTGGCTCTGCAGCTTTTGGTATAAATGTGTTAAATTTTGCAAAACATAGGAAAATATAATAGTAATGAAGCTACACCTGATGTACTTCAAATCCAGAAGGAAAAGCCACTTTTGTTGTTGTTGTGAACTCTCTAGATCAACAAGCTGCTTTTCAGGACCATTTGGTTTGCTCTGCATCCTCTGCACTGAGCAGAGCCTTGATTTCTTCTGCTCTATAAGTAGATAAAGGACAGACAGTGCAGGCTAGACCAGAACTTTGCTCTCTGAGCTATCAAACCAGTAATGCAAAGTGGCTGGATTTGTTTAAACATTGTTTGTTCCTGGCTTTATTGTTTAGCATATGAGACTTGGGTTAAATTACAAAAATTTAACCTAAGAAGCTTATTTGCAATTCAAGTGAACGAATTAGCATCTTAAGACACACTTAGGGCTTGGGAGGAAACTTGTGCAGCTTTTACTTTTACATTTTTATTATTTTTGTGGAACTTTTAACTAGAAGGCTGACAAAGATATGGCGTGATAGTGGAAGCACAGGGGTAGAAATGTCTGAGCCAGTGGCTTCTCTTCTTTAAATATTTGTTGGACATGGGGATTTTTCTTTTGTTTAGGTTATTTCCTCCTTCCCCCCCATCTTTTTTTTCCTTTCTTCTGAAGGATTCAAAGGTGCATCATGTCATTTATTTTGGAAAGTTCTGTAGTTTCAAATGTACATGAAGCCTGCAGCCCACTTCTTGGATGCTTCCTGCAAACATTCTAATTCTAATTCCATCATGATGCTTGAACAGGGCTTGTTTTGGAAGATGTGAATTAAAAATGCTTGAGAGGGAGGTGGCAAGGAAAAGAGGCTTGGCTACAGTGCATTAAAAGAACATCTTTGTGCATTAAGAATCTAGTCGTGAGAGAAGTTTGCAGCTAATTTATTTATGATATCTAAAACCCAAGTTCTGCAAAACTATTGCTTAATTCTCTTTGCTGCACACTGCTAGATGCTTTGTTCTTTCTTTTGGGATTCAAGTTTATTTTGGTTTGTCCTGTGCTCTGCCTCTATGCATGCACAAGACGTGGCTTCAATCCAATCTGGAGCAGTATCAACATGGTTTTGAAAAACGAAGCAGAATGTGAAAATAAAACCACTGCTAAGACTTAGCAAATTCTTTTGTCTGGTTTTGTTTCATGGCTAGAGGAGCTGGTTACCTTCCCTGCCACCATGGGAGGAGAAGTTTAGCACGAATGGATGTAACTGTTGTCTGAGACACGTCCAAGTCTTGGTGCTGGTGTGTCTTAAAACTCAGTGACAAACTTTTTCTGGATGGGGACAAGCCTTATGGCCTCACTGCAGCTCTCCCTGCCTGCTGGTGCTGCTCTGAGGGTGGTACCACGGGGAAGACTTCACAGTGTCCCTTTGTTCTCCTAGTTCCTCATTGTCCCCGCGATTGTGGGCAGTGCCCTCCTGCACCGGCTGTCTGACGATCGCTGGGAGAAGATCACAGCATGGATGTACGGGGTGGGGCTCTGCGCCCTCTTCATCGTCTCCACAGTGTTTCATATCGTGTCTTGGAAAAAGAGTCACTTAAGGTACCAGCTTCGTTTTGTTCTGTGACATTTTCCCATTGTGTTTCTCAGTCAAAACCGATTTTACAGAGGGCTGGAGTGGTGCTTTGTACTGAGTCATGAAAAAACCACCCTTGATTCTGATGGAAGAAATAGTGAGCCAAACTCATGTACAAATGAGCTTCAATTTCTGCTGCTTTTTCACAATGGAAACATGTGTTTTTGTAGGCCCTAATGGCTCTTAACCCAGAAGCAGAATGGAAAAAACATAGTCTAAGTGGATGGTGGATAATACCCCACTGCAGAAATGAGAACACTGTCTGGGACTATGGCATGCTCAAATGCTTTGAGGAACACAGAGTTTGCCAAGAGAATTATAATACAATACTCAGCTAACCAGCAGAGAGCCTCCGTGGGAGAAAGGCAGCAATAGCAAAACTGACGTGATTTATTATTTATTTTTCATTTTATTTTACTTTTTTGGTCCCATTATGACCCCTGTATAATTCTGGGCTGTAAATTGGATTTAGACAGTATTCACTAAAGAGTACCAGTTTCTGGATTAGGCAGAGTTGATATGACAGCTCTGCCTTCTTGCCAGAGAGCAGGATGCATAGGGGGGTGGAGAAGGGGAGAGGAATGGAGGAGTGCTCAGCCCTTACGTGTCTCACTCCTTCCACATGGCTTTAAGAAGTCATGGAGCTGATAGTATTTCCCCCAGAGTTAATTCCAGAGTGTGTCAAGAAAGTGAGATGATACAAAAATCCTTGCAAAATCCATCATGGTGACTTGTTCTCTCTCTCAGGACAATGGAGCATTGCTTTCACATGTGTGACAGGATGATGATCTACGTCTTCATTGCAGCATCATACGCACCATGGTAAGGAACTGGAGGCACAGCTTCAGAGCTAAAGCTTTTCCACTGTAAGCACTTTGGCCTTGCAGCTTCCCAAAATCCATAGGTACCTTCTTAGATGCAACTGACCACATTCTGTGTTGTGGCAGGCAACGTAATGTAATCTTCTGGGACTTGTTGAACAGAAAGTAATGTTAGGAAACATCAGGAAGTAGTTTATTTATATTCCACAAACTGTGGTTCATGCTTCCCTCCCATCAATGTAAACACCTTCTGCCTTCTGTGGGTAGAATGTCCCTGTGTGTGCTCCCCCATCATGCTGAAGTTACAGCTCTGAGTATCTATTTCTTTTTATCAAACCCCACTGCCCCTGTGTAAGTATGGTCTGTTCATTCATCACTTTTGTCTCTTGAAATCTGTCTGCCTCCAGGTTAAACCTCCGTGAGCTGGGACCTCTGGCATCTCACATGCGATGGTTTATCTGGCTGATGGCTGCTGGAGGAACCCTTTATGTATTTCTCTACCATGAAAAGTAAGAATGATTCTTTGCATTTAACTTTAAACTGAAAATCACCCTCAGAGAACAAGACCAAAGTTTTTTTTCTTTTAGAGATGAGATGCTAAGTTTCTTGTCCAATAAGAAAATTTAAGTTGTCTCAATGTTTTAATCTCACTAGTACCTGATGCAAGTGAAGGCATCTTGGCAGTTTAGAGAAGGCATTGCCTGCAACTGTACAATGCAGATAAATACTAGTATTAACTTTGTCATAAAATATTGGTAGTGTCTCTGCATTGAAAGCTTTTTGAATAATTTAATGGACTCATGCTAGCATAAGTTTTGGGTTTTTACTGTTGAAGGAAATGTTCATCCTCTCATACACCTCCTTGTTCCTTTTCAGGTATAAGATCGTTGAACTCTTTTTCTATTTAGCGATGGGATTTTCTCCTGCTCTGGTAGTGACATCCATGGTAAGGAATGTGACTGTTACAAACAAACTGATTTGCCTTTTAGAACCAGCTTAAGTTCAGTGCAGCTCTCTTTCTTCAAAAAGATGTTCATTTTAGTCCACTGTGGCTGTAAATACTCTCTGCAGAAGGACCAAGTACAGCTGGTTATATTTTGGATTTACATTTCAGTGAAATGCTGCCTTGTTTTGTTGAATCTGGACTGCATTGTGCAGATGAATAGAGCTTGGGTTTCTTGGTGCATCTGTAAAGCATCCTACTGGGTCTAGTCCTCTTCAAAACTTTGACTATCATTTATTTATAGTTACACATTTTAAGTAATGTTGATTAACCCTTTCTGCTGCTTAATACAAAATAAATATAAATAATATAAATCTGACACCTTTTCAAGCTCATGCCTTAACTGAGCATTCCCACATGAATGCTGTACCAAAACCTTGCTGGATGTTTCATCCAACTAGTAGAAGTTTCATTAAACTCACCCTTGCACAGAGTAACGTGGATTTCTTTGTCTCCTTGTTTGTCTCTGAGCATGGAGCCAACATCAGGCTTGTGTTAGTTCTTGAGTTATAACTTCTTTAGTGCTATTGGGACATAGTATATCAATATATTATAATGTATTTTCCAAAGTGTGATATTCCTCCCTTGTCCAAGATGTTCTGTGCCATGACACCCAGCCCCCTTTCCTTGAGGGGGGAGAACACTTTGCATTTTATACATGAAAAACTCTTTGTCCCCTTTCCCCTGACCTGTCCTTGTTCATTGACAGACCAACACAGAGGGGCTGCAGGAGGTTGCCTGGGGAGGTTTGATCTATTGCCTGGGCGTGGTGTTCTTCAAGAGTGATGGAGTGATCCCCTTTGCCCACGCCATCTGGCACGTCTTCGTGGCCACAGCAGCTGCTGTCCATTACTATGCCATCTGGAAGTACCTTTACAGAAGTCCTGCAGACAAAATTCGTCACCTATGAGATATCTATATTACATAAATACTCTGCACTTGGCCTCTGTAACAGTATTATTTGACTTAAGGAATTTGGGGAAATTGGAAAATTGCACAGGAAAACTGCACTGACTTTGGTAGTTCTGTGAACACAATTACTGTGAACTGATGTTTGTGTCCTGCCATTGCCCATCACATGGCAATTGCTGTAAATAACCAGGATACTGTACTGCAGTACCAAGAGTCCATTCCACGTTAGCAGAACTGGCTACCTGATGTTTACAAACAAATTTTGTATCCTAGTTTAATTTTACAATTTTTAACTACGTGAATTTTTCTAAATTAGTGATTCAAATGGTGAAGTCAGTGCAATAGTGAAAATGTAACGCTCTTGATTTGAAATTGGTTTCTATCACCTTTCCACTAGTCATTTCTTAAACATGAATCACAGACAACTAATCTACTTTTACCACCCGTATCTTGGTATAATGTGACTTTTATAGAGACTTTTTTGTGTTTTTTGTAAACTTTAAAAGTACATTTATTGAACTGAAGACACACAACTGTCATCTATGCAGCTACTCATGTTGCAAACTCTTGCAAGAAATGGTTACATTCCACACCCTGTCCTGACAAGCAAACCTTGTACCTCTTCCAAAGGTTGTGTTACAGGTGTAATTGTAATAACCACTTCTACGAACTAAAATCTAAATGTGATTCTGCTGAGTCCTAACATGACAGCGTTCTGCTGGTCTGTAGTACCACTATAGAAAACAGACCTTCATTTGGTTTTATTTGTGATGAAGTGCTTTAAAAGGAATAGTTAGGATGATTGTCTCCTCAAGGTTCCCAGGTTGGGATGAGGGCTGGGCAGTGTGAAGGGGCAGCTGATCCTCCCTGTCCAAACCAGGAGCAGTAATTTCTCCAGTGCTGAAACATTTAAGGCTTGGATTTCCAGAGGGATTTAAACTGACCAACAGAACCTGGTCCCACCAGCTGTTGGGGGGGTGGTTCTGCTGGGAAATCCTGGTCAGAGCATTGCTGACCACCTTGAGCTCGTGGTTCTTCACAAGCACAGCCCTCCAGGGAGCAGAGCTTGAGGAACATGATGTGGTGTCACTTGTCATTCTGAGGCTTCACACAGAGTAAAACTGGTCTTTATGGCTGGCTGTCTGTACAGGAAATCCAGCTGTGGTAGCGAGTCATGACCGTAGAACACGTGCTTTAATGACCAGTGTAGAAGAGTCATTGTAATACTGTTTGTCCAATAATTGTATCCTGTCCCACTAAATAATGAATGTCTTATATTAAGATTGACTTTATCCTTTTTCTAATTTACTCAGTTTTTCATGTCAGTATTTAAAAACAAAACCAAAATGTGTTGCCTTTCTCAGATTTTGTTCTGGATATTGCCTGTCTGCAAAGAGTAATTAGCAAGATAGGGATGTCTTAAAGGTCCAGTTTCACTTAGATTTTCCAGAAGGCCACAGATTTTAGAATATTTACATTTGTATACGGAATATACAAGAGGGACAAACTTTAAATTTCAAGGCATTGAAGAATTGCTGTGTGGTGTTAGTAGGTGATGAGAGAAGTGGCACCACCACAGCAGAATAATGAACTGCCCCAAAAGAGAGCAAAGGGAAGAGCTGGGCAGGAAGTCTCTGCTCCAACAGTCTCACACATCTGGATGCCTCAGTTTTTTAACATTGTGTCTATTTTAATATTTTCCACTTTTTGTGAGTTCATATATTTTGTTGAAATGCAGTACTGTTAAAACCACTAAAATGCGTGTAAAGGTTTTCTGTCGTCAGAAGTGAAACTATTGCTTGAATATGTTTTAATTTTAAGTTAATTTTTCATGGCATTGCTTTTTGGAGTGTTTGAAATGGTTTTTAAAAAATTTCAATTCGCCAAAAATATTTTGAATTACTGTATTCTAGTCAATATGATATTGAATGTACTAGACTAACAATAAACATTTGGTGCAATTTGGAAACTCTTGTGGTTCTTGGTGGTTGTTTTTTTCCCCTCCAACAGGAGGAATTGACACCGTTGTCACTCCTGGCACAGGGGATCCCAAGTTGAAGCTGATGACCCTCATGCTTGCTCAGTCAGTGTTTTAAAAGCAGTAGGAAAGACTGCAATCCAAATCGTTTAACTTGTGGTGTGGGAAAAAAGTATATTTGTCTAAATTTGGTCAGTATTTGGGACTTGCTGCTGTTCCTTTTGCTGTTCTGCATCAATTTTCTTATACCCTTTTATATTGGGGTTTTTTTTTTTCAACTTTGAACATTTAAATACATAATTTTGCTCCTATCCCTCGAGGAGCATCATTGCATAAAATATAGACAAACTGAAGTAAAAATGTGTTTCTTTCTGGAAAACAAGCATATCAATTAGTCTTTTCTTTTTTTCCTGCCGTCTAACTACAGCTCTCCAGGCTCATTCCTCCCAGGAGTAAAGATAGTGCTTTTTTCCAGTAATGTTTGCTGCAGTACAGAGATGTGACTTCTTTGTCTTCCTGAGGCAAATGTTTTTAAAAGCACTTGCTTCTGTATTTTCTATGCCTTTAGGTTTTAGAAATGCAACACGTAGGCAGAGTCTAAATGAAGCAGCGCTAACAAACATTTGAGTTTTGCAGATGGACCTTTCCAGAAGATGGCTGGGATGCAGCAGGTACTCTCAATACTGGATACTCTTAGGTCATGCTTTTTAACATGCTTTTATTTTTCATGTGCATAGAGAAATAATTCTATTAAGTGAAGGGTTTCATTTAAGGATTATTTTTGTGTGCTTTTAATGGCATTGGGTTTTTTAATTCAACAGAAAAAAAATCATTTTTCATTCTGTTATCAAATGCAGAGCTGCTTTGCTAATTACGTCTTCCCCACATCCCTTGGAATTACTTGTGAGTATGACAGGAAATGTGGTTCTGTCTCCCAGCTCTGCGTAAGTAAGGAAGTCCTTTCCAAGGAGGCTTGGGTGGCTGAACATGGTTTTTGCAGCCTTTGCTGTATCAGTTGAATTCTGGTGTACAGATGGGATACCTGGAGACTCAGGTTTAGACAGGGCTCTCAGACCCATGGTGTGACCCTTGGGGTGGCCTGTGCAGGGCCAGGGGTTGGACTCGATGGTCCTTGGGGGTCCCTTCCAGCTGAGCAGATTCTGTAATTCTGTGAAACGCATGTTGCAGGGGCTGGAATGAGCAAGTTAAAGAGAAGATGCTGAAGATTTTTCCATGGAGCTTTTTTTCTTGCTTAAATGCCCCTCCTGGTCAGGACCTCTGCACAATTCTTCACTTGGGCCTGGTGTGCTTAGCCACGAGACATCCCTGGGGGCCAGGGCTGTCATGTTCACATCATGTGCTCGACTAAATCTTTTCTCCATGCTCTGCTATTTTTAGGAGAACGCAGGATGTTGGGCTCTGCTGCTAATTGCTTTCACCATCAATAGGTGTCACAAGGTTAAAGCTAAAAATAGTTAACAAAAGAGGGGGAGGATGGCACGGCAGAGCTGGCTCCAGGGTTTGGGTGCTTTCTGCCTTCCCTGACTTTCTCAGCTTGTGCCCTGGACCTTTGTGCTCCGACAGCCAGAGGCTGCGTCTTGCTTTTCTACTTCTTGAAAGTGTTTCACTCATCATTTTTCAGATTAAATTCACCAACCACTGCCATAGGCTGGGAAGGGGTTGGTCACAAGGCACCTGAGGTGTTCTGCAGTGGCCATTTGGGAGTGTTGGGATGCTTTTAATCTGCTGTTCTGGCAGTGCTGGGAGGACCAGCAGCAGGGGTGTGGTAACACTGCCCTTGAGGCTGAGCACCCCCAGGAGCTTAGGGTCAGGTTTTGGGTGAGCTTTGCAGCCTGTCTGGAGAATCCAGCAGAGAGGTTTGAGGTGCTGCACCCCCAGAGCACCTGCACCATGTGTCAGCTGAACACATGGAGCAGCTCAGGCTCGCAGGTACCTTGTACCTCTCCCTGTACCTTTCCCTGGCTTCCCCCCAGGGAAACCACTGCTCTCTGGGAAAAAAGAGTTTTCAGGTTCCTGTTTGGGTAGTGTTTTTTGGATGGTGTTCTGTGACTGAGCTGGGTGCCTGTCCACTGGATTGTTTCCATCCCAGCCATCCTCCTCCTGTCTATGGTGAGCAGTGAGGGTGGCAACACTTGTTCTCTTTGGATAACCAGGGTGCCTGTTCCTAAGGATAAGCTGGGGCACCGAAATCCTCTTTCAAAAGGCTGGCAAAGAGGCCAGCACCCCTTTTACAACAGAAGTGGCATCACTGACTAGTGAGGCTCCTGTGCTCTCAGAGGGATCTGTTCAGATGTCTCTGTTGCTTAGCAGCACGAGCCCTCCTGGCATGGATTTGGGTGCCCAAATCCTTCAGGTGCCTTTGCAAATGTCCCTTAAGTTTTCACACAGGTGAGAAGCTGTTAGTAGAGATCGAGTGAGTGAGTGGGAGTAGCTCCAGCAGGTATCTCACTGTCTGGTGGGAGGGGTTGGCTTCCAGGGGTGGCACAGAGGTGTGACCAGGCATGGCATGTGGCTCCCATGACACGGTCAGCAACCCACAGAGCCTTGTCCCTGACAGGACATTCAGGGCAAACCACAGGATGTTTGGATGGAGAGCTGGAGTTATTTTGGATGTTGAAACACTGAAACCCAACCCACACCACCTACTGAGCTTGCTTCGAACAGCAATGACTTAGGAGCATCATAAATGCTGAAGGGCTGAACGCTGTTGCTGCAGGAACTCAACCATCTTCTCCAATCAAAACCCGTGCACTTGGGAAGCCGAGGATTTGTTTAGGATGGGAATAGGAGGGTTTTATAGTTACTTTTTAATATGTGTCTTCATATAGCAACATGTTTTAATGGGAATGGCTTTTGTCTTGAAGCTGATGGTGGTGCTGGGCACCCTAATCAGCCTTCTGCTAAAGCACTGAAAACTCAGCTTGGAGGGACTCGAAGATATTTTTAGCCACTCCTCTGCCTGCGGGAAGACAGACTCAGCCTGTCATTCCTGAAGAGCTCCTTCTGAAAAGCCTCTAACAATGAGGATTTCACAATCCTCCCAGGCAGTTTATTTCAGTGTTTCACCCTCTGCCCTCTTGACTTTTTTCTGCTGCCCAAGCAGTATTTCTTTGCTGTACTTCAAGCCTGTTACTCCTTGTCCTGTCTGGTGGCTCAGAGAAGAGCCCTCACAGCCAGCTTTTCTGTAGCTGGAGCCTGTCACCTCTTCCTTTGCTTTCTTCTCTCTCCTAGATTTAAACGAACTCAATCCCTTCAGCCTTGCTTCATGGCCACCTCATTTAACAGAGCCAGCGGGGTGTTCCAGAGCAACTTCAGACACTTTTCCCAGGTGATGACGTGAAAAGGGACTTGAGAAATTAGTGCCAGTGCAGAGGAAGGGAGGGGTGGAGGCAGGAGCTCTGATCCTGTGTTTCAGGAGAGGGATGTCGACCAAGCAAATGAATCCTACCCCAGCCAAAGCCAGCAAGTATGAAAGGAAAGCAGCTTCTTACTCTTCTTAGCATTCTTTGTTCTAGTTATTGGTTTGTTTCATTGTTTATGTGAGCGGGTGGGTTTGTTGGATAGTGGTGGTTTTTTTGGTTTATTGGGGTTTTTTTTCTGGGCCGCTTTATTTTCTTTTCCAAATTATTTTTTAGTATTTTAATCTCCAGTGCTGCATTTGCTTCCACAGAGCTCCCAGCAGCATCTCCAGGACAGTGCCCTGTATCCCAGGAGGGATGTGCTGGGCATCCCACCAGACCCATTTGCTTCCATCCAGCCCCAAAACACTTGCCATGCTGCGAAGGCTCTGTCCATCACTTCTGGGGAAGCACATCTGGCACTTCCCCTCGGCCACATGCAGGTGGGGTGCTGGCAATGAGCAGGAGCCTGCAGGGACTTTTCCCCAGTAACCCTTCCATCCCCTGGCTCTGTCCCTGGTAACGCTGCTGTTTGTTGGCAGCTGAGGTGGCTGCAGCCCCGGGGGCTTTGCCTTTGCCCTTTCCTTTGCAATCCCATTTTGCAACCCCGGGTTCTGACTCCTCCAGCCACATCCTGATGGGCAGGGCAGGGCAGGGGGGCAAATGGCAGGGGGGTCCCAAGGGGCTGCAAAACTGGGGCAGGGCAAGAGTTGCCTTCCCTGCACAGGCACTGCTGTCTCTCCTGCCCATGCTGTGCTGGTGTAAGAAAAATCTTTTTATTCAATTTAGTTAGGATACAAATATCTGTGAGATAAAGAAATTTTGCAAAAAGAAAGTTTCTATTTCAGCACGTGCTGGGCACCTTGGCCTCGGAGGTCCAAAAAGCACATGCCCACCCCAAAAATCATGCTTTTTATGTGCCCCCAGGGTCCTGCCTTGTTAGGATAATGAGAGGAGTGGGCCTCTTCTTCTGAGTGGGTTTGGTGTGCCCCCCCTGTACAGGGAGACAGGGTCTCCTGGTCAGAATGACCACTTTCTTCTCCACACAAAGGACTTGCCACATGGCAGGGCCCATTTCAACCATATCATTGTCTATTTTCATAATTCCCTATCCCCGAACGCAAATTGTCCCTGGCACCAGTTCCAGACAGGACCTGGTACCTTACAACTTCCACAGTATGCCTAAAGAAGATAAGTCCTGAGTTAATGAACCATTTGCTTGTAATAAAACCATATTCTTTTACTTCCCACACTGGGACATCCCATCCCATCCTCCAGGAACCCTAAATGACCTTGCAGCCTCAGCTCTGGGGTCCAGCTCGGCTGCAATGATGGGTCCAGGGCTGAGCAGGGGGACTGTCCTTTCCCAGGGGGGATGTTTCTGTCTGGAGGCTGCAGAGGGAAAACAGGGACTGAAATACCTGTGAGGAGAATGAGGCTGCTGGGCCAAAGGCGTGATTAGAAGAAATTACCCGCGGCTGTTTCCATGAGCCCCAGGTGAAACCTGGCTGCTGTCTGAAGGTGGGGCTAAGCGCTCGGATTTCAATTAAACCCGGCTCTGCCAACCTGCAGTGATTGAGGCTCATCCTTTCAAGCCTCAGGCGTGTTTCCCCCTTCCAGGAGCATCCCTGCACCCACAGCCCCCGGTGTGTCACACTCGGGGGGCTCCGAAAGCTGATGGGGATGGGGTGGCATCCTTTTTGTCCAGGGGGGGCAGGACACAGCAGGGATGAAGGAGGAGATGATGGAGATGTGGAGCAGATCCCGGCGCTCGGAGCCGCTCACGGCTCGTGTGTGACCCCTGCTGTCGGCGCTGCCCGGGGCTCCCCGCTTTAGTCCTGCTCCTCAATTATTTATTTGTTTTCAAGCGGCCGGGCAAACTTAATAAGGGGTTTAAAGCGTCTCACAGATCCTGAAATTCTCGCAGGTTTCATGAGAATTTGGGCTCGAGGAAAAGAAATTAAAAGAGACGCTCCAAAACCGACCACAAGGTGAGCTCGGATGTCCCAGAGCTGCAGGATCGTTTTGATGCCTTAAAATCGAGTTATATAGGTTTTTAAGTATAACTTTTTGAGCACTTTTAGCAGCCCTTTAGCTAAGTGCTTTTGTATTAGATTCCTGAGATGTCGTTCAATGTCCCTCATCAAGGATTTCAATGGATAAAGGCTTTAGCAAGAACATCTAGTTTGTATTAAATGTCCTTAGAATAAGACAAGATGATGATGTAAGGGAGTCTGAACTATCAGAGAAGGCCCCGAACCCTTGAAAATGGTCCAAGCAGGACAGGGAGAGGTGATGAAGACTTTCCTGGGAGGAAGATAAGGGGTCCTGGGACCACCAACCCAACTGTGGGAGGACCCGGAGGGTGGACAATTGTCAGGTGGGGGTATCCCCATGAGGTAAGAGTTGGATGTTAGCATTAGATAATATGAGTTTGTAAAACTTGTGTGAGTATGCCCTTTTTTTACCTTTCTATACTAACACTGTCCAGAGAATTATTTCTTTGATCTTAGGCAACAATTTCATCCATGAATGACCCCAGAAATGTTAAATCCACCAAATTTATCCTAAAATCAAACCAGGCGGGTTATTAGGGAAGTGCCAGGACCCTGGAGCAGCAAAAGCTCTGGAAAACTAATCCTAAATGTGCTCTTGGCACCTTGTAGGGATGAGTTTGGGGTGTGTCTCCTGAGCCTGGGGAGGGTTTATTTTATATACTTATATATTATGATGTTACATTAATACTTCTTGAATTTTCTCTGCACGTGTACACGTGCTGTGTGTGCTAAGGAAGATCTCTTGAAAATCCTGTCGTATATATTAGTCTATATAAAAAAATACAAGTATTTTCAAAAGCTTGTTTTATGTGTTATCTGTTCTATAGCTTATATAAAAATTTAATAATAATAAAACACTGCTAAATGCACACATATAGGCAGTCAAGGGGGGTGTGTTTCTGCATTATAACAAATGTATTTTGTTCATAATATATAACATACATAGCAAAGCCAGATCTTTATAGCAATAAAATAGGTGTGGATATCAAAAGCTCTAAAGCCATCAAAATGAAGTAAATAGTGTTAAATAGGCCATATGAAAATGTAATTATTGAATGCCTGTATCTATCTGTGTGTGTACAATGCACATTCACAGATGGGGGTGAGTGTGTGCATTAGAACAAACTTTGGTCTTGAGTAACATTTATTAAACCCCAAATCTTCATAGCAATAAAATCTACTTTACATGGGTTTGAATAAATAAATACAGCCTGTAAAAATAAATATCGCTAAACATGGTATATGAAAATATTTTTTAACCTTTAATACATGTTAATATGTCTACAAATATATCCATTTTTAAGCCTTTCTCTCACGCATATGAAAGTATATATACATTATATGTATCTCTATATAGAATCTGTATACTGTGTAGTATTTATAGTTTATAGGTGTGTATATACTTTATATATAGTGTATATATATAAAATACATAGTGCATATATATAGTATATATAACAGGTATTATATTTATATATTATATATACATATATATTATATACACTATGTATATTATATATATACTATGTATATTTATATTATGAATATGTGTACATATATACACAAGCACATATGTATTGCTAAAAGCAATTGATAAATATATGAAAATGCAATTTTAACTTTTTTCTATATACACACATATCTTTGATATGTTTAAATATATCCATTTATTTAAATATATTACAGCCATATATAAAACTAATGAGTGCATGCACAAAGGGGAGATTGAGACTGAATGTGCCTGTTATTAAAACATGTATTTTGTGCATAATATATACTATATATTCAAATGCAGACCTTTATAGATGTGTGGTTTTGCACGTGTGCACACATTTATGTGTATAGAAAATGTATTTTGAGCATAATGTATTTTTTTAATTTATTTACTAAACCCAGACCTTTATATTAGACCTATCTATGCACACAGATAAATACACATACATATATATATTTTAATAACTTGTTTAAAGGAAGTGTTAGTGGTGAGTCACGTTTTTATCTTACTGGTTGTACCTATTACATATAAACTAAATATTTAAAAGGTATTTAGTATGTATTATCTGCCACGTGGTCTATACAAAATATTAGATATAATGGAGAGTAAAATTAATGAGTTCTGTTTGGTACTATAATGAAAAATAGTCCTTAATATGCAGTGTTTTTGTGAATGGATTACTGTCTATGCACTGTGAATGATCACATCTCAGGATATATAAAGTTTATATAGTGTGTGTGTGTGTATATATATATATGAAAATTAGGTATACAGCTTACACTGTATCACTTTAATACTTATTAAGTATTTTATTGAAATAGACAATAGCACTAACTATATTACAATTAGGAATATTTTATCTCATGTAAACACCTGCTTTCTGTTCCCTGGTGGCAGCTGGGCAGCTTTGGGGACATTTGCATCCACGTGGGGACTGTCCCCTGGTGTGACACAGCCCAGGCTGGAGGCTCTGGGCACTCACAGACCAGAGGATGGGAGGGAAAATTCAAATACCCCCCTCCCAAAATCCCCGTGCCCCGATACAGCAAAACAAGCACACAGGTGAGAGAAGAAAAATTTAAAAGTTTATTAAACATTAAGAATAACAGACAAAAAAAAAAAAGATTTGGGCTGAACAGCATACAGGATGCAATCCATTTCTTGTCATACAGGTAATTGGATCTATTTGTTAAACTTGTATTTAATGCTGTCTCGTGGTGTTGCCAGAAATACGATGGTTGATCACTTGTAAGTTTTAATATATTTTTCTCTTCACATAAAAAAAAAAAAGTCGACAGAATAAACTGCACATCTCTATTGTAAATTACATGCAAAAATAGTTTTAAAGCAATAATTGGGGGTGTTACAAACCCACAGAGGCAAGATATTCAAGAGTGAGGGGTCTGAGCTGGTCCCACCCATGTGTGAGTCCAGCTCGGGGCCTCACTTGGGCTCCTGCCCTGCATTTTGAATTTCTTGCTTTTGTGGATTCAAGTCAGAACTTTATTTCCATGGTGCTTGGTTTAGTGATTTCAGCACCATTCAGAATAGAAAAAGAACTACCCCCCCTGTCTCCTCTGCCATGGGCTTTCCCACAGAGAGCCCCAAGGTGCTCGGATGCACAAATCCACCTCCAGTCCCACTGATTTCTAGAGGGCATTCTTTTTTAAAAAGAAAAAATTCACTTCTAAGTTTCAGCAAAAAAACAAAAGAGAAGACAAGCATTTTACCAATGCTTGTAAGTTTAATAGAGGTCAGTGAATTATTTAGACAAGCTATTAATTATTCTGCAAATATATATATTTCTATTTTTATAAAATTACAATTTCTTATACCTACAAGCTCCTTCATGAGCAACAAAGCCATCAGAGGTGTGATGAGTCCAGCTGGGCTGTCCTTGGGAACTGAAAATGAGCTGAACTTCCATTCATTTATTATTTTGGGGGGACAACCTGGCAAGAGAACCTGGGGGTTTTTCCAGATTTTAGCCCATATAATTTGCCTTTTTTTCTTTTTTTTAACAGCAATTGGGGTGTGCCCAAGTCCCTCAGGCTCCTTGGAAAGTCCTCACCCCAAAGAAGCTGCAGCCTGTGCACATTCCCAGTCCCTGCTGCCCTCCTGGGATGGGATGAGGAGGCACCAGAGCAGCTCCAGGACTGCTGGACGAGGCAGCTGCTGGAAACCTCTGTGCTCCTAAATAAATCTGTGACATCCTGCCTACAAAAACCATCTCCCACCCCTTCCCTGCCCAAAGAAACTAAAGAATTCTCTGTCATTATTTAGTTTTTAAATCCAAGCTGCCTTTTACATGTTAGAGGAAGTTTTGTGGTCACAACCCGCCCCCCACTGATGGCACTGCTGACCTCGCTCGTGCTCCTGGCTCACCCCAAAAATACCCATCGGGGGGGGATTGGAGGCTGCTGCAATTTGCTGTGCTGCTGCTAAATGTGTGTCCCCAGCAGCTCTGAGCCCTGGGTCACACACTCTCAGGTGGCCCCAGCATCCAGTGGCTCCTACTGACCTTTAGGAAATCACTCACAGCGCTTCCAACTTCGCTGCAGCACATGGAAAATTCAATTTACTGGATAAATGGTCCACAGGCAAGTACTGCACGTTCAGGGCCACTGACATGCCAGGTATGTTTGTGGAAAAATACTGCAAAAGTGCCTTTCATGTGAGGGGGTTTTTAATGCTGACCAAAATGTTGAGTTCTGTGTCGCCATCTCCTGAAGCACGAATAATGATTTAATGGAATGAACAACCTTTTTATTTGAACACTTAGAGAACTGTGAGCAAGACTTGTAGCACCGTATTTGCCTCACATGTTACTAGCTGTGTGCAGTACACAGGCTGTGTACATGAGCTATTTATTAAAACAAAAAATATTCAGTTGGAACAGATTGTAGCAGCAGCAGCAGGTCAGAAGTGACTATGAGGAATTTTGTGTCATACATTATTTTTCTGCCATTACAAAATATTGTTTTGTCCAATCAAGAGTTGACTAAAATCCATGTTGTGCTTTGCCCCTGTTAAACAGTTTCTTTATGTGTTTCTGATGGAAAATACTAAAGTCTCTCCTTTTCAGTAATATGGAACATCCTGAAATTCCATATTACCTCCAAAAAAATTTAATTTAAAGCACAGAACATGCCAGTGTGCCAGTGGTAGGCTTAAAATATTAAAAGATTTAAAAAAAAATGGAAGGAAAAAACAACAACCAACAAACCCCTAAGCATTTCCTTTCTGTACAATAATGGAGAATATATATCTTTGCTATATATTTTAAACATGGAATAGCTTTTTCTTTTTGCTATATATATGTCTTTCAAAATACAATGTCAGTATTTGTACTTGAAAAATACTGTACAAAACAAACATACTATAATTATTCTGTATAAACTTTATACATTTTATAATATCTATCCTTTTGGTCTAGAGTAAACACTTAGATTGATTGGATTAACCACAGTATATGACAACACCATCCCCTTCTGAAATACACCAGTGTCTCTTACATTCATTTTTCAGAAGTCCACTTTATATTAGAACATATATCTTCAAAAGCAGAGAGTTTAAAACAATAAAGTTCAGAACCATCAGTTCATGTCACACTCAAAACAACAATCACTAGGAAAAATGGGCTTTGCAAACCAGTGACTTCTTCTAACTGAATAAAAGTGATTTTTAAAACAGCAAGATATAATCCACAGAAAATATATTACAAAACATGGGGGGGGGGGGGACCCAACTGAATTTAGGCATTTATTTAACTTTTAATCACAAAATGGAATAACTAACTGAAAACAGAAAAGCCCCTCTGATTTCAACAGCGGATTTGATTTGATACTACTTTGTTCTCATTTCAACTAATTCTCCTGCTCCTTCCACATGCGCTCCCCCCACGGCAGGGACACAACAGCATGCTCACGGGAACGTGGCTGGGACTTTTGGAACTCCTTGGTAAAGACAGGGACACTCCTGGAGGGAAGGGAAGCATCCTGCCCCCTTCCCGGGGCCGTCCGGGCAGCATGCACGCGAGCGCACCGCAGGATTATTGCTTCAGGTACAGGCAGTGCAAGGGACTCACTCTGTGCTCTATCGGGACTCCTACCTACCTACCTGGGCTCCGTGGAGACAAAAGGAACCTTAAGTAGCTACACAGAAGCCAGTATGGGATCTATAATGCTAACTCAGTCTAACAGCACTTTAAATCTGAAGACAATTATCACCAAGAACTTAAAATACAACGAAAGCGAGCTATAAATTAATAGTTCTGCAGTGTAGTACTAAATTATTATTTGTGCACTTTATTAGGATGTTAACTTTTCTGATTAGACAGACTTAAACGATAGCTTGTTACTCTCCAAAAAAACTGAGTCTACTTTTTTTTATTCTTTTTTTCTTTTATTTTATTTTTTTTTCTTTTTTTTTTTTTTTTAAGTAATTTACTGGGATCTTTCCAAGTAAATCAGGAGGATGGAACTGATTACAAGAACGTAAAAACCCTACTCTGAAGCAGCACTGGAAAAAAAAAAAAAAAGATAATAAAAAGCTTACTATGGCGGTTCTCAACAGTCCAGGTAAAAATGTGGCACCCTTTGCAGAGGGTTCATAAAAATGGGAAGTGCTGAGATGCGTGCACACCCACACACATGCACACCCACGGACACAGACCTGGGGACACACGTGTGCACACACAAACACACACACACACACGCAAACAAAACAAAAAAAGAAAAAAAAAAACCAAAAAAAACCAACGTTAAGTCAGTTTTGTTTCTGCTTCTGGTAAAGTGCTGAAGACAGAAAGGTTGGTTTGGGTGTGGTGCTATCAAACAGGAAACACATTGTCCATCTAGTCAAATGCCAACCCGCGACAAAGAGAAAAAAAAAAGGAAAAAGGAGAAAAACCAAAAAAAACCAAACCAAACCACCCCACTTTCCCCCCTTCTCAGATCTACAGGGGGCCGTGTCGGGCTTCGTACTTGGCCAGGACGTTCTTGCACTTGCCCAGCTCTTTCCTCAGGTCGGCCACCTCCTGGCGCAGCGCCGAGTTCTCCTTCTCCAGGAAGGAGGCGCGGATGGCGATCTGGTTCTCCTTGAGCCGCCGCGCGTCCCGAGAGCGCTTCGCTGCCATGTTGTTCTTTCTGCGCCTCGCCCAGTATTTGTCATCCTGCTCGGTGCACACACAGAGAGCCAAGCGGGGTATTAGATTCGGGGAAGAGGAGGTGCCCCCAGGATGTGCTCCCAGCCACCGGCACTTGGCTCCCGTGCCATCCCGACAGGACAGGAGCCACAGCCCTGCACTGCCCACTCGGGGAGCACTGATGCCCTTGCATGTTTCTGTCAAAATGTTTATGCTAACCCCCCTCATCCTCTTGACAGTGAATTCCTCCAAGGAAAAATGAAGCAATACTCCAGTGGTACAATTCCTCTCACATCTCTGCTGCCCTACTTAGCACCTCCACCTCTGCGTGCCGTGACTCACTCTCTGCAGTGGCTGGAGCAGCACTAATTACCTCTGGCCCTGCTCAGCTCTGCCAGCAAACACCTGGTTCACTCTGTTTGTTGGTATCACCCATTTCATCCCCTGTCCAGCTCTTTTTTTTCTGTTCAAAGCTCTCTACAGAGCCCCAAAGTGTTCTGTGTGCACCACCAAGTCACTGGGAGGGGATTCTTTGGCACAACAAGGATGTCTGCTCTGGTACCAGCCACAGAGATTGGTACAATAAGCTTTGACCATGGAAAAAAAGAAAGCATTAGAAGTAGTTCCTCTACCCCCTTAAGTTTCATAGGCTAACACATTCCCAAAGAGTTATCCCTGAAGGACTGCCCCTAGGAGATCACCTGACTGCACTGGTGCATCAAAGGCTCAAAGTAACTACTGAATTTCACCTGATTTCTCCACTCTTCCAATAAAGGGGCCTTCAGTGAGATGGCAGTTTTGATGTTGCTTTCAAACTGAATTAAGTTCTAGAAACCTGGAATGACTCCGTAAAAACAAAGTGTGCAGAATCTCTCAGGAAAAGTGAAATCCAGTCCCCTGCGGAGCAAGAGTGACACAGCCATTCAACTCTCCAACTGCCTGGCCAAGCCATACAGCTCAAACTTCCCTTCCCAGAGTCAGCCCTGCCTTTCAACACGTTCCTATTTGCTGTGCAGCTCCTGAGCAAACACCCACCACTCCTGTGTCCTTCAGCCCAGGGCATTCCCAGCCTAATCCCTCTGCTCTGCACCTTCTGCTGCTGCTTCCATAAGGCAAAGCAGGAGCAAAACAACTGCTGCCAGGAGGACTCTTGAACTGCTTTGTATCAGTCTGGCTCAACAAGGTGTGCAGCAATGCTCACTGGGAGCCAGTGCTATCTCTGAATTGCTCTTCACCTGTACTTAGATGGGACCCCCAAAAATCCTCTTAAAAACAAGCATGCAGCAAAAAGCTATGACCCAAATCTTGTTTATAATTTCCCATCTCATTCCACTCCATAAAAATCAGCTTTAAGCAATTTATTAGTGTGCCACCTAGGCTTCATCCCTCTTTATTTTAACAAATTGCTATGGCAAATCCCTTAATCCAGGCCTGAAAGAGGTAAGGCTGGCATTTCCAAATCACATGCAACCCAGAGACGATTGACTGGTCTAATCTGCTTACCCTCCCCCAGGACCCAGCGGCTGCTCCACATGCCAGGGCAGAGGCAGCGCGTGGGTCAAGCGCTCTGAAACGAGTCAAGGGCAACCCGTGGGATTATCCCCAGGCAATGAGAGACCCTGAACTTGTAGCTCACTCCCAGGTGGAAAAGAAGTGCCCCACGGCTGCACTCTGGGTGCTGCTGGATGCCACCTCTGGAACCCAACAGCACTTCTGCCCAGCTTGCTGAGATGAATAAGGATAACTGGGGAGACATCACAGGGTGAGAAATAGCACTGAGGAGCAAAGTCCAGCCTTTCCTGTACCAAACCCCTCTCCCTAGGCAGACCTCCAGACACTGCAACCCAGCTGGGCATCACAGCAGATTTCACCCAGGTAAGCAACAACAAGGTGCAGATCAACCTCTCTGAAGGAAAGCTGAGGATACTACGGACAAAGTGACAGCAACACACATCCTGGACACTACTGGAGCTGTGATTTCTGTGCTTTTAACCTGCACCACAACATCCACAGGAATAAAAATAGCTTCTTTCCCTAATGCTATCAATCTGGTGCAAACACATGGCAGCCCAGTCTCTGTGCACATGCAGCCAGGGATTCCCAGACTCCTCTCTATCTTGGGGGCAGCAGCAACAGTAGAATGAAATTCTGCACTGACTGCCTCTGAAAAACAAGATCTTCTGGGAAAGCACATACTGGGGAAACAACCTTGCAAATAATAATTTTCACAGTGTTTGATAAACTGAATCAGTTGATTGATTTTCCTGCTGTCTTCATGTTCTTTGCTCTTCACATCTCAGAACCACTGAGTGGCAAAGACAGGGTGCTCTTTCTTTTTAAATACTGTTGTATTATATTTTAAATATTGTATTAAAACACACCTCTCGTGAGAATAATTCTGTTCTGTCTTCCTTCAACTTGCCTAGATTCTTTCACCTCTGTTAGTGAACATATATTAGTGAAATACAGTATTAACTACAGTGTTCCTATTCATTACTAAACACAGAGCTAAAGCAACTCCCCAGCAAGACACAACACACTTCTTTCTCTCATAATCAGGGTGCTCCATGGACCCTGTAAGAGATGGACTCTTCCTTGAAGAATTCACAATCTATGCTGAATAGACAGGATAAAGAAAAAGGAAACATGATCAGGCTGTTTCATAAGTGGGAAATATGGGGCAAAGCAAGCACATCCAAGGTCACACAGGAAGTTTCTGGCATACAAAGGAAATGAATATTGAGCTCATGAATTCCAACTGTTGCATAACTAATAAGGGACATCCTCCTGCCAGTCTCATTCAGAACCATTACCAGGTTATCCTACAATAGAGTCGTGCTCAGACTGGAAGATTTCCCTAAAGAGAAAACAGAGCCATGCTCCAAACCTGCACCTCGCGGTGACTCTGAGAGGCCCTGCAGGGACAACTTCATCACCAGTTCCAATTTACCTTCAGGTCATCTGGGATGAAGACTTTGCGAGCTTTCTTAATCATGGGCTGGGGCTTCAGCTCTTCTTCAGAGAACTTGCGCTTACGAGGATCAAACATCTCCTGGCCAGGAATACTGGAAAGAGCAAGATCTGCAGGGTCAGGCTCGTAGCCAACAGGAACCTGGATAGTCTCAGGATCAATGGGACTTGGTGTGTTTCGGTTTGCTGGCAAGATCTGACCTGCAGAAACACAGGATAAATTCAGTTGAGTTAGAAAAAGTATGTAAATAGTAACACTGAACGTGCATTTTAGAAGATCTCTACATACTTTAAAAGCAATGATTCTTTGAGCATTCCCTGCAAACGTTGTGTCTACTCTTGCTAAATAATAGATTGGCCATGCACACATTTCTTCACATTTCTTTGAGGGTATGTTTAGGTGACAGTCAATCAATGTACAGTACTTGCCATAGACAGCATCTCATCAAAGTGTACTCCAAGGGGACTGCTATTTGCTCTCCATGAAATCCTACCAGTGATACTCTAAAAGACAGCAAAGGAAACCAGCAACATGAAAGGCTACAACTACTCCTTAAAAACGCTCTGCAGAAATGAAGGCACACTTACTGATGCTGCATTTCTCTTTTATGATGTATAGTATCTAATAAAAAGGAACCTATCTCCCCAGAAATGAGTGCTATCCCTCCCATTTTTCTTTTTTTTTGATCTTAGATACAGCCTTCAAGATCCTACAGTTCAAGCACCATTGCCACTAAAAATCCAATTTAAAATCTCAACCAAAGGTTCCAAAAATAGGATCCTGAAGTCAGCTGCCTTAACATGGACTTTCCCTGGGGCCAGAACTTTCAGAAGTTTTCACATGCCTCAGAAGTAGAAGCCTCACAGACTTCAGAGGGAGGACTTCTGATTGAAGCAGATATTCTTTTATAATTTTGGCTATTTGCTAATTCACTTTGACTTCAGCGATCTGATGGCTTTTATAACTACAAAAACATCCTGTGACTGTGTAATATTTCCTTATTTGTGCCCACATCTGCAATATTTAGGGTGTAAAATGGTAAACATTAAATGTCATTTCTAATTCCAAACCAAGGCCAGCGTTAACAATGTAAGTTTTATTTTAATCTAGAAGATTGTGGCAACAATACTGGAATCACATGGAAAAGGCACCAGGGAATTGTGTTGTGCAAACCAGGGCTTGCTAAGGGAGAGCTTGTCTTTTGTAACTCCTATTTTAAAGCTGATAAAATCAGCTTTCAGGAAAGGCTGGTGAGGGCTGGGGAGAGGAGAGAAGGAGGATCAAAGTTATTAAAATATGTATCTATGGTTATGGTAGAGGGAGTGAGAGGAAAGGATGCTCCTGCATCCTATTTAAAGGATGAAACAGAGGAAAGGTGCCTTTAAACTCCTGCACCAAAGCAGCAATGTATTCTTTAGTGCACACAAATACACAGACATATGCACAAACAAATCGGGCAAATTCTGTAATCTAGACAAAAATAAGCAAGACACCAGCTCTGAATTCTTTTATATCTCTGGTGAGCATGCAGGGTGTTTCTAAAAGTCAAGTGGATTGTGACATCTGCCCCAGCTTTCTAATTACCCCACGCAAAAAAGCCTGTATTTAAATGTTGCTGAAGTTCTCGATATGTGGCATCAGTTTGCATATTATCATTTATCTGAAACGTGCTACATCACACAATGACACGAGCTCTGTAATCACTGGCCTCACGAAACTTTACAGTATCACTCAGAAAAAGGGCAAAAACGCTCCTTTTCAACATGGGAAATTGAGGTATCTCAGCAATGCAACAGCAAAATAAAGAGTGATGCCTCTCCACGGTGCCGTGGGAGAAGAACCTAAGGCAAACAGGATCCTGCCCTGCTCCCTGCGTGCACACATTTCACCTCCCCTGGTCTAAGAAGCTCTCACAACCACAGAGCAAACACAGCCCTTCAGCAAACACGAGATGTCCCAGTGTGAAGCTCGTTCAAGGTCAATGCTGCTCACTAATGCACATGAACAAACCATCACCAAGGAGCCCAAAGAGCAGTGCCCTGCAAGGCATCCCCACTCCCACCCGGCACACACACCTGTGTGGGCCAACCCTCTGTTCTCTCCTGCTTTGCCATTGATCAGGAACCCTCTCCACCGAGGACAGAGAGAGCGAGCCCCAAGCAGAAAAACCAGCAGTGCCTCACGCAGCGTTTCACATTGAGCAACTCCTGGCACTTGAGCTCTTTTTATTTATTCAACCAAGTTTAGCCAGTGATGCAAGCCAGGAACCTGTCTTTGTTAGTTTACTGGCCAATGGCCACGACATCTCCGCGCTGCTGGAGCTCTCCATAACCCAAGGGAGCGGCGTGGGCTGTGCTGGCACTGCAGGACAGCAGTGGCCTCTCCTCACATCGCCCCCCGAGCTCCTCGCCCCGGCCGGGCATCCTTCTGCCAAATTCGTTCGGGGTGTTATTTTTATGCACTGAAATTCCTTGCAATCAGAGGCAGGTCAAATAAGCACAGCAATCTGAACGTCATGTGCCCAGCAGCCAACTAAGCCTCGCATCAGCAAACTTCCCAGCTGTCACAACATCCCGAGAAAAGGGCTGCTCGGAGGCTGTGATGCACGAGGAGGCAGCCAAGGAGGAAGCCCACTCTGCCAGCTGCCAGGGCCAGGCAAGGTAAGGCACCACCTCACTGCCCACCATCGGCAGCCAGATGCCTTTGCCAGGCTCTGCATTATTTAAACACTCTACGCTCACAACAGCGGCCAAATTTTCACAACAGTGAAGTGGCTGGACTGTTTAATGTGCTTAAGCTTTGTTCTCAATGGGGGCTGGTGACTGCCAAGTGTTTTGGAAAGAACTCAGCCCCTCTATTTAAGTTGCTGAAATGAGAGCTCTTGAGCATTAAGCTCTTTTGGAAATCCAGCTGCAGAACTCCACGGCCGTGGTGGTGGATGCAAGCCGGGAACAATTGTTAATGGAAACTTCCCCTCATACCACCCTAGTGATGCGTCTCAACCATGGCCTGCAGAGACCACAACTATGTCAACACTGGCCTTTTGTCTGGAGCCTTTCCCACTTGTAGAGCTCCACTCAAGCAGCATGGAGTGTGCCAGGACAGACACAGCTCCAGGTGTCTCCTGGCAAAGGGGTCAGCAGGTTTTGACAACTCCAGCAGTTACAGCTGCCCCAGCACCTTGCCTTTGCTAATGCTCTTGGTGTTGCTCTGGCACACATGAGCAATAGCAGAAAATTTTCCAGAAAGAAGGACTTGAAAGAAAGTTGGCTGTTCTAATGCTTTCAGTCCTTCTCCTCCTCCTCTGGGCAGAGACTGCCAGTGAGGAAGGTCAGTGTAATGGCAATGTTTTCAGTGTGGCTCCTTGTTCAAAGAGAAATGGACTGAAGTCATTCACTTGTGTCATCAAGGTCAGCAAATGACTTGTTATAAAAAAAAAAAAGAGGCAGTTTTAAACTGCTTGCAATAATTAAAATTCATAACTCAAAAGTACAGTAGCATTTTTATATACCTACAAAAACCCCAAATGCTGATCTGGCATCGTGGGGAGTTCAATCACCATATCCTGACTCTTAATTTCCTCTTTTTGAAACATCCCACCTACCAGCTGTGCCCAGGAGAGCACAAGAGACGGAAATAACCTCTTCAGCTGCACCACTGCTCGACAGATTTCTCATCTGTATTGCAAGAGATCCCTGGTAAATTATGTGGAACTCAATTTTGAATCATTCAACTCCCATAGAAATGTGTCTGATGCTCACAAAATCTCCCTTCTCAGAGCCCTTCCACGCTCCTCATCAGCTCAACAGCTGGCTGGAGAACAGCTCCGAGAGAAAGAAAAGAAAAGGGAGTGAAAATGCTCTAATCAAAATATTTTTCCCTCTTTTTTTTACACACACTGGAGGAAAATAAAAGAGGAGTTTCTTATTCAATTTATTAGCAGCCCGGAGATAAAACATGTGTTTGCTAATGGTTTTCCTTTCTATAAACTGAAGGCACTTTGTGTGTCAGTCAGGCTGCAGAGCCCAGCAGCTACACTGGAGGATAATCCTCACCCAGAGCTGCTCCAGAGGACGCCGCTGCTCTGCCCATGTGTTTTCCAAACCGTCTATCCCCCTGGCAACTGGCCAGCTATTTGGGATAGTTCTCTCACTCCAAATCACAGCCTGTCCCAGACTAATCTGCCATCCAGTTCTGCATTAACTCCTGCAGCCTCTGGGAAAAGCTCTCTCACTGCAGAACACACAGCACTGAGCAGGGATCGACGCGGGCAAAAATCCCCTAAGGCAGCAAGGTAAAAGGAAGATTCTGGAGGTCAAGACTTATCTAAGCACAGCATCTCGTCAGGTTATCACTCCTCACTATTAAAAGCAACCTTTTATCTTCCTATCTCATTCCCCTGCTATTAGGATTTTAGTGTCTTCCAGAAACCAAGCCATTTATGTGGCTGAGCCACACGTCATGATCCTCCAGCCCTCACCTGGAAGGACAAACCCAACCACTCTCTACCTGGGGCTGAAGAAGATGCTTCACCTCTGGGTATGTTTCTGTAAGCAGTTATTAGAGGAGCTTTATTTTCTTCTCAAGCAACAGGAGATCAGTGTATTTTGACCATGACTCCAACCCAGCAGAGACATTCCTCTATTTCTTATCTTAAACAAACTCGATTCTGCCAAACATGGGGTGACTGCAAACACTTCCTGCGGAAAGAAGGATCTTAATCCAATGCAACCACAACATAATTTGCTGCTTTTAACACACACTAAGAGACTGGCACACGAAAGTGTTTTTAAAATGTGTACTTTTTAAAGATATCAGCATTGTTTACAAACCTTGTGCATTTAATTACTAAAAGAATTGTCATTTCCCCTCTCAGCATTGTGTGCCTCCCGCTCTGGGCCTCTACAGTATTATTCCAGGCAGGACTGGTAGTCTTATTAAGATTGTCTGACACTTCCCATTAGAGGATGCTGCCTTCAGTTCCTTCAGCCTGTGCCAGATTTCAACCATTCTGTTTGGATTTCTTGTGAGCCAATTATGTTTCTGCCAAAAGGGTTCTACAGTTTCCCGAAAAAGGTTCCGCAAAAATACTTTGTTTTGAACCTGTTAGAAGCTTCTGGCAAACTTGTCACTGAACTGTGCTAAGTGGCCTGTGCCCTGGGAGCGAGGGCAGCTCCTGGATGAATGTTATTTCAGAGTCACAGAATCGTTTAGATTGGAAAAGACCTCTAAGATCATCGAGTCCAACCACTAACCCAGCACTGCCAACTCCACCACTAAACCCTGTCTTAAGTGACACATCTACACATTTTTTAAATACCTCCCAGAGCTGGTGACACAACCACATCCCTGGGCAGCCTGTTCCAGCTGTGGCCACCCTCAGGTTGGGGGAAAAAGGGTAGTTTCAATAAGTGGTTAGGACTTAAAGCTGAGAACGGGGCGAGGAGGTGAGGAAGGCATGGATGAGGAAGACTCGTAGTCAGGGAGGAGAGGCAGAGAGCCTGGGAGAGGAAGGCTGTTCCACCAAAGGCTGGGATGAACATGTTCAGTAGGAGAGCATCATCAGAGGGACCAGAGCAGGAGAGTGCCTGTGCTGATGGCACAAACACAGCTCCACATTCCTGAGTCCCACAGATCCTGCCCAACAAACACTGAGGTGCACTGGCAAAGCTCCCTGTCCTCCCTCAGCTCCTCACAGCGAGGGTAAGCTGTCATCCTCCACTCAGCCTGAGCAGGAGGACACTGCAGGGTGGCTGCCAGGTCCATTCCTACCCATTGCCAAAATGCCTGCTGTAAGAGTGGCACGTGAGAAAGACTTTTCAATTTGTTTTTAAAATGCAGTGCAAACGCTGTCTAAGACACAGTCACAGTTGAAACAATTTTTAAAGTTCCAATCACATATTGTCTTTCCCAGATTCTTTCCTCCTTAAGGACACACTTGTTTCACCCATTTTGATTTACCCAAATGAACCCATATACTATTTGCCACAAATTATTTCCAACTCCTGTAGAGACACAATTAGCAACTTGTCAGGAGTTCTCTCCAGCACTGACAACTATTGCATCCATGTGCTCCACAGAAACTATCTTCTTTTCCATGAGACTCCCAAGAAAGAAAGGGCGGCACTTCTCTTTGCAGGTGCACAAGTACAGGCACTAAAACAAAGATCCCACCTCTCAGGTTAGCAAATGTTATAGGCACTGGCTGCATTTCAAATCAGCTCTCACTGACTTCTGCTGCAGGTGTGGGACACAGGTGAGGGCCACCCGGGGTGACACATGGGCTCCTCACAGAGAGGGAAGCAAACACCCTCTGACACACTCACATCATCAAATGACTTGAGCGGAATTCTGCTGAAACTTATGCAAAGTACAGTCTCTCCAGACAAAACCCTTCTGTCCTTCCTGCCAGATTTTCCCTTCTGCTCCTGCCATTCCCTTCATCCTCGCACATCTGCAGTAAATAGGGTCAAGATCTAAGATCTTACAGACACCCACTTCCTTCCTGATACAGCCCTGATTGAACCCAGAGCTGCTCTGACCTCTGCATGCAGAACGGGAAAAGGGAAAAGAGAGGATATAATGGACTTAAAGCTGCATCTCCGAGCAGACAAGGGAGGGGGTTTGGTGCCTGAAGCTGCACACGTGGCCTTCAGTCAAGGGCAGACCCTTGAAGGCTTGACTTGCAACTCCTGCATGTGGTTAACATGGTGTGCATGTACTGTGCACTATACTTACTGGCCCAGTAAGGTTTTGCCCTTCAAAAACAAATATGAGGCACCAGCAGGTAAAATTTTCCACTATGACCCCTGGACTGAAGACTCTGCTCTTCTCTAAGACCCATACTCTGAAAGCCCTACCTCAACCAGCCTTCTGGCTCCACTTACTGCGCCCAATGAGGCCCTATTTCTAAAAACAACCAGGAAATCAAACTTTTATTCCCTCCCAAACTACCCCTGCAGGACACCTGACAGTACTTGCTCCTGCAGAAGTGCTACACACACAGAAACAGAGGGTTTGATTGCACAGGGATTTTAAAAGTCTTGTAAAACGTAAAATCCCCAGCATTCCTAAAAGCCTTTCTGTTTTTTTTCTAGGATGCTGCTTTCCTTACAAAGATCAGTCAGGACTGCATTCAGTGGGGACAGGGCCTGAAGAGAAGCTGCAGGGCAGAGCATTCACACCATATTTAATTTTGATTTACACTTGGCTTAGAAGCATGTCTCACTTAAGATGCTGATATTGTCTGGGGCATTGGAGCTTCATGACATCCTTTGGCATATTTTCATTAACTGGCAATTCACATATAATAAGGTTCCTCAAAAGTGCAATAATTTTTTCTTTTCTTAAAGGGAAGGTTCCAGAGAAGCATCAGAATTGTCAATCTGCTCTGAAGGAGACAAAAAGATGCACTGTTCTTTCCTTGGACAATTACATACCCAGTTTTAATAAACTAATCACCAGCAGATTTTAGACAGGGCCACTGCTTCAGGTAACACCCCGATATGGCACAGAATCATGGAATAATTTAGGCTGGAAAAACCCTCCAAGACCACAAAGACTAACCTGTGCTCCATCCCCACCTTGTCACCCAGCCCAGCCATGTCCAGTCACTCCACCTCCAGGGATGGGGACTCCACCCTTCCAATGCCTGACCACCCTTCAGTGAAGAAATCCTTCCTGATGTCCGACCTGAACCTCGCCTGGCACAGCTCGAGGCTGTTTTCTCTTGTGCTATCACTAGTTGCCTGGAGACCCTCACCTTGTTACAACCTCCCCATCCACAAATCCACCCTCACGTGGAACAGTGCTCCAAACAAAGACAACCCTTGTCCTCGACATGGGTTCATGCCACTGCCACTGAGCTCTCCCAGTGAGCTCCTCTCACATATTCCATTTATCTGTCCACCCAACGCAGCACGCTCTCAGCCAGTAAACAGGTCTTGCAAAAAGCCATCCTGTAATCCTGACAGCATATGCAACCCGTGACTCACGGATCTATTACCCAGTCCTGGTACCCAAGCCCTTCTTGCTTGGGTGTGTTATCAAAACACAGCCAAGTGAGATTTCAAATGGCATGGAAAAGCCACGTGAAAGAGGTACATTTCCTCTACCTCCCAATCAGTAGCTAATGGCAAGCCTGAGAGACAGACAACAGATGCTATCAGCAGCACTCGGAATATATCCCTCAAGAAAAAGAGGTCACTGGGCACAGTTACAGCAAGTGGAAAATCTCAGCCTCTCTTCTGATCTGCTCTGTGCACACAAATCTCAACTATTTGTTGCAGCCGCTTTCCATTTTCACTTTTTTACCTTTTTTTTTTTTTCATTTTACGTTTCGCTAAAAGAAATCACACTCTTTATGTGACAATTCATAGAGGGAGATTTGTATAAAATAATCACATTTTAAGAATTAGTGATGCCAGAATGGGAACACGCTGTTCCCATAACCTTCTAACTAAGACTGAGTACATTTTATTTTCTCTCTGCCTTAAATTAGGATCCTCTAACATGTTTTGGAAAAAAAAAAAAACCCAAACAAGCAGCAAAACATGAAAAATTCTATTTGGTTTGTTACAGTCCAGTAGCTGCAGAGGTCTAATTTGCCTTTATATACCAGTTTTATTCCCAAGGAGCACACAGAAAGAAAGCACAAGAGCGTGTGGTTGTAGCTTTTTCTCTTTTGCTATGTTTACCTTCCTTTATGAAGTGTACAGATGCACCAGGCCTGGGGAGGGTGAAAAAGGGGTCAGAGGAGGAGGGGAACACGTCACCGTGGCTTAGGGAAAATTCCAGGAGAATGGGCTGTGGAACACAGATTTTACCTGTGTGTCTGCAAACACTTCACAGCTGCTGCACAGTACAGGTTTGGTGGCACATCAGACACAGACAAAAACTGGGAACTTCACTTAATTAAAAAAAATTACAACACTGAACACTGGGCAAGACACTGATAAATTCCCTTCTAAACGTGAGTCGAGCACCTGAAAATGGCAAGAAATTGCCCTGCTGAGGAGCCTCAAAACCCAAACTAATGCCTGCAGAGATTTCTGCACCTCACTTGGACCAGAAAAACCAACACATACCAAACTCTTCGGGTTTATCTTTTAAAAACACAGGCAGTGAAAAAGGTTGGTGATGGAATATTTCTTGAAGAAATCCTGGAATCCTAATGCTTATTTTCCTTCTTGTGACCTGCCCTGCAAAGTGCCCATAGCCCCAGACTGAGTCTCTGATCAGGCCACTTATGCATGTTCTGAATGCAAAAGGCATTGTGGAGATTGTGAACTATGTCAAACATGAAATTAAAATGCCCCAAGACATAAAAGTTGAACTTCTATTTATTGAGCAGTGTGTTTATTGTGATGCCTCCAAGAGGCATCTCAGCGAACGGGATCAGAGAAACTCGACTGCTATTTGGGAACTGCCTTTTCTTCTAAACTCTTTTTCCACAATTCACAAGCAATAGGGATTTTACTTCTGCTGCCACACACAGCATGGCTCTCCACTGCCAATTAATGATAAAACTCATCAATATATTAAGTCAATATATTCAAAATAAAAATATATTTCAGCATAGCCCTGAGGCCAACGTGCACCAGCAAATATCTAATCAGTTCACTGCATATGGGAGCTGCTAAACCTGGGTGTCTGCCTTTTATAGAGAGACAGAAACACAGAGGACCCTGTCCTCTGAAAATTATCATAAAGAAAAGTGTGAGCCAACAGCAGCTTTATTAAAGCACACCTTTAATCCAGTATTTCCTTCCAGTATCCACAGCTGCAAATTTCAAAATTAGCTGCCAATGCAGGCATTCCCAGTGACTTTCAAACAATACCTTGGCTCTGAGACATTGCTTTAAAGGAAACCCTTTGGATACAGTAAATTTCATGGGGACAAAGCTCCCTGCATGCTGTGATGCTCTTGGTGCTTCCCAGCACCCAGACAAGCAGCTCAGCACCATCCTGACTGGAAACTATGTGTTTTCCTGCTTCCATAGGCAACACATCACTGGTATGGAACACCACTATTTGGGGTTTATTTGAGAGAGGAGAAAGTGCCAGTGCACTTATCCCTGAGACCTTCAGTCTCTACAACACTCTTAAATTCATATTAAACATCCCAGTGTTTTATTACAGATTGATTCCCATGAAATTAAATTGACTGCCTTCCTGTCCACACTGGTGGCCATCCCATTCTGTGTACAGGACACCTGTGAGACAGCATGGCCATTAGAGGATTTTGCTGCCCAGGGTTTTTGGGAGGGTTTGTTCTGTCCCTCTTACTCACAGGTCCCCTGCAGGCACAGGCACTGCAGAACTCCCACTGTGTGTCCCTGCCCAGCACAGGATGGGGCATGCAGGGCTTGGCCATGCGGAAAAAGGTGTCTCTGTGCCCAAATGGAAGGAGAAACACTGGAGAGCTGGAAAGCCCTGCAAGCTGAGGGGAGCAACAATTCATAGGCTTGGAAAATTATGTGGGCTTTACCTTTTACACTCCTGTTAACTCTGATTTTCATGAAGTAGGTGGTGTTGCTACAGCAACTGTCGTATCACATCATTTCTGCTGTCTCTGTCACAGGGATCGTCTTATTTTATCTTAAACTCAGATATGCAGCTTTTCTTCATCTATTCTAAAGCCCTCTGAATTTTGCATATAAAAAATTATACAAAATAGAGCTGTGTCATATAAATGATTTTTTTTTTTTTTAATGTAGCAGAAGGAATAAAGAAAATGGCACTGACAGATTTATGGTGCTCCAGATTTTGAGGAATAAATTAAGGGCTGGTCTCACGATAAAGATGTTTTCTGCCACCTTTAATGTGTTCTTCCTGCAGAAGCTGGCCCTGTGTTCCTGGGCACTTCAGCAGAAGTAACTCATCTATTCACAGGTGAAAACATCTTGCTTCCTCATGCCCAGGCTATTTATGCACCTACATTCCACATAACTCACACCCAGCTTAGATGCTGCTGCCCATCCATCACACACCACCTCACCTGCTTAACCTGCAGCCTGGAGAAAGCATCTACTGAAGCAGAAGTCTCGACCCATCCTTACCTGTTTCAGAGGGTTTGCCCAAGCTGCTTGGGGATGAGGTGATCACCCAGCTTTGCAGCTCCCTTGCTCAGTAACCCAGGAATTTGGCTCTACCTCTTTTGCATCCATTTTGCTGCCTGGATAAGGTCTTTGAGGAGCCAAAGCACCAGCAAAACTCAATAAAATCCCGATGATGGAAAGGCTCTATTCAATTTTTGTTATTAGCATGCATTCCAATACATGCACTCATGGATCTTCCTTCAAAAAATATAAAAAGCAATGTGGAACAGTAGTAAATACTCAGTTACACCCTCAGGCTACTCAGGAAACCAAAGAAAAGCCCTCTCTACAGTCAAAGGTTATTACCCAGACCACTCAGCTGCCAGCACAGCTCAGACCACCAGATCCAGCTCTGCCACAGCCTGAGCTGGTGACTATTTATATCTGCTTATTCCTAAGCATTTCCAGCCACTTTCAAAACAATCACTGCAGTCACCAAATCACACTTCACTTCCACAAACAGGTCCTGGGCACATGGAAATCAGCCAGAGTGGATCCAACCTGTGAGCTAGAACTGTATCTCATGCACCTGGTTAACAGCCACGTACAGAACTGAGTTATCAAATGGCCTTTCAGTGCCTTCAATCACTTTGCAAACTTCATTTCAGTGCCCCAGTAGCTGACAGTTACTCTTTAGCTCAATTTCCTAGAGAAATGAGTTTTGTAAAATCGTGCTGTTCATGTGTCTGTCCAGCCCCCTCCCAACAACTCTGGAAATTGTTGGCCAATTTCAAACAAATTTGGCAGAGAGGTGGCCACACATGCTAATAACAAGCTCTGTGAAACCAAGAAATGAAAAAAGCTCATCACACATCAGAGAGCCCACAGAGATTGCGCTGCTCACAGAACTTTTTCTTGGGCAGGCAGTAGGAAGGAAAAAAGAAAAGTATTACCAAGTTACTATTTCCTAATGGCACTCAGAAAAGCCATTTAACCCTCCTGCTCTCTACTGGGATTGAGAGTATCTTTTCAGTTTATCCTACCCACTCATTTACTATTTTCAGTAGTCATGAGCAAAATTATTTGTTTCACAACTGCACTGCCACTTGACAATCCCTCTGAATTCCATGCAGACACATCTGGTACTGATAGCCATTAAACAATCATGCACGTGTCCTGTCTTAAAAATCAATGTAGAAGACAGTCAGATGTGGACAACCCAGCTGTCTGGTATCACCCAAGCTTTATTTATTCTCACAATATGCACTGGAAACCAGAACTCTACTAGAAAGAGCTTTTTTTATATTGTCCACAGCACTTATTATGCAAGCAATTTAAGTCTTCACAGTAGGAGTGTTTGGGAATCAACAAATTTGCTCTGGCAGCAATGAAACATTCATTATTGGGTTTGGAGTGGGGAGGGGTTTGGTTGGAGGGGGGGAATTTTTTGAAGATTTTGTTAAAATGTGAGACAAAAAGTGGCTTGAGGGACGTTGGGTAGGATTCAGCTGAGAATCAGAATGCTCTAGATTTATGCTGGGAAGTGCATGTCTGTGTGCCCACTGGAGGGATGCAAATCCTGATGTGTGCTCCTGTGCAAGACCCTCTAACCCTTTTCCTTCCTACTCTTGCTGCTGCTATTCCCAAGTTATGAACATCCACAGCAACAGCAGCCTGGGGAAGGACAGGTTAAACTTAACCAAGGGAAAAACAAGCAAGAGAAACACCTTTCCTCTTTCTGCTTAACTGGATAATTGGTGAGCAGGAACCTGCTTGATGAGTTTCAGCAGCTCCCAAAGATCAGGCAGGGCTGTTTCTGAGAGCTGTCGATGAACAAACACCTTTAAGCTGAACAACAGGGTACCCCTTGTTAAGGCTGGGTTTTTGACAACTGAAATAAGTAAGACTGAAATGAATAAATTAACAGGTTCTGTCCTAATAATTTAAGGGGACAGGAACATTCTAGTCGTGCTCTGGGCTTATTACTTGATGCCATTCATCTTTAACACAAAGATTTTTCTCAAATATTTAGTGATTTTTAGTCCAGTTGGCCAAAAAAAGGTAGTCAAGGGTTGATTTTCACATCAGGATTATCTTGGCCTACCTATATCAGATGTGTATGCAAGCGTGAGAGTTAAAACCAACAACCAAACAAAAGCAAACCCTGGTCAAATCTTGCTGTAATTTCAAACCAGTCACAGATGTATAAAGCAGACCCTACAGCAACCAGTGCACTGTCCATATTACCATCTTCATTTCTATTTATTCACACTAATGTTCCAATTAACTCAACAACTGATAAATAGGCATTCAGACATGCTGAAGGTTAACATCAAGACTCTCCCTTCCTGAAGCTCTGGCTTCAGATGAGTCTCACCACTGGGCTTTCTCCCAGGCCAGTCCTTTCCTCCCTGAGGATGCAGGAAAGACTAAGAGAAAGTAAACATGTATTTATATCCTAAACAACAACATAGAGATTTTGGGGAAAAGTATTTCAGTTTTGCCAGTACTGATCTGCTCAGAGACAGCTCAGATTGCCTGATAAAGTTACCCTACAAACAGATTTCTGGGCTCAACAAACCAACCAACCCCCTCACCATATTTCAAGAGAGATGCCCCTTCATAAAGTAACAGGAACAGCTCCTCAAACAGTCCTGCTTGCCATCATATTTTGTCCCCCCTCCCCAGGCAATATGTCTTTTCTACTACTTTTTCATCCATGGGTGCCCTCGGAGATGTTGGGGTTTCAAACCCAGAGCCAACTTTCCAAAACACGCTGTATTTTGAAAAAGCACAGGGGTTTTTTTTTTGTTTCACAGAGAAATAAATCAGTTTGCTTCATAAAGCCTTTATACCCCCAAACCCAAAGCCTCCCATACAGCTAAAAATCAAATCCAGCTTTTTTTTCCTGCATGAGTCAGGCTGCATGCAAGCAGCTTCTGAGGAAGGCAACTTGGGGTGGAGGACAGAACTGAAGGAAGAAATCCAGCACGGGATACTTGTTCTCCTAACAGCACACTCCTATTTTCCCAAGACACTTGCTCATATTTTCATTTTCAAACTAGAGGAAAGCCACCCCCTTCCCCCTAAAAGAAGTTTTAAATATTATAAAGACACACAAGGACACACTTTATTATTTTAACAATTATTGCTATTTTCAGAGCTTCAGCACAGCTACTTCCTTCCATAATTGGACTTCAATCAAACCCTAGTGAAGCTTTTGATCTTGGAAAGAGTAACAACACAGCTCTGTTATCAGCACAGAGGGGGCAAAGGGTAGGACATCCAGCATTTTTCAATAGAAGAAAGTTAATTGCTTTGACTTATATTTATCAAAGGTCACGGCTACAAGTTCTGAGTGCACATACCTAACGGTGCACACCGAGAAATCTTGTATAGACTGGCCCAAGTAAATGTTGGGATTATACTATCTGTGTGCATTAAAACAAAACAAAAAAAAACAAATCACCAAAAAAGAAAAGAAAAAAAGAAAAAAAGCAGCAAAACAATGCTAGATTACTATCCAAATATACCCCAGTGGATGTCCTGCCAAATAGCAAATATGTGGCTGTAAGCTCCAAACTGAAATAAAAGCTTGGCCAGCAGCCCAGAGCTCCACTGTATTTTGCTCAGCCAGCCATAATCTGGCAGAACAGAGTGAACACATTTGCAGCCACGTGATGGAGAAGCCCGTCGGGCCAAGCTGATTTCCTTGTGTTGGTTAAATGTGATCTTCAGACTGTACACATCAGCGGCTCGGCGAAAACGTGAGAAAGTGGGAAACAACCAGCCACGGGCCGTACACTGAAGGGCAGCACAAAGCTACTTAAGGATTTGCTTAAAGCTTAGGGGTTCCAGGGCTGTGTTTTAGTGAGGTGTTAACTGGGCTCAGTCCACCGGGGCGCTGAGCTGGATCTCGAGTGGAGTTACAAACCATCGGCTCCTTCAAGATGCAGATCCTGAGAGAACCTGATCTGGAAAAGGCACTTTGTTGTACAGGAGGGAGAGCTACCCATCACTGGTTCAAAAATGCAGAATGCTGAGTGGCTCTGAATTTCACCCTGAGGAGACTCGGATGTGGCCCCGGGTGGTCCAGGACAACCCCAGGGCTCAGAGTGTGCAGACACCACCTGAACAGACACCCAGCAGCACTACTGAACACAGGAACAGTCATGAAGGGAGACAGAATTTGGCCAATGGATTCATACTGAAAAGCAGGCAGAGTCCAATGGGCTTTGCTGCCCCTGTGATCAGGTATTATATTTCCATGGTAGTGATAATAATATTTTTAAATAACTGCCTTAAGAATGAACAGCGAGCATCCCTGGCCAGAGTCAGAGCTGCACATGTCCCGTGAGAGCAGGTTACATGTGGGTGCAGAAACAAAAGCCTCCAAACACAAGACCTCAGAAGTACATCCCTGCCACAGGTAAGAGCAAGTCAGCTAAAACAGCCACCAGAGTACCTAAGAAAAGTGAGATTTGTTTACTTTCTAACAGAAATAAATTGATAAACTAGACACGTGCGGCACCTGCTGAAATCAGAGACACACACGAGTTGACAACTACACCTCCAGTTCTTCCCTTCTATCTGGCTAATGACTCCTTTTCACGTGTTCAGAACAGCTTCCAGACAGAGACTACCACAATTTTCAACAATGACATCAACCATGTCGCACTGAGAAAATTGAGCAGATAAGAGACTTTGGAAAAGTGTTTCTTAAACCTGGTGATGAGTGTGGTCCCACTGACAGATCAGCCTTTCCAAAAGCAGCCACGTGACTATGGGTGCATGAACACCAGGCCTTGGAGCCTGGACAATCCATGCCCTCATTTTTTAAGTGTCAAGGCACCAATAACTCAGGTGGTTTAAGAAGACACCCAAACCACAGCTGCCCAACATCTGTAACTAAAGGCTTGTGGTTTAACCTCCTCAGAAGGCAGATATGCAGGTTAACTTTAAATATGCTGCACTCCTTCCCAATTCTCTCAAGTAAGTAGAGAGTGATGCAGGTGTTCACAAAGCCCTGCTCCGTTTTACTCAACTGGTGTTGCTCTCAAAAAATGGTTCAGTCACCAATCTACTCCACTGCAGAAAAACCTTCAGCTGGTGAGCAAGCCCTGCTGCCTTTTGCTTTTGTGAATTAGTGGAGTAAGGCACTGTAACAGCACATGGCCGAGGAGCATGACACCATCCAGATATGTGACTTATTAACCTGAGCTCTTATTTATGCTCTTCTCCTCCAAGAGAAACAATCTTCACTAGGGGCAGGGGAATTAACTCCTCCTTTTCCAGCACACATCTATCAATCCCTCGTGACTGACCTGCTTGGGTAGCTGAGGTTTCTGGAAAAGTCTGGAAATTGAGAGTGGGAATTAAACAACGTTGCCCTAAGGTATTTGTCGTTTCACTGCCCAAAGTCTGCACACTCTTTGCTAATCAGAGGGATGTGATTGTGGCCACCCCTATTTAGCTGCCTAGTTGCATTACTCCACCCTCACCCTGCAATAAGCAAAGAGAATTGGGCTATTCCACGGGGCCAGCCCAGCATATATAAAGGATACACCAAACTAAATTATCTCAGGATGAATGCAGCACCAAAAAAAAAAGAAAAAAAAACCCAACAAACCATTGAGCAAATACGTAACGCTGTGAAAATTTTACTTTGACAGTGATATGCTGCCGTGGTGTACTTCAAAAACCAGTGAGCTCAGCACTTGCACTTATTTCAGATCTGTATCTGATTTTTCACTCTTCCAAAGTTAAGCTCAAGGCAATGTTTCAGACACAGTAACACAAAAAAAAAAAAATTGCAGCATTTCCCAATAAACTTTCTCCAACTTAATCCTGAGTGAGGAAGCAGGAAAAAACTCCTGAGCGTCTTTTCATGCAGGTTTTTTTTTTAAAGACACTTCATATCACATATATGCCACTGCCAGACCAAACTGGCTTTTGGACCTCAGGCAAATGTTCCCTTACCACAAAGGGTATCTGGAAACAGAATGCAGGGACACAGAGAGGTTCCACTGATTTGTAAACGCCCTAACAAGCATGTGTTTGGGGGAGAGGGAATGGGACACCGAGGGAGCAGGGGGTCCACCCAGCAGTGCTGCATTATACGGGGTTGTGTCACTACAGCTTTATCCTGACACACCCATATTTTACAGCACACAATGTACTGTACAATTCACAAAGCCAAGAAACTCAACATATCTAATCTGGCAGAAAAACAAAGTCATATCAGGTTAATCCAATTCTTAAATTGCACAACTTTGAAAAGCCAATGGGAAAACAAATCTTCCCCTCGCTTGTGCTCCCCTATCCCTCCTCCCAGCACACATACCCTGCACGACCTACTTTTCCTCTTTGATCCCTCACCATTTTTAGCCCACTCTTGCTCTCCCTTGCTCCTCACCTCCCTCCAGCCCAGACCCCGGTGGCAGAGTGGAAAGTTTCCCAGATTAGAGCCAGTGCTGTGCGGGATGAATGGGGAGAGAGATGGGCACACAAGGTCACCTGGACACCCGCCCGCATGTGATACTGCGGGAGTTGTGATAAGGGCCCTCAAATCTGAAGTTATCTCACCACAAGGTAGGTCCAACCAAGGCAGCAGAGCTGGGGTCATTCTGCTGCACAAGAGGAACGGGATATTGCAAGGTCATGTAAAAGTTGAGATAGTTTTTAGGTAAAATAAATGTACTCAGCTTGGGAGAGGACCAAGACCATTCAAGTGCCTGGGATCAGGACCTCCCACATCTTGTTTACAAAACTTATAGCTGGTTCTCTAACTTTGCTTTTTAAATGAAACCTCAGAGTCTCATACAATCACAAAACTAGGGAAGCTGAGGATTTCCAAGGAAGAATAATGGTGGGAAAAAGTTTGTGACCCCCCCTGCCTCCAACACACACTAATCCAATTAATTTTGGTTTCTCGCAGATTCTTTTCTCAAAGTGAATTGACATCTCATGGTGTCTAAAAGGCTGTCAGCTTTTCTAGAAGCATTTCACATGGATCAGGCATTTTAAAGGTCTTATGTAAATTTTCTGATGTAGAAAACGCACATTTACATTACTCTTCCTGCTCAGCACCATGTTCCCATCCTATATCCACTCCTGCATCCCCTCCTCTATTTTCATGAAATTTGAGGACCGTAATTATTCTTTCAGAATCCCAACTTTTGTGCCACATGTGGTTAAAATCAGCCCACATACCCAAAAATCGGCGAGCAGGAACAGGCAAGAGGCCACACATACCTAGCACGACTGGATTTGGGTTTGCTTTCACAGAAAAACGGGCAAAAGGAGAATTAAAATCCCCCAGTGCTGCAGGAGTTCCATGCCCAGGAGGGCTGATGCCCCGCAGCTGCAGGGATTACAGACGTCACCACCATCTATATTTCCACCATGCAGCACAAAGAGGGAACAGTGCTATGGCTGATTGCTGCAGGGCCCTTCCAATTCAGTCACTTTAACCCTCTCTGCTTTGATGAGGAACAGGCTTTGGGTTGGAGTGCTCAGTTCCTACTTACTAAGCATTAAGCTAAGCGCACAGCTGGTTTTTGAAGCAGACTTCTTGCCGGAGTAAGACTGATTTCCAAATGTTGCAATGGTGAGTTTGTAAAAATGACTGAATTGATTTAAGTCATCTCCTCTGCTTCAGTGCAGCCCTCTTGCCTTGAGCCTGGGCTTTACATCCTGCAGCCTCTCCTACAAGAAGGTTTAGTGCTATTACTTTGGTAATCTCGCTGCCCTAAAAATATTGATTGCTCCAATAAACACACTTCTGCTGTATTCTCTGCTTTGAAGTTCACATTATTGTTCTTTCATTTTTTTCAAAATGCAATTTACAGTTTCCTTCCTCTCCACATTTAATTTGTGTTTGAGTGCTTTCAGCTGTACCAGGATTGCTAAATTACCAGGTCACCTCAAATACACCATAGTCCACATACACACTAAGTAAGTGGGGAGGCCTTGCAGGTGTTTTAAATAAAACTTAAATTCCAATAATTGCCATACAAAGTCATGGATCTTGCTATGGACAGAGAACCCTGCTCATTCATTTGTTTATTAAATTCAGGAGAACCAACCAGTTCTGTAATGAATTACTTAATCTTTGACCTATTGTCCACAGCCATGTTCCAGAACAAAGAATTTACAGCAAGCTGAGCTCCCTAAGGCTAATTGGAAAGGAACATTTTTTTTTTTAAAACCATTCTCCATCCTCAACAAACCTTTGCCAGCTCTGTATTTTTGCCTCTCTACTTATACACCTACATATCTAAGGATGGCATTTTGTTACAGGTGAATTATTGCTCCAGTTCACTCCTGTTCTGCTTGTAGTAAATGTATGTTAATGCACTGATCTGTGGATCCCTGTCAAGTTTTGTTTCAGTAATAATCTAGATTTGTTTTCCAGTTAAAAAGGTGCCTCAGTTTTCTAGAGCCCTAACAAAATTTGGATTTATTTCCTCCTACCGACAGCCACACACCAAAAAAACAAGCAAAGAGCTTCAAGATGCTCAATGCCTGTTTTCATTAAACAACAAATAACATGAACAAGAGAATAATACCAGTAAGATGAAGAGCTAAAGCTGTTTCTCTCCAAGTTGGGCAGAAGACCCTGAAGCAAGATCATGCCACATCAGAGGAGCTAAGCCATAGTGTTGGATGGTACACAAGGAAAATCTGGGCCAAATTTAGCCCTGGCAAGATTTAATTGAGAGAATGGAACAGAGAAGCAGAACTGTGCAACAAGACTGTCAGAACTGTGAGAGGCTGAACAATAAATAACCTGCACTTGTTTAAAACTTGGTGGGTAACACCTCAGCCATGCAAAGCTGAAGTGCTGTCAAGAGCCCCAGCAGAAAAGAAAGAAAAGAAATGTTGCAACACATGCTGCCTTACCCACCTCTGTGTTAGCTCTCCCCACAGGAGGTCTGAAGCTCCCAAATTCAGCTTTGTGATAAACAGAGAGCTTCTTTAACACCATTTGGTCATTAAAAAAAAAAAAGATGATAAAAGCAACAAAAATCTGTTTGTCATACATTCATTTTGACGCTTTTGTGCATTTTACACCCATTTTCTATACCAGGTCATTATGCATAACGTAGTCCACTAAAAGGAATAGATTTGAGGTTTAAGCAAATGGTTTTTTCAGAGCTTTCATTATCTACTTTATGTAGAAGACGTCAACCCACAGTTTTTCTTGAATGTAACTTAGTAGAAATATTTTTTTCTGATCACCAGTCTTCTGTGAAATTCAGACAAAATATTGAAAGTGTATTTGTTATGAAAGGAAGACTTCAAAAAAAAGAAAAAAAGGAAACTTATGATTCATATGTTTGTGCGATATAAATACTAATAGTAGCACTGCCAGGCAGCCAAGCTTCTGAATGCTCTGAAGTCCTCTTTGCTAATGGTGACTGTCCTTTCATCCTGTGAAAATTCCACTGGAGCACTGAGAGCTGTTACCCCCGTTAAAAAAAAAAGAAAAAAAAAAAAAATCAGGAAAGATGAATGACAAGAGAGTGAATGGTGACATTTTGCTGCTCCACCTGGGAGCTGAGGAGAGCAGTCAACAAGCTGCCTGCCTGCTGAGCCACACAGAAATCAGTGAGACCACATGAGGAGTAAACTACTTATTGCCGAGATTAATTGGCAGAATCTGGCCACTGCAGCTCCCACAATTGCCAATTTGCTGTCATATAAATATGTGGAGATTGAACAATTTAATGTGTTTCCAAGTAGCTTCATCTAATCAGATAATATCAACGTCTTTGTATACATCTCCTGATGAGGTCTGCTCTTTTCACTGTAATGCATTGTTTTATGAAAGACTTCAGGGTGTACTTGCTTCTTAAATAAAATCAAATCACTGCACTGAGAATCATGCAATCACTCTCCAGTGCACTTCGAGATGGGAAGCAAAGCTCTGAGAAAGACACTGTGCTTGTTCTAGGTAATTGCAACAAGTTTGACACTCAGACACCCTTAAAGGGACCAAAAAAAACCCCAAAACCACAACTGCCCTTGGTGTTCCCTGCGTGTATCCTCCTCCTATCTCCTGATAGTCCTTACTCGCCCAAGGAGCTCAACCTGTGTAGAATCCACTATTCCCAAAGAGACCTGGAGAGTCAGGCCAGGGATATTTGACAGTATAGCATAACACCCAAGATTATTTCATGCTGTTTACTGTTTAAACTCTGAATTAACTTCAAGTTCCTTCATGCAGCCGAGCAATTATTTAACCAATAATCAACATTTAACAGTGAATATTAAAATTAGCTCCCTTGAAGGAGACACAGTGTTCTTGCTTCTAGCACTAACAAGCCTTGTGCGTTCAGCACTTTTTTTCCCCCCGCCGTTATCATGTGACAGGCTATTTTTAATATTTGCCTGAATATATTTTGCATCTCCCTTTGATCCAGAGAGCTCGTGAGGTTTGTCTGCAGAGTGAGCCTCCTTTGCCGTGGCAGTCCAGAGCGAAGTGTCTCCATCTCGGCGCGGTCGGGCACGGGCTGGTGGCGATGGCAGGAGCTGAGCTGGCTGCACAGGGCAGGGACACGTGCCTGGAGCACATGGTCCTGCAGGCACAGGGAGCCTCACGTGAGGCTCAATGTGAAGAGCAGCTCCTGGTACCAGCCCCACCGTGGCTTAGCTGGTCATTCCCGCTGTCACGTGCGAGACCGAAGGTCAGGAAATTCCCAGCTCCTCTCGGTGCCCGCAGGTAGAGCCCTTGGCCTCTAAGAGAAGGGGGGCTCATGCAACACCTTCCTGCTTGTAAACAATGATTAAAGCTTAGGAGAGGATTCCACACGGCAGGCTGGCTGCTGGGAACGCTGCCCTTCGCACTGCGAGGCTGTGCTGGAGGAGGAGGAGGAGGAGGTCACGTTAACAAACACAGGGGAAGGAAGGCTGCAATAAAGGGAGTGTTGCACACACACCCTTCTTGGGCTGCCCCTGCACCAAGTCATCCCCTGGATGGAGCAAGAGCAAACCTCTCCCAGTTGGCTGCCGTGCCTATCACAGAGCAGAGCTCCAAGAAACACTGAAACCCACCCAACCCTGCCTGGTGTCAGTCACTGCAGCTCAGCGTCTCTGTGAAGCCAGAGGGAATGGATACTGCTCTCTGCATGGCATATCTCGGCTGAACAAATAAACCACGACATTTAATAAAAATCCTGGTGCTCCTACAGGGGGGTGGGAGGTCTAAGTACACTTCAAATGCAAACAGTTCTCACCTTTTTGATTAACATGCCCCTAAATGTGCATTTTTTTCAAACTGAAAGTGAAGACTCACAGATATTGCACACAGTTATATTTCTGCAGTGGATTACAAAGCTTGGTTTTCCTTCTTTTTCTTTCCTTTGGCAAGTAGTCGAAGGCACCCAGCCATGCAGGCAGCACAGACCAAACCCACCATCACCGAACACAAAGAAGGAGGGAGCTCTCTCAGAGCCTCCCACAGCCCCTTCTTCCTCAGGGATAACACCTGGTTCCCCCTGTGCCAGCAGCCTCCCCGTGACACAGCCCCACATCCAAGGCTTTGGAGGCGAACAGAGAGCTCAGATCTAACCCACAAAATCCCGCCAGGCTCAGCTGATGCTTCTGAACTCTAATTCACACCGCACAAACCCCTTACAGAACCTGCCCCAATCACCCCCCTCAGGGCTACACAGGCAAAGAGCCAGGGAAAAAGCAACAACAAACTAGTTACCTGCAAGATATGAACCCCCCTTTACATCCAAACAGCTAAAAATTACTCCAAATTTCCTTAAGGACCGCGCTGTTAAACGGAGATTTACATTCCACCAAAAAACATGGCAAAAGACAACACAAGGTGTGCAACAGATGAAGAACCACAAAAATGTGTTTGCAGTAATGGGTTACTTTAAAAGCTTCATAAAATCTGAAAACTGAGGAGACTACACCTTTCAACCAACCTACGAGCATCCAACACCAGGACAAAAAAGAAGTTTTAAATGTGTCTACGCATGACAATGACTGTTGGTCTGGAAAGCAAAAATAAATCAAAATACTATATTTTGTCAATAAAATCAGTACTGTGAAAACACATGGTTCTAATTTTGCCCTGTGTCCCTCCTCACCCAAAGAAAACCAGTGTTTGCTATGGGTACATTCCCTGAACAGAAATGCATAGGAAGTAGATGCTTGCTTTATTTTTTGCAGATGATAAACTGGTGAGTCTTAACATTTTTCCATTGACCAGACAGTCTGAGCTGGAAATATAAAATTAATATTTAAATAAATTTATACAGATCCTTTTTGTTGTTGTTACTTTGGGCGGGGGGGAATCAGTGAGGATTTTGGGAATGCCGTTTCTACAGTCAGGTCTGAAACTGATGACATTTCCTCAGTGAACGCCAATGGAGATTTCCTGATTTCCAGAGATGGCATAAAATCTGGGCAACGGGTATAAAGTCTGGGCAATGCCACTGAGACAGGTAAGGAAGGCTTGTGTTTCAATGCATGCACAAAATTAAATCTCCTTATGCTGCTGCTCCAGGGACCATCCCCATCCCAGCCACCCCAGGCAGGTCCCAGGGACAGGAGCAGCACGAGGTCGGAGCCCTCCCTCGGCTCCAGCGCAAGGCAGGAGTCAGAAGACACACCAAGGAAATATTTTTAGGAGAATTACTATCACCTGAAAAATGCACTTTTCCTAAAAGCGGTGAGATCACACTAAATCATTTTTTATCGGAATTGTATACTCTGTACTATTTTTCCTGGCTTTACTATAACAAATCACAATAGCTATGCACACTGGAATGGTGGCTCACACCGATTAAAAATCCTTTCTTCATGTGGTAGTTTAAAAAAATATCTCTTTTAGAAGTCTTAAGATACATCAACCAACAGGCTCCATTGTAAGGATTTTAACATTTATCTCCACATTTGCCTTGGCACTTTTATGACAACCCTAAATGCTCACTTTTACTGATTTTTTTTTTTTAAATATATATATATCTACACAGTATATACATACTCTTATATTCCCAAACTTAAATGCCAAACTGTAAGATGATCTCTTCAAAACTGCCCATCAAAGTAAGATTTTCACATGACAGCACATAAAAATTTCAATGACCTGATGATAAACCAGACTACTGTTAATTAAGCCACAGTTCCTATCTGCACTGGGGGGCAAGAAAATATTATTTAAGGACTGAAATGAGCTCCCTTTTAGAGAAACCACATTTAACAAAAAATTCCATTCTCGATAAGGAAACATGTGGGGAAAAATACCTGCAAATTTAGATGTTTTATCCTACCCCAAGAGACATGACATCCTTTACAAGAGCAAAAAAGTGCACAGCGAGGTAAGTTCGTAACCCTGAGCTGCAAATGGCTTAGGAAAGAACTCCCCAAAAAAATCAATGAGTTGAAAAATCACACAGAGAGCTAATTACAAATAAATTCTGACAGGTGATCGTTAAAAGCCTGGCTCATAACCAGGTTCCTCTGACAAAAAAGAGAATGAGGACACATTATCTGCTTTTAATATTGTGTGTGCATATGCGACAGAAAACGGTGTAGCATAGAAGCACTATTTTTAAAGCTGGCTCAGGAAAAGCAAAGGGTTTTATATCCTGCTGTTGCCAACTCCAAATATATTTTAACTTTGGAAACCCTTGTAAGTTATTAGTTAACTATGAAAAGCCTTGAAACTGAATTACAAAGCAAAGTCAAATCCACATCAAGTAAAAGTAAATGAAATCCATGACTAAACACACATTTCTGACAGGGGGGCCAAGAAGTCTGTTGACAGGTTTGAGAGGTTTTGGGGGGTGTTTTATTTCTTTTTAACGAGACAGGAATGTTGCAGGCTTGTAAGACTTTCCTATTTCATCCTGCTCCACAACTTTTGTACTTGTATTTATTTATTTTGCCTTCTTATCAGATGATTCTGACAATGACTTCGCACGCTGAGCATGGCAAATGATCAAGCAGAAGTAGAGGAGTGGTTTCCTGCTGCCAAGAGCACACTTTGCTCTAGCACACCTCGTGTGAGCAGAAGAGCACAATAAATAAGTCACTCTTGGTATTTTTTTTAAGAAAAAAGGCAAAGCTTCATGTTTTCCAAACTTCAGTGTTGACACTGTTCCACTGGCCATGATCTCAGCCATGCTGGTGCCAAGCCAGAGCAGTTATTCTGGATTCATACTGGTGTCTCTAAAGGGATGAGCTCAAGTGCTAATAAACTAATAGAAGACTTCCACTGACATCAAACCGGTTGGAATTGGGCATTACAACCAGACCTTGGACTCCATGATGTTTTCCTAAGCTTGAGGTGACTACAGATGCAAGTTATGAACTCAGGTCAGAGTAGCACTCGGCTTATGCCAATTTAAGCAAGATTATAATATAGTTCCAACATTCAGTTCCTGTGGCAAATTTTACTTTGCTCAATAGAGAGCAAAATTATGGCCAAAATTTCAAATGAACTTTAACTTCAAAACAACTGCCCACTCCTGTGTTGTCACATCAAATACTGGCTGAAGGCATATTCTCTTTCACAGTCCTTCTCCCTGCTCATTTACCAATGTGGCATCTCTGCCATTCTGTTTGTGGCCTTTTTACCTGCTAAAAGCAAGGCTACCAACAAAGAAAAGAAGTTTCCCTGGAATTTCCAAAACTTCCTTAGATAATGTTGTTTTAATTTAAGCAAAAATCCTGGTGGAGCAACTTAGCGATAACTAGAACCATTATTTTTATTTTCTGGAGTGAGACTCAAATCCTATGGCTCTAAGCTGCCTGTCAAGTGCCCAGGGAGAAGTACTGCTTTACACCGGGGAGGAGGGCTCCTGCCAAATTCCCTAGGGAAGTTCTTAGGGCTGATTTACCTGGTCTGACCGGGCTCTGCATGCAGTTCTGCGACACCATGCCTGGATGGACTGAAGTAGAAGCCCTGCTGCTGAGGTCCATGACAGAAGGTGATGCTGAGGTAGCTTGCTGGAGACCTGACTGGTGTGGGCTAGGCTCGTGCTGGTTTGGGCTGGGTGGAATGCCATTTTCTGAGAGGAATTCTTCCAGGTCCATGTATTCCAACTGGAAAGTGTCTCCATCGTATGGCAGTGTCTTGTCCCATAATGTTGGACCCAAGAAAGCTGACTGAGGGACTGTGGTACCAGTGCTGTCATCATCTAACTTCTTCTCTTTGTCTTTTTCTTTACCGAATGCTTCAACAGAAAAAACAATAAGAATGTAAGAGCTCAGTAAATAAAATATTAGCAACTACTATTTCCATTATTTCTGGTGCAGAAAAACTGATTCCCTTTATTGATTCCCTTTACTTGACAGAGAATTCAGGGGTCATGCCAACTGAGCCCCTTTGCTGGATCCAGCCATGCTCTATGAGATTTCCCTCTATTTTTAGTTAACAATTCCACTGCAAGGCTTTGACCGTCAGCTTTAATAAGCACTCCACAGACTTAAAAGTGAGTATTTAAGTACTGCAGCAACCTGGAAGCTGTTGGGGTATTCTATTGAAAAGGAACAGTCCTAACCTAAAACCCCCAGAATTTGCCGGGGATTGGCAGGAAACATTTGCCATGTTTCTAAATTAAGGTCCCAGCCTTGCTGGTCCTTCCACAGGGAGAAATCCTGAAATTCAGCACTTCTCAAGCTCACTAACACACGGTGACAGAACACAAGAGACAAGGGAAAACTCAAAAAAGGCAGAAGCAAAGAGAAAGTTAAAGCGGTGCTTTCTCATTTCCACAACACCCAACCATTCCCACACACATTTCTTAAGGAAACGCCTGATTCCCCCAGGGGACCTGCGAGGAATCCGAAGTGGTGAAGCCCTCGCAGGGCTTTATTTTGACAGCCGAGCGGGCACAGGGAGGGACAGAGAGAATCCCCGTGGCTCTGCAATCCCTTCCCGGCCATTCCCGGGGTCTCACCCGCCGCAATTCCCGGCGGGGCCCTGCTCTGTCCCGTCACACCGAGGGGTCTGGGGGGCTGTGGGTCCGGGTGGGGGTCCCAACACTCCAAACACCCCCAAACGCCCCCCGTCCCGGGGTCCATCCCTGGGCTGGGACGGAGGAAGGGGAAACGGGAGAGGGATGCGGCGGGCCCGGAGGGTCCCGGGGAGGGGAAGGGAGGGGAGGGAGCGCTGACCCCGGGGAAGCCTCACCGTCTTCGTGAGCGAGCGGCAGCTTGAGCGGGTTTTCCAGCAGCGACTTCAGCACGCCGTAGGTGGGCGGCAGGAACGGGGGGTTCAGCGGGAGCGGCCGCGACATGGTCGGTGCAGGGGGGACGGAGGAGGAGGTGGGGAGGCGCGGGCGGAGGGGGGGGCCGCTGCGCGGCGAGCGGGTCCTTCCCTTCCTTTCCCTTCCTTCCCGCCTGTGCGGCGCGGGACGCGAGGCCGGTGGCGGAGGGGAGGGCGGAGGGGAGGGCCGCGGGGCAGGGCGCGGGTCGGGCCCGTCCGCCGCGCAGCAGCGGGCACAGCAGAAGCAGCAGCAGCAGCAGCAGCCCCAGCCCGGCCGCCGCCGCCGCTCCCGCCGCCCGCTCTGCGCCGCTCTGCGCCCGCCCGCCCCGCGCCCACGTGCAGCCGCCGCCGCCGCTGACGTCACGCCCGGTAACGGGCACGCCATTGGCGCGCCGGGCACGCCCCGCCCCCGAGGCGAGGCCACGCCCCCATCCCTGGCACGCGCGGGGCCGGTACCACGCAATGGGGGGGGGGGGAGAGCCCAGGTCATTCCACCCGCCCAAATCCCCCGGCGCGTCTCCCCGGTAGCCGTGAGGAAGGTGTTAATTAGGTATTAATGAGATGTTAATGAGATGTTAATGAGGGTGAACGTTTGGCCCCCGCGCGGTGCGCCCGAGCGTGAGCGCGCCCCGCCGCCCCCCCGGCCCCGGGGGAGCGGGACCCCGGTGTGTGAGGGCAGGCGGTGACACCCGGTCCTGAGGGCACCGCCCGGCGGGGCTGCGAGCGGAGCGGGGAGCCCCGCCGGGACACCGCTGCTTCCCAGTGCTCCCAGTGCCTCCCAATGCTTCCCAGTGTTCCCAGTGCCTCCAGGTGCCTCCTAATGCCTCCGAGTGCCTCCAAGTGCCTCCCAGTGTTCCCAGTGCCCTCCACTGTTCCCAGTGCCTCCCTGTGCCTCCCAGTACTCCCAGTGTTTCCAAGTGCCTCCCAGTGTTCTTCCCAGTACCTCCAAGTGTCTCCAGTGACTCCAAGTGCCTCCCAATACTTCTCAGTGCCTCCCAATGCTTTCCAGTGCCTCCCAACACTTCCCAGTGCCTCCCAGTGTTCCCAGTGCCCCTCTCCCAGGTACCCGGGCTGACTGTTCAGGCTTGAAGGGACCCCTGGGGATCCCCCAGTCCTGCCAAGGTGTTGGCACCTGGAGCAGGTGATGCGGGAATGAGTCCAGGTGTGTTTGGGATGTCTCCAGACAGGGAGATGGAGACTCCACGCCACCCTCCACGGAAAGAAGTTCTTCCTTATGTTGAGGTGGAACTTCTTGTGTTTTGGTTTATGGTCATTGTTCCTTGTCCTATTGCTGGGCACCACTGAAAAGTGGCACCATCCTCTGACACCCACCTTGGAGATATTCATATATATTAATGAGGTCCCCTCTCAGTGTTCTCCAGACTAAGCAGCCCCAGCTCCTGCAGTCTCTCCTCTATAGGAGAGATGCTCCAGACCCTCCTGTGCCTCCTCTGGACCATCTCCAGTAGCTCTTTGTCTGTCCTGCACTGAGGAGCCAGAACTGGACACAGCACTGCAGATGTGACCTCACCAGGGCCGAGCAGAGGGGCAGGATCACCTCCCTCGACCTGCTGGCCACACTCTTCCCCATGCCCCCCATGGTACCATCGGCCCTCCTGGCCCAGGGCACACTGCTGGCCCATGGTCAATGGTCATCCACCAAGGTACCACTTTGTCTCAGAAGGGATTTTCCTCCCCACTCGCCGAGATCCTCGTTGCAAGCACAGTTCACTTTCCATCTGCTCAGGCCTTCAGCCATCTGCCCACACAGGCTGTGCAAGAACCACACTCGTGCCAGAGGAACATCACCCTTCAGGTGCCTCTGGGCATCTGTATCTCCCTTCTTATCACCTGCCTGGTTTTGGATGGCATTTTTCAGAGCTTTACCGTCTGTATTTAGTTGTCACTCTTTTCTTCAAAAGTCAGTTCTTTTACCATTAACAAATATAAATAACCATGAATATTCACATAAGCAAATAAAGGTAAATTATGTGCATAAACTGCCCAGTATTTACAAGTAACAGTTGCCTGAGGAACAGAAATGAATTATGTTCTCCCCTTATGAATCTACTGTATCTATTATGTGTGTGACCAGGGACAGGACCTGAGGGAGTGGCTGGAGCTGTGTCAGGGAAGGTTTGGCTTGGATATTAGGAAAGGGTTCTTCACCCAGAGGGTGGTTTGGCACTGGAACAGGTTCCCCAGGGCTGCCAGAGCTCAAGGAGCATTTGGACATTGCTCCCAGGCACATGGTGGGATTGTTAGCATGTCTCTGCAGGGCCAGGAGTTGGAGTTGATGATCCTTGTGGGTCCCTTCCAACTCAAGATATTCTGTGATTCTGTGATCTATAATTACATGCACTGACCAGCGTGTCGTCAAATGATCTGGCTAAAACAAGCAAATAATCCAAGTCCAAAGTACAATCAAATCAATAAAACTGCACTGGCACAACCAAAAACCTGAAGACTGGGGATTGTGATTGTCAGACCCTGCAGAACCAGAGACAGAGTGACATGAACAGACTTAGGGCATGACTGAGCAGGGCTTGTGAAGAGCCTTTGGATGCCACAGATGCCACATGGCTCACAACTGGAGCAGGAATGTGACAGTATCAGCACAGGAGTTTTTAAGGGTCACCTAAACAAGAAATAAAACACTGGATTATTAAATGATTGTACACATACCAATGTTGCCTCAGACAGCCAAATTGCTGGTTACTGGAAACCTTTAATTACAGAGCTACAGATGAGTGACATAAAGATTAGGGCGATTGCCAATCCATATGCAGATGTGGTACAGAATGTTTCTTCTATGCTGTATAAAGAAAAATAGATACATTTAAGAGATATGATAAGCAGTGAAGTAAACAGAATAGAAGATGTAAAAGTAATGGGGATACTGGGGCACCAGTAACAAGACTTGTTTGGGGTGCAAGAGGAACTCAACTTGAGCACAACTACTTGTGTTTTCGTGGTTATTGACCATTACAGACAAAAACACTGAAGAGAAAGAAACAACATTTTCAAGGCAACAGAATAACAGGAAACCTGCACTGCCGCAGTGCTTGACGCTGAATGGGGTAAACTATGTTTAAATCAGTGCAACTGTGGAACAAAAGGAAGAACCAGACAGTGATCACTGTGTGCAGTTACAGACCCTGCATTCCCAACACCCAGGAGCTGGGAATCTCCAGGGTGAGAAAGCCAAAACAGCTCTTCGATTTATGGACCAGCCAGAAAAGCTGAGTGCTGGAGCTGTTATTTTCAGCTTCACACTACACCAGGAGCCGTAATTTAACTCCAGCCTTGCCACATAGGCTGGTTTCCTCCCAAGCAGCCTAAATTCTAGGCTGTCAGGACACCACGCTGTTTTCTGTACCTACAAGTTACTGATTTTTACTGGCTACAATTCCTATGTGCTGTTTTGGCCACCAGCTGATCCCAGATGCTGCAGTCCAGGTAAGGCCAACCAAGACAAAACACAGCTAATGATATACTACCTGAATTTCTGCATTTTCCAGCTGAAATACTCTTTGCTGGCATGTGTTCTTAGCTTAGCATTCACCCATTAAATGTTTGTTTTATGGCTTATGGAAGACTATGCAGCTGCTTCGGGTTTGTATAGAAATTATCTTGATGGATGCCCTATTAAAAACCAAAATAATCTCAGCCTATTTTTGTGTTTCTGCTCCTGGTTGTTTCCATCACAGAAGTGGGATTATATGGCCCAAAGATCCCATTCTTTTCAAACCAAGTACCCATCGGTTAATGTACCATTAAGATGTGGTTTTTTTTTAAATGAGATTCTTTTCTTTAGCAAAGACAACTTGGGAAGACAGTTTTAAACTCAAAATTCTGTTATACTTTTCAGGGATCCTTCTACCAAGGTGTGTTAAGGACACCATCATGAGGTATCTCTGGTGCTGTAGGCTGGGGACTGCCAGGTGACCACAGCCTTGGGCCATCCCACCTGGACAGGTGTTGGAGCAGGAGTCCTTGGAAGCACTCTGGGTACCCACGGACACCCATCCCTGCCACCCATGGACATCCATCCCTGCCACCCACAGACACCCATGGACACCCAACCCTGCCACCCATGGACACCCATCCCTGCCATCCATGGACACCCAACCCTGCCACCCATGGACACCCATCCCTGCCATCCATGGACACCCATCCCTGCCACCCATGGACACCCATCCCTGCCATCCATGGATACCCATCCCTGCCACCCATGGACACCCATCC
>JAWWEW010000042.1:4828545-4907339 GCA_035583185.1 Anabacerthia variegaticeps
CCCTGCCATCCATGGATACCCATCCCTGCCACCCATGGACACCCATCCCTGCCATCCATGGATACCCATCCCTGCCATCCATGGATACCCAACCCTGCCACCCATGGACACCCATCCCTGCCATCCATGGATACCCAACCCTGCCACCCATGGACACCCATCCCTGCCATCCATGGACACCCATCCCTGCCACCCATGGATACCCATCCCTGCCCAGCTCTGGGTACCCATGGACACCCACCACTGGGGCTGGGCAGGGATGAGCACATGGACACACGGACACCACATGGACACATGGACACCGCATGGACACACAGGCACATGGACACAGACACGGACACATGGACACAGGGAGGCAGGGACACATGGACACACTGACACATGGGCACACGGACACAGGGACACACCAACACACAGACGCACGGACACACGGACAGACACGGACAGACAGACGGACACACACACACACACAGACACACACACACACAGACACACACACACACACAGCCCGCATCGTGCCGCCCCCGCGACACCGCGACACGGGAGTGTCCTGTCGGGACAGGGGGTGGGGGGGGAAATGGGGGCAGTCCTGCCCAAATTGGGGGTGTCCTATTGGAATGGGGACGTCCTGCCGTGGGATGGTGCCCCGGCTCGGGGAGGGGGATGTGCTATGGGGGCACGGGGATGTGGTATGGGGCACAGGGATGGGCTATAGGGGACAGGGATGTGCTATAGGGGACAGGGATGTCCTGCTCTCGGGGGTCCCTGCGGGGCGGCACCGACCCCTCCAGCGCTGCAGCACTGCTGCTGCCCTGGTGTCACCTCCGTGTCACCTCCTGTGTCCCCTCCCGTGTCCCCCCATGGCCCCCCACGTCACCTCCTGTGTCCCCCCGTGTCACCTCCGCTATCCCCCAGTGTCACCTCCCGTTCCCCTCCCGTGTCCCCGCTGTGTCACCTGCCCTGTCCCCCCCGTGTCCCCGCCGTGTCCCGTGTCCTGCACCTGGTCCTGCCCTTGGATCTAAACCTGCTCGTGCCCCTTCGTTTAAAACTCAATAAACTGTGTGTGTCCCAAGTTACTTCAAACACATTTTACAAAGGAGGGACTGTATGTTTTAGGTTAAAAAAGGTATAAATCTTCAGCACAGTTCATAAGATGTGTTTTCTCCAGTGTTTTGAAGCAGTTCCCGTTCTCCTGCCCATTACAGGCATAGCCTGTAATGGAAATTGGGAATTCTGTTCTGAAATACCTCCTGGAAACATGACTGCAATTTTCTTTCCCCATACAGAAAGCTGGAGTGAAAGTTCTCCCTAGGGATCCAGCTGACCAGTATCTTCCAGGGGACTTACTTGTATTTAAAAAAAATTTAAAAGTGGGATAAAAACGGGGCTGGACAACAATACAATAATCACGTCTCAGCAGAAATGTGGATACTGGGCGATGGAGAGAGACGGCTGCCCCTGTGCTGGAAAACAGGTATCACACAGTCAGCTTGTAGTCTAGAGCTCTTTAAATACAAATTTGAAGAGCTCAGGCTTTCCCCTTTCTGTCTCAGGGTTAAGCAGGAGCCAACACTGTGTGTGCAGTGTGCTCTCAAACCTGAGCAAAACCTCCTGTGGCCAGGGATGTGCGTGGGCACAGCTGGACTGCCACTGTCGCTCAGTCCCCCTGTTAGGTTCTGTTAAATATGTTCTGTCTGGAGAAAAGAAGTGCAAAAGTAGGCAAGACAGGGAACAAGGCACAATTTGGAGGGGATAAATAATGCAGAACAAGTGTTTGGGTCAAGGCACAGGACAAATTGGAAAAGAAAATGGTTTACAGTACCTTAAATACCCACATTTTATCCACTGAGTTTTATCCACCTCTGTCCTTTGGGAGCCAAACCAGTGGATGAAGGGATTGAGTGAGATGCACCAAAAAAAAAACCAAAAACCAGAGAGAATTTGAAGAGGCTCGTGGTTCAGCCTTTTATTTCTAATTTGTCCCAGGCCAGTGGAAGGTTCCCAGGTTGGCCTGGGATGGCAGTGCATTTCCAGCCGCGTTATGTGACGCACAACTGGAGCTCCGTGCAAAGCCACAGGAGAACGCTCAGAGACCCACACCCAAGTGGAGCTGAAAGGCAGCAGCTTTGGAAGAGGAGGTTGAGAGGCCCTGAGGAGCAACGCCTGCCCCCGCCTCCCTCCCCTTCCCAGAGGTTCTGGATGTAGCCCTTGCTTGGCTTTCCAAGTGAAAGCCGCTACCCACAGCGCTGAATTACCGAAAAATGGATGTTTATTGTCCCCACGGGGTGCAGCTGAGCGAGCTCCTCACTAGAGGAAAAATGCCTCTCGAATGAACCGTGAGCTGCCCCTGCCTTTTTATTATTATTATTATTTTTTAATTTTTTCTTTTTTAAAGTCGAATGTGGGAGAGACAGGTTTGGAACTGCTTTTGGGTGATGGCAGAGGAGCTTCTCTTAAGTAATCTGGTGTGGTTCCAAAAGGCATTCCAGTTCTCAGAAAAATAGGTATTACCAGTCATTGCTTATATGCTGCGAGTTGAAAGATTAATAGTTTTCCCTGCCAAAGTTTACAGTCAGCCTTTACCATGACAGGAGATCAAATACATGTACTTGCCTGGGCAGCTGACCCGGTTTGAACTCAGCAAGTGTGGCTCTCAGTGATGACTACAGTTTTGGAACAAATACTCTGCTCTGCTTTTTAAAGCAACCTTCCCCTTGTAAAGCATTAGCCAGCCTCTCAAGGCCATTCCAGGCACCTCGTGCCCTCGGTGCCTTGGCGAATTATTTAGACCCAGTAGGTGTAAGCAGCCAGATGACAGAGCTGGATTGAGACGAGTGATAAGGGAGTAGCTGGCCTGTTTTGCAGTCAGACCTTCCCCTGAATAAGGACAACTCCCAGCTGGTGCCAATGGGAAAAACAACTTGATCCTTCCATTTATTCCTCTGCACTCCGTTCCTCTTCCTTTCTCGCTTTTGGCTTGCATGCTGCAGGAAGACAGTTAGAAATAGCTGTTCTTACATGCTCAGGCTGTTTGATTTTGGAATTTGGCATTGGTTTTACTGGAGACAGAAGAGCACCCACGAGCACAGAATAAAGCAGCCCATCCCCAGGCAGAGCTGCAGCAGAAGGGAGGAGTGAAAGGTGCAGGAGCTGAGCATCCCCTCCTTAATCAGAGTTTCTATTGAAGTCAATGACCCAGATTTCTCTGACTTCAAATGGCTGCTTTCAGAGAGCTTGCCGGAGGCATGGTGCTGGGGAAGGTCAGGCAGAATTTAGCCTGAAGTATTCCGCATGCATGGGCTTATCAGCTCTCGATCTGGGCAGCCTGATACTGCAAACCCACGTTCTTCAGCGAGCTCTGTGAAAGTCACTGAAGTGACTCGTGCCCTGGGCTTCAAACTTGCAAGGCAATCCCTAAGCTTGGGATTTCTTTCTGTCCTGTGCTTCTGAGACCAGTTCTGTGACATCCACCTCGCTCCCAGGTTTCCCTCTTAAATGAATAAATAATTGCAGAAAGCACAAACTAGTTTTTAATCCCACAAATTGACATTATTAAGAGCCCTGATATGTGATAAACCTCTCTTATCTCTGGCAAGAAAGCCCGACCTTCTGTGGAAGACTGGGAAAATTCCTACAGACAGAAATCAGTCTCCTAAACATAAAGAAACATAAAGGCATTAAAGTCATGCTATGTCTCTTTACGAAAGAATCATTGGAACAGCAGCTAGTAGTGCAGAAATGCACATTATTAACCATATGCAGTTTATCCTGCAGCTTTAGAATCATTAAACCTCGTTGATGAGATTGGGGGATTTTTCTCCCTCTTTTTTAATGAACTCCCCTTCTCAGTTCCATGCAGGAGCTGAGCAGGTTTCTGTCACTGCTGCCAGCCCACGGTGCCTTCCTGGGCACCCTGGGTACCCCCAGCCAGGGGGTTCTGCTAAATCACCCTCTCTCTCCATGGCCCATTTTATTCTGCATAAATCTCTCATCACAAATTTCAGTTGGAAACCAGTTGCTATCTCAGATCAGAATATGCACATGGCTATGTTAAATATCAGCCTGCCAGGCTTCCCAGGTTTTTGGAAACCTACTTATGCAAATACCATAATGCAACACACAGACTCAACGCTGTTTTAAGAGGCAAATGCACCCTGGATTCTGTGTGTGCATCTCCCTGCTTTATTTGATACAGAGAGTCTGATTAGATCTATAAAGATTACAGTTTAAAAGAGCTTGGAAAAATAAAGTATTAGTAACTTGGGATTTTTTTTTTTTTTAATGTACACTCCAGCACAGAAGCAGCTTTACTGGTAGAGAGCATCCCAAAGCTGGATTTCAGTGGCATGGCTCGGTGTTTATCAGAAGGCAAAGGAGGTCTTTTCCCCTAATCATCTGTCTTACCCGTGTCCAGGGCTGCTGTGTGCAGGGAGGTGGGATGGGGATGTGCTCCTGGGGACAGGGACACACTCCTGGAGCCCTCCTGGCTCTCCCTGCCGGAGCCAGCAGCTCTGCACCATCCCTGGTGGCTCCTCTGGAAGGCTGGGCTGGTTGCTCTGCTCGTCCCTCCTGCCAGGACAGGTGTGCACAGAAACAAAGAGCACTCAAAGACACACAATGTTTGCCATCTCAAACACTGCTCAGCTTTGTAAAGCTGCTTTTCTGCGTTGCAATGAAATGTTGAAGTTAATGGAGATGAATACAATGATACCTGTGAGCTGCATCATCCCAACCCCTCGACACACACACACAGGCACAAGGAAGCAGAGCAGCCCTCCTATTGTTTGTTGCTTTATTCTGCCTTTGACTGCTCTTCGTTTTTTTTTATGCCATGTTTTCTTTTAAAATTATCTGCTCTGATCTGCAGCAATGTGGGTGCATAACTGACTGTATTTGGACTAAAGATATTCTTGTCCCTCTGTTTTCCTGGTCAGGCATTTAAACTACAAGCTGTAGTGAAAGCATCAGGCAGAAAGTTACACTGAAAACATCACACAGAACTAGTAATATTAAGACAGATTTGTATTATTTTCATTCCCATTAATTTTGAAAGCCTTAAAAAAAGCCACTTCATTTGATTGTCTTTCAGAGTATATTGTTTTTGAAGGCTTATTTTCACAGCCAGTTTCACAGGTTTGGGGGGTTTTATATTATTTATTTAGTATTTTTTAATTATTTGTTTGGTTTGAACCGCCAAAGGGCATAAACATACTCCCAGTTTTCTGTAGCCACCTGGCAGCCTGTATGCAGGGAAATAAAGATGTTCTCCTCCTGTATTTCCCCTTAAATGGCTTTGACCTGGAGAATACATTATGTTGATTGGCATGAGAAAGAAGGCTGTGATCTTATTTTTACTGTTTGTTATAGCGGCTTCAAACTTATCAAAGGAAGAAATAGAGGCTTTTTAGATGGCTGCTTGCCAACAGCACTAATCAGAATTTTAATGAGGTTTTTCGAGGCCTAAATTAGGTCTAATTAACAATATATAAAGCAAATGTATAATGCCATAGAAGGATGCAGCCTCCTGCATATAGAGCAGGCTTCAATCTCCTCACTAATAGAAATGTTGAACAAAATGCACATTTATATGCTGGTTTACATACATGCAGTTTGGTTGGTTTGTTTTTTTTACTGTTATGCCTTAATTAACAAATTGCCTTTGGAAAAACGTGGGCCTGAAGTTCACAACCACTCTGACGTCTCTGGAGGGGAATAATGCAGGTTCTCCAAAAGGACTTTTCTCTTTCCCCCCTGCCAGATTTTGTTGGTGTTTATGGTACCACAGTTCAGTTCTCTCCTTGTCTGGCTGAGCTATTACATATAAATAGTTAAAAAAAAAAAGGCATTTGAATCCCAGTTCCTCAGACGCAGCTTAATTCAATTAAACACCTCAAAGTATGGAATTGCTGCTTCTGCCTAAGCAAACATTTTTATTCACATACTCAGGCCATTAACCGGGAACTCTCTCACACGGCCTTTTTCCAAATTTCATGTTTAGTAAACAAATCTCATTTCTTTATCCCCGCTAAACCAATCCCTCTTCTGATTCATTTAGCTCATGAAATGAAAGATGACCAGCAGCAGTAACAGTGGGGGCAGAGAACCCACTGGAGGACACCAGAACAAATGCAAACCCCAAAACAACCCCTCCCTTGCCCCAGCTCTGTCCCATCGTTTCTGTGATGCTGGACTGAAGTTCAGATCACCTGATGGGGTTTTAAGTGTTGCTCCAGGCAGGTTTATCTGTAAGGCTGTGACTCGGGTTTACACTAATTCACAGAATCTGTAGTTAATAAGACAGTCTGTCAACTGACCATCAGCTTTGAACCAACATCAGACACACTCCAAGAAAGCTTAAATAGCCATTTCAGATGTGTGTTTCTTGAAGTGTTTAAACAAATATATTCACATCAATTTTAAGGCAAGAGCCAAACCACAGGGCAGAGGGAGCCAGAATCATTTTGCATCTGTTACAACATTCAGGATAATGTTTGGGTTGATTTATAGGGGAAATATTTGTTTTTGAGCTGGAATTTTGGTAACTCGGAGCAGATGTTCCCAGCAATGCTGGAATACTGTCTGCCCATGTGTCCCTGTTAAATCAAGGGCTGTTACACATTGAAACTAATCTAGGAAAAAATTAATATACTGTGAAATTGCTAATCTTACCAAAGGTACATACTAATGGGATTCCAATTTGATTATCTTTCTGTTTTATCAGAATCTCAAGCCATACAATAATACATGCAAAAAATTACCAGAGCAGTGAGATTTCATCTGTTTCGTGACCCTGGATGGAGAGGAACAAATTGTCTATCACTACTTTTTCTTCAAAGCTTTGTAGTGTTGAAGCAACTCAGCTTTCTGACTTTTTTTCTTCCTTTACCGAGCCAGGGAATATTCAAACACGGGGAGAGAAGAAGGCTCTTGTAATGGGAAAGTTATTTGTGTCTCCTAAAAGTCATTAAGAATTCAGTGTATTACTTTTTTAAAGTGCTGGTTGTATCACTTAGAGACCTCTGACTACAGAGCAGCCTCTTTTCCTCAGCATCCCCTCTCACATCCCTCAGCCTTCAGGCAGAAGAGGAGGAGGAATGCATGCCCACACTTGGCTGGGGGAGCAGCCCCACAGAGGTCCCACGGATGAAACCCACAGAAGTCTCTGCATTCTCTTCATGGGCTCCTGAGCTCAGAAGCAAATGGTACATCTCGGTTTGGAGAGGGTGCCTTTTTTCCTTTCCCCTTTTTTCCTAGGGAGGCAAGTTGTAGTGTCCTCTCCAAGTGCAAACATCCAAAACTATGTGCTGATGTGAGTTGCAGCCTGCCAGCAGAGCCCTGCCTGATGCCTTTGCCTTATGAGGTCTGTGATTTCTTCTAGGAACTCACAGATACTGTGGAGCAATGTTCTCCCTTCCCAGGAAAGATGCAAATAAGCTGGCATGCAGCTGTTTAATGGTTATCCCATTTGCAGCTCCCTTTTCCCCCAGGTTCCACCACTGTTCTTAAGGGCTGGTGGCCCTGTTCGTGTCAGAGAGGAGCCAGTGCTGTGTTTCTGAGTGAGGCAAACATTCTGAATTACCATAACCATGCTGTGCTCTCGCAGATTTTCCTAGAATATATTCTTTACAAGCAAGTTTGTATTTATAGCTGTGACATGAGTCACCTCCTCAGGTGCCATGGATGCAGCTTTCCATCCACTGGCTCCATTCAGCACCACCAGCCTCTCACAATACTTTGCATTTGTGCTTGTACGACTCAGAGATTGTTTTGTTCTTTGGGGAACTCCTTCCTCCTTGTCCTGGCGAGGGCTGGGGTCATCCAGGACAGCAATGCCTCCATGGCCAAGAAGCTCCCATGCAACAGAAACAAAACTTCCACTGCTGCAGACTTTTTAGACAAGGTTTTTGGAACGATTCTCTGATGCCTTGCTCAGACATCCAGCACCCTTGTGTTATCTTGCTCATTATCTCAGTGACTTGTCAACTATTCTGTTCTGTGAGTTCTTCCCTGCAAAAGCTGTCCCTTCTGCAAGCAGCCCATATTGTCTTATTATTTTCATTTTCTTGAGCAGGAGGTGTTAGACCCAGCTGGAAAACTTAGGGACCTTTTTTTTTTAAACACTGTATTCGAAGAATTCTTCTAACTGAAACCTTTACACATGATGTGGGTCTTTCCCTCCTTGAGACAGTGCAGTGGTGGAGGCACCAGGCTGGTCACCAGTGCTCTCCTCTGCAGCCCCTGCCGTGTGACCTTGGACAAGGCACTGAGTTTCCATCAGTGTTGTTTCCTTCACTCTTTGTCCCTGTTTCCTATAGCAAAGACCAGCGAGAAGGTGAGAGTAGTTTACTTAAGAGACGCGTCGAGGTCCTTTGGAAGTCAGTCAAAGGCTTTATTATGCTAAGATTAGTAGCTCTTGAGTAATCTCTGCTAGAACAATTCACTCTCACTAGGCTGTTGAAACTCCGCAGGTGCTGCAGCCACAGGGAACGGGGTTTAAAGCCAAAGAAATCTGTGGAAATGTCATTGCTGTGGGAATGTGCTGGTGGAAGGGTCAGAAAAGGGTCTGTGGTGGAAAGGCAACACTTTATTACACACGTAGGATTTGTTGGGGATTGAAGGTGCTTGTGAATTTGAACACAGAGTAAAACCTGCACGAGTTCGTGGGAGAGGGTTGTGCAGCTCTAGCACCCACTGCAATCACAGACACGAAATATCGGGGGTTTGGTGCCTTTGGAGAACACACTTTCAGCCCCCAGAGCCCCTCTGTGACACGGCAGCAGCCCCGACAGCACTGATGGGAGTCTGCAAATCAACTGAGAAAAAAAAATACAGCCTTTCCAGTCTTGTAAGGGCTAACAGGAGATGTGATTTCAATATTTATAACGCTTCCCCTCGAAATTACAAAAACCAGACTGATGTAGCTTCTTTCCCAGGTTGTAGGTTCTCCGGGGAGTGAGTAAATGCTGCTCCTTAGCAGAGGATGCTGCACACAGCACGGAGCACCCTGGCAGCCCGTCCCTGGTGACAGAGGATGGCAGCAGCTATTCCGAGCCCAGAATCCCTCCCCACCATCGCTTTCCTTTCATTCAGGCACGGTTTTTTTCTTTTTTTTTCTTCTTTTTTCTTTTTTGCTCCAATACCTGCCATTCCCTGTTACAAACAAAGATCTCAGCTGGGTTTTCCGTAGCAGAATTTGCTCTTCTCGAGTGCCAGCAGTGCCCCTGTCCCTGTCCCCTGGTTTTTAGGGGCTGTTTTCCAGCTGTAAAGCCCAGAGGGGCAGCCTGGCACCGGGATTGCCACTGGGTTTTTTCCAAGAGCAGTAAAACCCACTCTAGCTCCGGCTCCCACCAAAGCAGATGAGGTTTAGTGACTTCTCCGTGTGCCTCAGTGTTTGGACAATGAGGATAATGTTTGCTCGCCTTGAGAACTACAGAGGAAGGACGGTGTTCCCCTGAGGATCAGCCTTGTTACGAGCACAAGGGAGGCTTCCCTGGAAATGTGGTACCATTGCAAGGGGAGACTCCAGGGAGGAGGCTGCCAGCAGCCTTTTCATCTTCATCATGCAGACTCATGAATAAACATGGGCGAGAGGAGCTGGCTGAGGAGCATCCTCCCGGGCAGCAGCAGCAGCAGCAGCAGCAGCTCTAAATGCCTCCTCTCTTGCAGGGATCTCCAGGCTTTCCGCAGGTGTGTCCCTGCAGGGAGGCAGAGCAGCCCGTGGTACCCACGTGCTGAAGCAGCTCCCCCGATTTTAGGTCACAGTAGCAGCAAATCAGGGGATTTGCTCTGCTCCCTCTTGGCTCCAGGCATCAGCCTGCTTCTGATCTGCCTTCCACAGGGGCTGCAGTCTGTTTGAATCCCGCTCTTATCTGCAGTTTGAACGTGTACCTCACCTCCCAGATTTGTGTGAACCAGCACAGGGCTATCACGTGCAATAGTCTTAAAATTCTTGGCAGGTTAACTTTGAAGTAGTCCCTGCTAGCAATTACCAGGCTTTTATCTGTAGCTGTCAGTGCACTGTAAAAAGTGGCTGTTACTCCCATTTTATAGAAGAAACAGATGTTCTAGGGACGTCTGAATAGATTTAATGCAGAAATTGCATGCCTAAAAGGTGTTCTAGAAAATCCTATCATTATCACATGACTGATTTTATTCAGTGCACCCAGGAATTCAGCAGATCTGCTGGCTGGGCTTTGCTTCTCTGCTTGTTTATTTTAAAGCAATAGCCCTGGTTTGAAGTTTTCATTTTGCTCCCTTTCTGGGGCAGAGATGGAGCTGGAACGAGTCTACCCGAATTTTATTCTTGAGGCAAACTTTTAGGTCGGGGTTTTATTCAGAACTTCTTGAGATTTAATTTGGTTGTGTGATCAAGAGACACAGAAGCCACATTTGTGAAATCCAATTAGGCTCCAGCCCTGGCAGGGACACATGACATCAGGCACGTACGTCCATCCCAGTCCCTTCCTTCCCTGCTTCTAAAGCCCTCCATGGCAGAGCTGTGCTTCTTATCTCAGGTATTTGGGATTACTGCAAACTCAATTTGCCCTCTTGGGAGCTGTCAGAGCTGCCAGCCTCCCCTTGGAAACGTGGCAGTGGCAGGGAAAAGGCAGCTGAGAACTGCTGTGCTCAGGGCAGTGAGGAGGGCTGGGCAGGGCAGGAGGAGAGGCAGGGGTGAATTACACCCTGCTGGGCAGTCTCTGCTCACCCTCCTGCTGCAGCTGGAGCCTGTCAGTGCCCTACAGAGCACACTGGCTTTTTGGATTGAGGACTTTCCACTGCAATAAGCTAAAAGTTGTCAGAGGAAGGAAGAGCTCACCTGGTGAGGATCCCTCCTCAGGATCCAGCTCCTGCGTGCTGTGGATTCAGGGAGCTGATGATGCATCCAACACTGTGCCTCTGTCCTCATTCCCAGCCCCAGGGCCCTTGGCTTGCCTTTCCCTGCTGGGTATAGCAAAGAAAGGAACTTGATAGTTCTTACCTGGAGAGCCACAATTTCCCTCAGCCACGTCAGACACCAAATTGCTAATTCCCCCTGTGCTGCCTCTGCTCCAGGAGAGTGTCCCTGGCCCAGGAGAGCCCTCTGGTAGCACCCACTGGTGCTGTAGGAAACTTAGTCACAATGGCTAAAGAGTTTCTTATAAATGGAACCTATATTTTTTTATGATTGTGGTGAAGTTACCAAGGCCTTTTACTCCATTTTCCTGTAGGTTGGTTAGTTTGGGTATCCATAACATGAGGACAGGCAACGATAACAAACCTGGATTGAAACAGACTTCAGAGTTCTGTACCAAACAACCTCTGAGCACAGCAGTGAAACACTTCTTTGTTATCCTCAACAGCCAGAGGACTTTCCTGGTAGTGAACATTTACTATTGATTTGTTGTTTTGCTTTTATGCCACTCAGTGTGGGACTCTGAGTGGCTACTGGAAGAGCAGAGCCTGGAGTCCTGTGCTACTTCAGCTTGTAAACCCAGACTGGGTTAAGCACAGCCAGGCAGACTTGAGGCTCAGGGGGCTGGACTGCATTGCCAAAGATGAGCAGAGAAACGACCAAGAGGAGTTTTACACATTTACACATTTTCCTTTAATAACAAAGGGATTCCTTTTGGTTACATCTTTCAACAGCCAGTCAACACTCTTGGGTTCTGTTTCCTGCTCCCCTGTATTTTTATTACTTACAACACTTCTGCATTTAATTTGGAGGAGCAATATGGTCTGAGAGTGCCAGGCAGGTTCTTGATGGGCTGCTCTGCTCCTGCTCCTGCCACCAGTGATGGACAGTTGTCTTTGACGTGGGATGTGTAACCCCCAGTGCCTAATTACAGTCTCTAATGTCGGGGTCCCAGGGGCTCACACTGGGGATTAGAACGTGCAGCTCAGCCTGCTGGGGGGACTGAGAGCCCCCCCATCCCTGGAGAGCTCCCTGCTCCTGCTTTTCTCAGGCCAGTGGGGCTGGAAAGGATTTGGGATGCATCGCCAGCCTTTGGAGTGAAAATGAAAACAGGAACCCCAGTGCTTTGCTTTCCTAACATCCTTTCTCTTTCCCATATCAGTGCTGTTATATTTCTATTTTAGGCCACAAACATAATTTTATTTCTTTTTCCATTTCAGTCATGCTTTAATGAGTTCTCTTCACGTACAAGAGCAAGGATAGTTCTTGATGATAATAATAATAATAATAATTGGGCCATAGGGAAATACTGCCTGCTGAATAGCTGACAGGCAGGGGACTTGGGAAGAGATTAAGACATTTGTGATCAGAGTGTAGATTTGGGGGTCAGGGTGAAATCATAATTTATACAAAGCAGCAGCAAAAGTACTGAGTTTTCATGGTTTGCTTTTAGCCAAGAAGCCAAACAATGAAAGCAGCATTCCACACAGTGATTGTCTGGATTCTTCCTTGTAAATACAAGGGATCATTGCAGCAACCTCCTCATCTGAGCCCTCAGTGAACAACAGGGATCAAGCAGTTGCAGTTCAGTCTCTCTATTCATCAACATCCTTTGTAAGCTGAAGGAAGAACATGGTTCATGTGTGTTTTGGAGAAGACGCTGGACATAATTCTGTGAGTCTGGAGCATCATTTGAACTACTCAACAGCTCACTGTCCTGGCTGTTGTGCTGAGAACAGCTGAGCTAAGAGATGTATGCAAGAAAATATCCTCAGACAGTGGTTAACCCTACATGTATTTAATCTCAGCTAATCCTGGAAGTTGTAAATGGAGATGCTGATCATACAGGGCCTCGTGGCTTCAGGGACACAATCTGCAGGGAAAACTAACCTCCCAAAACATACCTGGGAGCAGGAGGGATACAGATATTTTTTGTCTACTCTCTTAAAATTATCAGCTTTAACTAGTTTGGGTTTCATTCACATACTGTACCATGGGGACAGAATCACATTGGTTAGCACTGATTGTTTATCACTGATCAAATAATATGATTTCAACTTCCCATTCTCATATTTGCAAACATGAATCTCTATTTGTAACAGATTTTGGCCCATGCCAATTTTTTTCCCAACTATATGACTTAATGATGAACGATACAAAACTCATTGCATCTTTGTGGAAAGTGAATTCAGTACTATTGTCTTGTAATAAAATAACTTATCTTAAAAGAGTGCTCTGCAAATATCAACCTACTAAATCCAAGGCAACATCAGACACTGTTTGGGGAAAAAAAAGTCTAGAATGAGCAATAAATAATGAAGCCACCAGCAAATATGAACAGAACCTGGGTGGTACAACCTGTGAGCTGCCTGGTATTTTTAGTGTACCATGAAAACAATCCCCAGGGAAAGGCAAAGCTGGTTACAGAGGACAAAGGTGAGGCTTTAGCCACTGGTACTTGATTTTTGGTAGGCTATCACTGCAAGCACTAAGGGGAAAGATTTACTAAGGTATTTAGGTACCTAAACATGCCTAGCAGCATTTATAGCAGCATCTAAGCAGGTTAGGTGCCTAATTCCCATTAGCTCCACGAATGTGTTTAAGCTGCTAAACATCTTTGCCAGGCTGCCCCAGTGCCTGGGCTGACAGGTGCCTGTCTGAACTGGTGTAACTGGGCTCGCTCCCAGCAGCTGAAGCTCAGGCTGCTGCTCCTTGGAGCGGGTGGAATGGATGACACACAAGGACCAGGAGCACTGAACTGAACTGGACAAGCTCAAATTTTTGCTGCTGACTTCAGGCAGAGCCACACAAAAGTCACTCAGAGTAGCATTTGCAAAAATTGCCTGAATTTTGGTGCCTGGTTTGGAGTAAGGATTAAATGCTGCTGCAGGAGTATCTTGAGCCGAGTGTTAAGAACCTCATCAGTTCCCAGAAAAGTAAACATTTCACAGGCCAACTCAGAACAGCATTTCCTGAGCTCCTGGAGAGCCTTTCCCACTGCACAGCCTGGACTCTTCCACAACCACAAGCATTTTTCTTAAAGGATTTTCCTTGCCCTCCCTCGGTGCCACCAGGCACCTCCTGCGTGTCAGAGTGACTTAAAGAGATGAACCAGAGCATTCCTGAACAGTGAGTTACAAGAGGCCTTTGAAGAAATGAAAACCATTACATGGGACAGATCTATTCCCCTCTATAAAGCTGTAGTTTCATTATTTTACAGGATAAACAAGCACTTTAATATCTTTTCCACTTAGTTTTTTTATTCAGGAATAAAAATGAAAAGTTGTTGTTTACAGTGTTGCATATGTTGACAACTGCTCTTTACAAATTCTGTTCAAGTTATCCTAGAACCATTTTCTCAATATACACATTTCAGCTTAATCAAAATAATTTCACAAAACTATTTCACAGAAAGGAAGAGACAAGGGGAGATCAAGAGAAATAACCTAGGAAACAGTGTGTGCCAGTGTACAAAAATAGATTAGAACATTTGGAGATGGTAGGTATGAAAATGTATTCTCAGCCACAGAGAACGTGAACTAGTGGATTATCGGGAGAGGTAAATGCTCACCAGAGCAGCTGGAGAGATGCAGAGATCTATTTCTAACATCTTTCATTTCTAGGCAAATTTCTAGGAGGGAGGGGAATCAGGCTGCAGATTCTGGCACGTTCCCCCGCGTGGGTGTGGACAGTGAGCAGAGCAGGCAGAGCCCCCCTCGTGCCCAGCAGGTTGTGCCTCGCAGGCTCCCACCCGGGATCATCCCAGCTCCCCAGGAAGGGCAGGCAGCATGTGCAGAGCTGTCCTCCTCCAGCTGATCCCACACAAGGACAGCTTGAAACTGCTCCCCATGAAGTCTCTGCTCAGGCAGCCTCGCCTGCTCCACAGCCCCCGTCCCCAAATAGCTTCTCCTCCTCGGAACACCCGGTGAGTTGTCACAAAGCCACAAGCAGAATAAATCAAGACTGCAAGAGGCAAGTGGAGATTCAAACCTCTCCTGAGCAGAACTGCAATCTACGAGCAGGCTGGATATCATGAAGTATGAACAGAAAGTGCTGTCATAAAGCATCCAAATGACTACCGTGGCTACAGCAAACACCACAGGGAATTCAGGACCTCATGTGTCCCCTGTGGGTCGTGAGTTGGTGCCATTTGCAGAAAAGGGATCTAAATACAAATGTTTCTGGAGTGTCCAAGCCTGAAACTGAAGCACAGGCTCTGTCCCTTCAGACTGTGCTCTCCGGGAGCACAAAGGAGGCTGTGAAGCTGCAGGAGCCACGGGGGCAAAAATGGCTAAAACGTTCATGTGTTATTGCTATGAGAAGGTTTCTTAGAAATATAAGTTACTGTGGGTCTGCTGAGCAAGCTTTTCTTCCTAATCCACACCACCTGTGTAGATTCACAGATAATTTGGGTCTGACCTAGTTAAAAGTACAAAACAAATTTTTGCTCTTTGCTTATTCAATATATCCTGACATGTATTTCCAGCAAAGCCTGCAAAAGCCTCTTTAGTGAGCTGCACACTGTTCCTCCAGGAAGAACATTTGGTGATGTGTCTACGGCTCTCAGGCCAAGTGCAGGAGATTCCTGCACTGCTATTCAGAGACATGACTTGGATTTCAAAAAAAGGTGTATTATTTTGACTCAAAGGGATCAACAGCTCCAGTGTGCCTGACCTGGCACAACTCTGCAGTGCTGAGGACACAGAGTGTGGTCGAGGCACCAGAACTGTGAGTCAGTCTGATCTCTATATCCATTCCTCAGAGAGGAAGGATTCTTAAATCCAGTGCCACACCTGCTGAATAGAGACCTCAAAGATGTGACTGCAGCCTGTGCTCTCCTCACACTGTCACAGTCCCCTCCTCCCTCTTGGACTGAAGGTCAGAGGTAGAGTTTGCCTTTGGTATATCCATCAGTGCTTCTGCAGAGCTCAGGTCTGGCTTTCATTCATTAGTAACACCCACCATTACACACACACACATAAAGAGCCTCCAGAAAAACACAGCATAGAATCAGACATTTGACAAAGCTGCCATCAGACACTGTGCTGTCAATAATAAGAATTAAAATATCCTGTGCTATTGAGGTAAACCCAGACCTGCTCATTAACTCGTACCAGCACCCCCCATCATTTTCTTTACCCTCTTTAAATCATCACCAGTGTGTACAAAATGATTTTGTTCTACTTAAAGACCAGCTCTGAGGAGGTGACTGATTTCTGCTGATCCTGGAGGTGGTTTCACAGGTTTCATTGTACTTGAAACTTCACAGCTTCCACTGAAGTATTTGATGTGTGTATGTATCAGTTTAGCAGAGCACAAAAGTGGAATAATTTTCATTCTTGCCTCATATTGTTGAAAGATTGTGGTGTCCTCTAACAAAACTTTCTTTTTCCTTGACAATATATCAAAACCTCATTTTTCTAAAGCTCAACAGCTAATCTTAGTATTTGTTTTACAAGTCATCAGGACTCCAGTACTTTTAACAAGTTGCTGAATTTCTATTAGCAAAACTTATTTGCAGATTTCTCCCATACAAACAAGACTTTTCAGTAAAGCCAGCTGCATTGTCTCACTAGCATTGGATCAAACCCCCACCTCACCCTGGATCTCTCAGTCCACTCTCAGCTGGAATCTACCACCAATGGTCCCATTAACTCTTATGTTGGTCAAAGCTGTGCAAATTTCACTTCAGGTCAGGGAAATGATGTCAGTGGGGAAGCCATGAAAGGAGTGCACTGGGCCCCAGGGTGAGACTGATCCCTGCACACCAGACTGGGATGGATTAAGGACTCCTGTGGTGCATCCTTTGTAGCCCCCCTCAATAAACCCACCTCAAAAATGGCAGAACCTCCTCCAGCTTCAGGGGGAGAAATGTCACCGGGTACTACTACATCACACTAGAAAGTAGGTAGATTAAAACCTGTGCATCTTCTCACTAATGTCCTGGAACCAGACTATCTACTCCCTGTCAGCAGCCCCAAATCCTCAGCATTTGGACCCGGGAAGGTCTCTCATTCCATCGTCATCCTCCTCGGAGCAAAGCAAGCTTAGGGCGCTTGTGACGGGATGGATCCAGGATGTTGTCTGTGTCACGTGGCTGAAAAGAAACAAGAAATGCTATTAGCAACCCAAAAGAGGCTTACTGACCTCTGAACAAGAAATACCAGAGGGAGTCTGGAGTCGTAATGACCATTACGACACTTCCAAACACAGAATTGTCTTTTTCTTGTGAAATGCGAGGTTTTTACAAACAAAATGTGGAGTGTTCTGGGAGCCAGAACCTGGACTGAAGGTCCCATTTCCCAATACAGAGAGAATGCTTTTGTATGAGACTCCTGATAGAGACTGGTGACATTTCCTGTTAATTATCTGAGCTGTAGACAATTAACCCAGCCATGATGTACAGCCCAGACAAAGGAGTCTTGTGAAACCCCAGCATGGAATTAACGTGGCCAGCACACCAGTTACAGCCTGAGGCAGGGAGGGCAGGAGGAAGTTGAGCAAATGTGGAATCACATCATGGAAATACACTCAGCTCCTTAGAACATGAAGCCTGGAAGTGTCCAAGGCCAGGCTGGAAGGGGCTTTGAGCAACCTGGTCTAGTGGAAGGGGTCCCTGCCCATGGCAGGGGGTTGGAACTAGGTGATCTTTAAGGTTCCTTCCAACCCAAACCACTGTATGATTAATATTCCAGCATCATTCAGTCATTCCTCTTCTTTCAGAAAAAGGCTGGTCAATAAATCTCAATGATGTTTACATGTCCTCTAGACCAAATTCTGGATGTGCCTCCACAACCTTTGCACTGTGCAATAAAAGAGTGCCCATGCTGATAATTTTAAGGCTTCAACCCTACATTTGACATGCAGTTTAAGCTGCTATGTGGTGTTTGGGAAGCTCCCCTATGAATGGCAAGAGCCCGAGCCAGGCTCAGTAAGGACAGATCCATGGGCTGGGTTGGTGTTTGCGGGTGAGAACACTGCACACCTTGTGATTGGAGTGTGCATGTGAGCCATACTGTGTGTGGGCAACACGCTGCCTCTGCTCCCTTCTGGAATAATGTGTTCCTGGGAAAGGAAATAGCTTCTCTTCACTTCAAAAAAAAAATAAAAAAAAAATCCTGCTAATAAATTCACAGTTTTTGCAGTCAAGTCAGTGCAAAGATTAATTTTGTAATATAAGTTCACTACATGAAGTAGCTGAAAAATATTGTATATAATACACACCACAGAGGACAAACAGCTCTTCTCACAATGTCTAATCTAAGTGTCCCTAAAGCCCATGTCTGTACTCACCTTTCAGGTGCATTGCTGTAATTAAATATGAAGTGCCATGATGCAACTACTCTAGATTTAGTTTTTCTAGTGAAAACAGGCTTTGTCTTTCTGTCTTTAAAAACACTCTCTTAAACACCTGATTATGGAAAGGGATATGTCAAAGCAGGAATCCGAGTGGATGTTCCACTACACTGAGTTATTGGAGATCACTGTTCCTATTAACATGATGGTGCCATGATCTGATATTCACACCTCTCATCTGAGCTCAGACTCAGCTGGGTAGGATGAGGATGACACTGTTCTCCAAGAGGTAAATATGGTGCTAATGCAAAGCAAAGCTCAAGCTGCCTGGATAAATTAACCTGTCTCTGAACAGGTAACGTGTGAATTCAGCCGCTACTTCAATTAAAGCAACGCCTGAGTAAGGACCACACAGGAAAGGCAAAATGTGGAATATAAAGGCCATATCCTCAGTCCTTATCCTTAAAAAAAAAATAAAATTCAAACCCAAAGCTCCAGCTGAACAAATTCAGAAAAAGGTGCATTACTGGCGCTGTAGAGATCAGTTTCCCAGGAGTTAAAGCAGAGGGATAAATGGAAAACGTGCTCCACACTGCAGCAGGCACTGACCACTCTCAAGCACAGTAATTGTTCCATTCTGAGAAAGTGAATGTACCACTTTTCCTAGGAATGAGAACAACTTGCCAACAGTTCCAATGTTTACCTTTAGAAAGTCAGACGACAGCCAACATGAAGAGTCCTTTTACACTGTTTTAGGAGAGACTTGTGAATAAAGTCCATCTAATCAAGAACATCATCCCTGCTATTCCACAACACAGGGAAACGTATATATTCATATTTATATTATGAATACATTTCTATTTGTAAACATACAAAGGAAAATATCCTTGCTGTATTTTTCTGCAATGTTTTCTACAATGTCAGGAATTACCTTCTTGTTTCTAAATATAAAAATTCACTCAATAAGGCTTTATAATGAAGGCAGCACGTTATATTGAAGTCCCAGCATGTGACTTCATTTATCAGTGTAACAACACAGAACTCCTTCCAACACCTGCAGAATCATGGGAGCTGAATGAACTGGATTCCACCCATTCCAGCTCTGCCAGTGCAAGATTTATTGCCTCCAGTACTATTCTAAGTGTTTATATTGACTATTTCCATCAAGCCATTTCTGAAAGATCCATTATGGAATTTAAATAAGAATAAAATTATTTTTAAATTTGTTTTTCTTCCCATCTGACTTCCCCATGTAGCATGCCCTGACCTGCCATGTGCATGAATCCTCAGTTCCATTTTCTCCTGAGCAATCCTGTGAAATGGGAGAAACTGCACAGGAGTACAAGAGTTACATGGAAAGGCATTCACAGGTCTTTGATACAACCAGCTAAAAAATTCCTTGGTGAGTGTTTATTCTTCAGAAGATTTTCCTCCTACACACGTCAGGGCCAGGAGGCAACTGACAGCATGTCTAACTTCCTGCTGCTGCTGCAAGAACCTCAGTTTGCTCTCACACAAATTAAAAGCAAAAAATTCTGCAGATCTTTAACAGTGCAGAATTGTGGCATTGAAATCAGGATTAAAATTCTCTCTATTCAATGGCATAACACTGCTTCATCCCTGGTAAGAAAGAGAGAACCAGTTTCCATCCATTTCCGAAATACACAGGGCCAAATTTTGCCCTTACGTCAATCTGCCGCTTCCTTTCCACTTGCACTAGACTTTATCCCATGAACGATTCTCCAAGGATAGTTTTAAACCCTTTGCCAAAATCCCTACTAGGAAAAGAGCTCTTATAAATAAACATTAAGTCCAGCTACCATGTCTCACATTGTAGACAGACATGCACAATACGCACAGATTATTTAGGTAGAGAATAAATGTATAAACCCCACTGCTATTTATTTTTAGCTCTCCAAAAGTGCTGTGGCTAAAGAGCTTTGACATAATCAGTCTGAAGAGATAATCCCAGATTTACTGGTTTGCAGAACATTCTTGTATTAGAAATACATCCTCTCTGATTTGTGTGTTAGGGCCAGCAATAAAAAGTGAGAGGGAGTCCAAATTTACCTCCCGGTTCTGCATAATTGATGCAACTGGTTTGAACGGTAAAGGAGTATTTGGAGAGCCAGCATCACAAATTTCAAGTGTACAACGTTTTCCATTTGTGAACCTTCCCTTCAAAAGTCTCATTTAACATTTTCAGAGCAATTAACAACATTTAAAGATTTTTAGGTTTTCAAACAAATCACTGCTATCGGAGGGCAGCCAAATTTATTGTTAGGAAACAGAAACATTTGATCTGGAAATATGTCAGTAGATTAGTCTGTCGTTTTAACATTAACAAACTGCAGGACAAATTTTAGAGCTTGGGAAAACAAAACATGAGAACAGAGGGATGTTTTGGCAAAGGAATAGTAGTGGATTATTTCAAATGCCATTATAATTACCCTCCTTATGGCTCTGCCTTCTTCGCATGGAAAATTATTTCTTTTAAACCTCAGATGATCTTTTAAGAAAAGAATAACTCAAAGAAAAATTCAGAGAAAAACTAAAGGAAAAAACATCGGCACCTTTGTTAGATTTTGAGCATTACCAAGACATGCTTTTCACCTCAAATTGTGTTCTCCAGCCAGGGCTAAACTCGGGAGCCCAAGAGGGAATTGTGAAGTCTTGCAGACCACTCCAGTGCTGCAGGTCCCAGTGCAGGATGCTGAGCTACAAAGCAGCCATGCAGAATCCTTGGAAGTTGGGGCTTTCCCCCCATTTTGCCATGGGATGACATTTATAATGCCTGGCTCAATGTTTCAAGAGCACCAGGGTTCCTGAGCTTTACAAGGAGCAATCTTGTGCAAGACCTGTTAGTTTGAGATCCATTCAGCAGAGGAGATGCAGCTTTAAACAATTAGTCAAACTCTCCTAATGAACAGGAACCATTTTGGGCCAAATAGGATTTAGTTGTACCTGAAGCTCCAAAGTTAAATTCTGGTCTCAGGTGAGCCCTGATTTTCTCTCCAAACTGAGCACTGTGGAAGATGAAAGCAGAACTCTGCTCATAGGAAATACAAGCCCCACTGTAGCTGTTTTCCTCCTAAATGAGCACACCCCATAAACTAAATCCACGTAATCCACAGTGGCAATTTTGCTAAACTTTTAATCTTCCTTCCCTTACTTTTTGATTCCCCGAACACCACTAGCCCTTTGAAGTGCAATAATGCTCAGCTGAAGAGTTGTTCCTGATCTGTTCACAACTGCAAACCCTGCAAAGCCCTCGTGCTGCTGAACAGCCTGAGACACGGGCACTGCACACTCTGAAAGCTTTTTTACCCTTTGGTGCTTTGTTATTGAAATAATCATTAAAAAATGCAGCAAGGAAAAGAATAACTCCAACAAAGCCCTGCGAGATGTAGATGCAGTGGGTTGGAAGGGGACGTGCTCTCTGCTACCCAGAAATATATTCCATACTGTGCTTTTGTAGTTTGTAGACTTACACGCACATCCCAGTGGGAAGTTTTGAAGTTCCTGAGAAAGGAGTGTGTGCCATCTGCTAGGGGAGTGGGAATATGGAGACTGCACATCCTCATTACCCGCTGGTATGCAGGGCCCCGGGCACTGGTGGTTTGGAGGCTAATGAGGGCCAGAGCAACAGGAAAATAAAGAACAATGCCCCTGAATGAAGATCCTGAAACATAATCCTTCATCTAGAGGTTCTGCCATCCTCCCTCCTTGCTCTTGCACAGAGTCTGTGTTGCTCTTTGCTTTGAATTACTGCCTTTGTCTTTTGTTTCCAGGCCTTTCCGTTCCTGTTCCCCTTGTGTTCAGGACAGCCCTTTGCTTTGCAAGGATCCTTTTTCTCTTTCAAATCCAGATCTCACACCTCAGAGAAGGTGTCTAAGCTCAGAGGTCCAGCTCTTTCATCTCTATTTTACTTGTGCTTCTCTCACTTGCTAAAGCAAATCTCTTGGGCCATGATCAGTGTTCCTTGGGCACCTTCGTAAACGTTGCATAATTAGAAAACACAGCATCAAACAGATCCTGCACAAAAATGGAGCAGTCCCAGCTTGCCCCAGCAGGTGACAATGGAGCATCTGTGGGAGTGCCATGGGATCGTGGCAATAGCAGACCTTTAGTTGTGGAGGAGCCCCCTCACATGACTGTGGAGTTGAGATAAACACAGTGAGATTTTGTAGGCAGCATGGCCAAAATGCTGGACGTGTGATGATTCTCTTGCCCTCAGATCTCCACCTGACATTGCCTCTAATTGCTCCATAATTAAAGTGAATGTAACGTGGAGTTCCTGGTGCTGCACCCCACACGTTCTGTGAGTGCACTCCTCGTTTCATTTAGGATTGCATGATTTTTGGGAGCAGAACTGTTTCTCAGCTTTCAAGAGCCAGTGCTTTTAACACTTTGCTGTCGCCCCTTTTGAATTTAAACTTGATATGAGTTCTTGGTTTCTTCAGTGCCATGAAAGCTCTCGGAGCCAACACACACCTGCAGAGCCAGTCAAGGATGGTGCCTGTCACGTTTGGTGTCCCCTTTGGAAATGCCAGGGGTTGGAAAGCAGATGTTAAATGTTGTAAGGGGATACCAAGTCAAGCAATGGAAAACTCTTGCTATTTTGTAAAGCAAATGCTGGGAAGGATCTGCAAGGAATAACTTATTCTGAGCTAAAGCATTTTACAAAATAAGACAAGTGAGTGACATTGATGCAAGTACAATCTATCAATCAACCCCGAGGGCATCCAGGGACAACAGTTTCCAGACACAAATCCTAGAGGCAGCTCAGGAAGAGTTTTTGCATTGTATTTATCAAAATCATATTATTTTAACTGAAACATTAATTTTTTTTCTTTCCCCTTTTTTGTTAAAATTGGTTTCGGTCTGTACCCTCTTTCAAGACGTTTCAAAAGGAACATACAACATCTAAGAGTATCCCAGGAGATGCTGGGCAGGTCCTGGAAGATGGCAGTGACCTTAATTTTATTGGCTGTAATAAGATCAGGAGCACTTGTCACCCCATGGAGCTGTGTCCTAAGGCAACATAAATGTTTCTTGTATTTCCCTCAGGGATCACAGATTTTGCTTGAGTATTAATTAAAGATTGAGGGATATAAAGTGAAACCCCAGAAGACAGTCTTGCTATTTATTCCTTGATTAAACCGATTAAACCCTTGTCTAAAAAGAAAAATCTATGAGCCATTTCAGAAGGCAGTAATCTCTAGGAAGAAGATTTATCAAGCCAAATAGCATGCTGCATCATTAAGAGCTGTCAACAACAAACAAATGGCCCAAACGAAAATAAAATCATTAATAGCAGTAGGATCTGAGCCAAGGCTGAATCAGCCCTGAGGTCTGAGTGACAGGATAGGCAGTCTACCTGGAATCTGTCTCCCCCTGTTTAGCCAAGTGCTGTTTCTCTAGAAGTGCTGGTTTAATATGTGCAGTTACCCAGAGCTCTTTGTCTCCAAGGGAACTTACAAAAAATCTGGTGCCATTTATTTGCAAATGCATCAGAGCACACTCAAGGTTTATGTTTAAACTACATGTGTACTAAAGTGACACGAAGCTGGATTGATGGTTTTGGCCCGTGCACCTTGCTGTGCTTTGATCTCCCTCTGATGGCTCTCCCAAATTCCAGGGAATAAAATCATTTCAGCTTCTTGTATTTTCTCACAGAAGAAATTTTAACAGCTGCCTTCTATGGCAGGCCAGAACGTGGACAGAGTGTGCAGGATCTGTGGAAGCTGAAAGAATGTTTCTCCATTTTGGTTCTCGATATTAAAAAACAAACAACCTCTCAGGAAAAAAGATTGCCCAACCAAAAGCAGCTTAAGGTCTTAACATTCTTGTATTACAAGCTCATGTTATCATAAAATCCAATGCCAAGTTTCCTGGTTTTACATCTGAGATTATTTTCCTTATAGTCATGCAAAATTATTTCAGTGAAAATCACTGAAACTGAATTCCAAAAATCCACAAGAAACATGTCAGGACTTCCTAAATTCACGTCGTATCTGAAGGTGTGTGAACTGACATTGAGCTGACAGGTGCAGACAGCTCTGGATGCTTATACATTAAAAAGTAGTAATAGCAGTTAATGCTGAGCCGGTTCTATTTAAATATTTGCCACTTCTGGTGCCCATACAACTATTCTTTCTCTATTTTGAGTTAGAAGGACTTGGGAGTGACAGGTAAACGGAAACATTTTCAAAAACAATCTCCTTTTGGTGACATGTAAAATAGAAAAGGTCCAATTTTAAGAGATGCAAAGTAACTGCAGCTTTCTTTGAGCTCACTGGAACCAGCACTCCATGCCTCAAAATACCCATTTCTGTCCACAAAACGTCAAAGTTAAGATGGGGACACCTCCAATGATGATTTTGATAACTGCTAATTTTGGTGCAACTAACTTGCCTACCACTCTCCAGGGAGCTGGCAGCAGATTCCCTGCAGGGGGATTTCAATTGCTCTTGAAATCAGGATGGCAGACCATGGTTTTTCTCAGTTTGCTGCTCTGAAGCGACTGAAACTTGAGTGCAGCATACAGAAGTTTACTCCTAGATCAGATCTGCTACAATCTGAACTTTGTTGGAGTTGATTTCTTCTCGGAAAGGCTGCTACAACCCCTGCTTAGACAGACAGGATATTGTAAAACACCAGTATAGACTGGGATGAAAAGCAGAGGCACAGCTGAGCACACCTCAGTGTGCTGGGCTTTGGGCCCTTCCTTTACAGGGCAGTTGGGCTGTGCTGAGTACATTTATCAAAGGACCAACTTTGTTTCTTCAGTTTACCATCCAGTAAGTAAAATGAGCTGGGATGTATTTTCCTTTTAGGACGATACCTTTAACTCCAGTGCTATAAAACATCAATGTTTGTACTACAGAAGTTCTTCATCTATCACACATGCTTTGCTATTCTTAGTTCAGCTGTAAAATCATAAACAGTTTCAATGAATGCCCAGTTTTCAGTAAAATGAATGGTGGCTCTTTCCCAAGCAAGACCAAACACAATAGAATATTATAAAATATTGAATATAGAATATGTGATGTGTCACATTTCCAAGTAGAAACCTGATTTGTTAGGCATGATTTCAAAATCCACTAGAACACATCATGTGGGGTTTTTATTAATCTGTATTTTATAAGTATTGACTTTAGGCTTCTACCTAATAAGGACCAAATTTTCCACCTTCCAGTGAAGGCACTGCCTTCTTTGTCACGCTGAAGCACATAAAGCCTCCCTGGGAAACTTCTGATTTTTAGATAAACTGCTGAAAGATAACCCTAACTCAATCATTACTGTTTCCCCATTGTTATGAGACAGAAAACTTCACAGGCCCTGATCCATCTGAGGGAAAAGTTCCCAAAAGTCTCAAATATTTGGTAACTTCTACTTGCCTTTCGTGAAAATGCAAGATAAATGTTCTTGAGGGAAATAGCAGTCAGTGTGGAATTTTGGAATGCAGTCCCATTAAAATGCTAGAAAAACAGTGTTTACAGGGGCAAAATTCACAGCTGGTCCTTACAAACCATATACATATGCAAGGAGTGGGCGGGAGTAGGAGGGAGAATAGCAAGGCCCTACCTAATTTTAGGTGCCAGCCTCATGATACAGAGCTGCCATATGTTAAAGGTGAACACAGTGGGAGGGTGGGAGAGATTAACTCGAATGGGTTTTCTGGGGAAAACTCAGTGTCCCAGCTAGGGGGTTTTATGCTGTTCCTGTGTGATTCTAAACTAGCAGGATATAACCATAAATTAGCATATATGGTACCTCACTGGGAGGGCAGTTCTGCATAGACTGTTTCTCCTGCTTGAAAATCAAACCCAGAAGTTTCTAATTCACAAAATCTGTTCAGTGATAGAATGAATACACCCTGTTTGCACTGCTGGACTTTAATGCCAGAGCATAAAACAAAAGGGGGATTTTGTTCTAATATTGGTTACAATCCTTTGTGTTTCTGGGATTTACAGATAAAATGTCTATTTCTAGATTTTCTATTAGAAAATCAGTAATTAAATTTCTTACAACACAACAGTGTTAATCATCTAATAAGTAAATAAATTAATGAACTTTTTAACCTTATTATGTGGGGTTTCTTCCCTACACTGGTCCTCCAAGCTCAAGAAAAACAGTGGAAAAATTGGAGAAGATCCAGTGGGGGGTCACCAAGATGATGAGAGGGTTGGAAAACTTGCCACATGAAGAAATATTAAAGGAATTGGGTTTGTTCTGCCCCCTCTTCTCACAAAGATGTACAGCACAGAGAAGAAGCAATGAGCACAAGCTGCTTCAGGGGAAGTTCTGTCTAGATTAACAAAATATTCTTCACTGTGAGAACAACCAAACTTTGGAACAGGGTCCCCAGGTAGGTGATGGAATCTCCCTCACTGGAAATACCCAAGACTTGGTTTGGAGGGCTCTGGGTGACTTCCTCTTCAACAGATGGTTAACTGAGATGACTTTTCCAATCTAGACTTCTCTATGATTTTATTCTATTACTTTGGAATGCCAATGGACTGCTGAAAACCCCATCAGGGTACATTCAGTTGTCACCTTGAGCAAAGGAGGTCAGAATCTCAACTCCTCTCAACCAAACTGGCTGATACAAACACTGGCAGAAATTCCAGATGTAAACTGGGGATGGAACAGGCACCAGTGCTGTGTTTCCATCACACATTGATTGATGGGGCACAAATCTGGTGCTAGGTATGAGTGACTGGCTGTATTGCTACATGCAAAATACAACACTGCTTGCCCTCTCTGTTTCTTTAAAGTACACCAGGTTATCTTAAGACATATCTGAGGCCAAATTCAACCTCTTTTGTCCAGCAGGAGGAACGTTATATTCTCAGTGAGGCTGATCCCTACCTACGGGTTTAATATTTGTCCTTCTGAGAACTGTTAATTTATATTATATTAGTAAGACACTTGGAGTTGCTTTTTGCCAATGCACACTGAGCTGCAGCTCATTACAGTTTACATTACATTTTGCTGTTCCAGGGTAAACCTGGCCTTAATGCCTAGCACAGACTCCTCAGTTTTAGCAGTCCAAGAGGTAGTTTTCTCACACTTGCAGCACTGGATTGAAAATGATTTGCTAAATAAAGGGGTGATTTCAAAAAATGTCATAAGGTGAGGATTCATGGGCAAGATAGAGCTATCCCTGGTAGGTACAGGGAGCTGTTCAGGCCCATGTAAATGTTTTATTCATGTCAGTTATTCACATAAGTGGGTTTCACTTTAGTGTGTAACACAAGCCAGCTGGTTTGCTTCTTTTAAACTCTCATTTCTCATGCACTTCATATTGCTACACCCCTTCAGAGATATTTATGGAAATTTCACAGCAAGCTGTCTCAAGCTTATGTGCTATTAAGATTCCATTCTGGGGTGTTTACTGCATTAGATTTATGATGTATAGATTTATGGACTCAGCTACTTGATGGCACAATAAAGCATGTTGGAACCAAAGGCAACGGCTAATTAAAATAATATTTGATTGTCCTTAGCAGAGTATAGAACTCTGTGGATTTAAACAAAGCCCTTGCAGCTTCCATAGAGCCTCACAGCCCAACTGCTTGGTAAGAAAACTGGCAATTCACATCTAAGAGCAGTTCAGTTGTGGCACCACCTTGGGAATGTTTTCCTATTTGTACACATGGGACTGGGCGAGTGTTGAAATACTCTTAAGCCCCTCATGGCTTTGGCTGGGCTAAAAATGAATGAAAGGATTCTAAAATAGAATAAAAGGATTGACATTCACAGCCAAAGAGAACAAGAAGGTTACAGCATTAGTACCAGGGTTGTGAGGTATCAACTATTCTGATAATCTCCATTTAAACAATTAGATTAAATCCTACTGGGAAGGATCAGCTGATAAGATGCCCCTCAAGCTAAGTTCCTCCTAGAAAAGGATATTTTCAATGTTGGTTTTCACCTTGAAATCTCCACCATTCAATGGTAGAAACAAGGCACTTCTGCAAGCCCTGCTCCTTGCTCCAGACAGGGAACTTTCTCAGATGACTCTGTACACATTACACAGTGTAGTAAGAGGGATGAATTGCCAAGCATGCAAACAGCCTGGTTTACACTCTGCAAAGGCATTTGGAAACAGCAATTAAAGCAAAACAAGGAAACAGTTAAAAATAATACTAATTGCCATGATGTGTTATTGAAATGCTCAGTTCATTCCATTCCATTCTAATGAAGTGCATTAGGAGCTCTGGACACCACTTGTGGTGACTCCACTCAGAGAACTGGTCATAAAGGGTGATTTCAAACCCTCCTCTGCAATTCAAATGGGTGAATTTGCCTTGCCTGCCATGCAAAGACTGACAGCCATGGAAAACCTGGGGCACTCTCACCTGCAATGCTGGGAGCACTTTAAGAGAGGGCAGAAAAATTCAGGAGTCATTAACAATCAGCTGTGCAAAAATTCCTGAAAAACCTTTCTCCTGTGTGTGAGCTCCTGAATTCAAACCTGTAGTTTCAGCAAGTGGGGATAACATGGAAAACATCTGATGCTTTCTGCAAATTAGGCTTCCACCACCTAGAGTAGGTGAGATTCTGCTTGTCACATCTGCAATGGTTCAGCATCCAAGTGCAGAGCTCGGGAAGAAATGCCTGCACGTATTCTGCAAATCCAGCTTTCTGCTGAGTCATCCACATACCTACTTGTGTGAAAAGCACAGCAACAAAAACCCAAAATAAAGCAGACGAGGGGGGATGTTTCAAGAGAGTGACACTTCTTCTATTCTGATTCTAAATTTCATTTGCTATTGTTGATAGATAACACTATCTCCGAGCTCAGTTTCCAGTCACACAGGTACCAACCCAAAGCATTACCCAGAAAAGAATCCAACACCCACTTTAACTTCCCAACTGGCCTATCATGGCCCCCTGTATGAACAGACAGAGCCCAAGGGAACAGTGCTCCATTTTAATAGTTGCTCTTGTATTTATTTCCATTGCTATGAAATTGGCTTTTAATTCACTTTCATTTCCCGAGCTATTTTTCTACAATTTTTTGTGGTATAAATCTCATGTAGTAACCTACATCTGTCTGAAAATAAAAGCCACCCTTTGATTAGAGCTGGAATGCAGGATCATATACAGTGTGTTTGGAAACCTCTGCAGAAAAAGCCATGTCTGCTTTAATAGATCTTGCCCGAGGCAGCCCGGGGTGAGGCAAGGACAGCAGAGCAGTGTGCTCAAAAAAAAGGGAAAAAAAGTCCCTGCTTTTCTTGGCTACTTAATGCATCAAGTTCAGTGTTATTTACGTGACTTTTATAGGAGTTTGGGAGAAAAGTAAATTATTTGCTGTCTTTCTTCTTTGTTAGGAGACTGCAGAGATCCACCTGCAAAACTGTATCTTTCTGGCACCTATAAGAATTAAACTATATGCAAATTTCAGCAGCTAGAATAACTTGCTATTAATTAGATTCATGGTATATATGGAATGGAGATGAATTGTAGTTTTCACCAATTGCTTCAATCCTTTAGAGGAATAACAATAATAAAAAACTATTCTACAAATTAATTTTCACTATATTCTGGAAAAAACAACAGCATACAGTACAATGTACAATAAACTGTTCCATTAATTCCAGGCTTAAAAATGTGTTTAGTTTGATGTGCTTTTATTATTTCAGCTCTGACCCGTTTTCCCCAGAAATACTCACTTGATAAAATACTTGATTCCATCAGCTGTATAAGCCTCTTCCCATCCATAAGGCAGACCTAAGAAGAGATAAAGAAATAAGATGTCTCTCTAAGCTCAAGTGACACATGGAAGAGTTTTGAGATAATGTAAGTTAGAATGCTGCAATTTCAAGGCATGTCATAAAAAGATAAATTCCTCCTATTTTTGTAATGATATAAATAATATAAACAATACAATTTCACAAATACTTGCTGTGCTACAAAGCTATAAACCATTTGAGGATGCTTTTATCATTAGAATGATGAGTAATACTTGTAGTAGGGAACTATACTCTAGCCCTTTAAAAATTAAATTTTCCTAGCAACTCTTTACCTTTTTAATTACTGTTTGCTCAAAACACCTTTCCGTAGGGTTTCAAAAGTGCTGGAGAAAGAAGCATCAGTCAGTGTGTAAAAATGCTCCTGCTTTTGTGATATTGTACTGTAAAGTATATAAAGGAAAGGGCAAGGTCCTGAAAACCCGCTTTTTTGGAGACTAGAAATATATATAAAATTTAAAATGCACATGAAAAAGTGCTCAGGAAGAGTTCTGCTTGAAAGTCATCTCAAAATGTTAGTGTCTTAGGAGTTAAACTATTTTTGTTCAAGTCCCAGTGTATCTCAAAGACCAGCTCATTAGAACCATCTGTGAGCCTGCTTTAGATCTGAAACTTTTATTTGGAAAATGAGCTGGACTGCATGCACCATATGAGCTTTGAAAGCTGCTTCCTACCAAGGGCTGCCCTCAGTGCACACACAGATATATTTTAAAATTTCTTTCAGAAGGCTCGTTTGCTTCCGTTGTCACACCTTTGCCTCTAGTGGGGTCCTTCTTGCTTAAAAATCTGGAAAGGGATAACTTCAGTTCTGCAACAGAAAGAGCTACTGAGTAAGGACTTGGCAGAGAGGAGCCATCTGAGGAGGAATTGTCCCTGTAGAGAGCACCAGGTAACCAGAACCCCAGAATTCAGGAATTCGAGGTTTGGTAACTGTACAGCAGCACCGTGATTATTCAGTGCAGCTTGAAAAGCCCATTGGATCAGGTTTTTTTCCCTCTCACTTTTACCCTGTTAGTCACTTGTCTCAGGCTTCTTCCCATTTTCAGTTTAGAACAGATCTATACAATCTGTTCCTCAAAACATGCCACCTACCACCTTTCAGAGGGAATAATCCACAGCTACTGCACTTTAAACACAAGGTGCCTGCTGTGGAGCAGTTTTCAGGCTCTCACTCCATTGTGAAGGAAAGAAGAAAAGGATGTTTCAAGTTATAAATATGCTAGACATGATCACTAGTTCTTCCTTCCTCTCCCATGAAAGATGGGACCTTTATTCAACATGGATATTTTCTAATGATTTAAATGGCAATAGGATTAATCCCTCAGTTGCTTCCATCTGCCCTGGCCTTTCTTCGTTCCTGCCTCCAGTGTGCACATCCAAAGAAATGACAATGGTTTTGCTCAATTGTGAATAAAAGCTCAGCATCTGCTCGGTGCTCACACGGATCCCCCACAACACCTGTTTCATTCATCAGTGGTAATTACACTTTTCTCACTAGTAATTTGATTAAAATTGTCTTTTTTTTTCTTTTAAATGAAGAAGGGCATGTAGGTAGCAATGGTAACTGATGTTCTGTATCCTTCCCTTAAGCACTGAAGACTATGCTTTTCAAAAGCACTGAATACATTTGTCACCTAGAAATGAAACTCTGGAGATATCTCCACAGCTTTATTTGCCTTTATGACTTTGTATGTATTAGATTGTATATCCTATCTGTTCTTTTCAGGCTTCAAAGTTCCCCTATATCTGTAGGTTTTTTAATGCTTTTCCACATTTTTACTCTCTCTCCACTAGTTTTTCACTGCTGTTCCCTTTACTCCCTTCCTTCCCTTTCAGATTTGTACTTCTGTTTCTTGTATTTCCCATGGTAGCCAGGAGGCTCTCATGTTTTGCATCCTATCTCCCCAGACATCATCTCCACTTCCTTCAAGCTCACTGTCTCCATGAATCATTCATAAGTTGATCTACTTCCTCGTGCTCTATTTTTTCACACCCTCCAGGGTCAAATTTGTTGTCTGTCCCAGGACTTGCTTTGAAACTGCTAAGCTCTCACCTGGAGTCAACGGGAGGTAAAGGAGCTGAAGGAGTCAAAATACATTCTGAAAGATACAGGATTTAGCCTACATAAACTCCAGCAATCTCAGATTTCCTGCATATTTATAATTTCTTGTGTGAACTGCTACAGTCTTTGATGAATCTTCATAAATAATAAATCTTGGCTGCAGTTGTCTGCATAGATCATCTTAAAAGATTACAGATTTAAAGTATTTAAAAACTAGTTCTTTTCAGCAGAAAATACAGGGCTTCTTGCTATTCAAATATTTGTTACTATTTACCTTCTGAAAGGTAAAGCTGCAAAAGGAAGAACAGTCTCCTGAGAGAGTGCACCTTAGCCAAAACACATTGTAGCCTACCAGCATTTTGTTCTGAGTGTAAGCATTCAGTGAGGGTTAGTGCAAATTAAATGTCTATAATTCTATGGCAAGAAAGACCAAGAAGAAACCAGTTGCTGTGGTTTGGTTCCAGAGAGCCAGGCAGGATCCCTGGTGCCTCCCTGCCTCCTTCCCTGCGAGATGCCTGCTGGAATAACCACTGCTGCAAAGTCAACATTCTATAAAGCTGAAAGGAAATGAAGCCCTGGGGAAAAGAGAGCCCTCCTGATCCTTGCTAAGTGTGGAGCTCATCGATCTTTATCCCTTCCTTGGGTTAGCAGGACAGCCAAAGAGCACCAGCACTGACACTGCTGGGTTGCAGTGAGGGAGATGAGCACCAGCCCAAATTCCAAAGCTGTGTGAAGTGACACACATGGAAGCCTTTGCCTCCTGCTCCCCAGACAGGATGTGTGTGCTCTCCCTCAATAACAGCTGCACACAGCATGACCAGAGCGTGTCCCTCAAGGGAAAAGGGGGAAGCACAGACACTAGGAAAAAGCCTCACTTTCTGGGGTTATCACTTATCAAACCTAGAAACTGTGCAGCAATGCACTTGGGCGGGGTTTTTCCCCTCAATGAATTAAAAATTATTACAGCAAAAGATATGGGGAGACAGCAGACGAAGCCAGCAAAGCAGATATGAAAGCAGAATACTCAGTTGAGTCAAAACTGCAGTTATTTCCCTAACATGGAAATACTGCAGTCCAAATACATCCGATTTCGTTTATTTTCTAATAAAATTACTCAAAGGAAATGAGAGATTTAGAGACCATAGTAAGAATTGTTCAAAAAAATACACTGTGCACTGGGATTGTATCTGGATTTGGCCTATTTAGATGCTTCGAGATAAGTGTGTCCTTAAGTGCTTTATTTTGGCCTTGAGGCCAGACTTCACATCAATCCCTCCTTCCAGTGCAAGCAGGCACCAGACATCACTGGTGAATTTGGAAGGAGTGCTTAGGAACAGCTGCCTACCAGAGGTGCAAACCTCACCCTAAACGCTCTTTTGTGAAGCACAGACTAATTTCCAGCACTGTACACAGCTCTGTTATCCACCATTAAAAGGATGTCTGGCTACAATTCCTTTCCTCTTTGGGGTAAACAGCCTCGTGGCTGTATCTGGAATTAATATCAAGTATCAAGCTTAAGGGATGTAGTATCTATCTGGAATTCAAATGCCACATTGTACAAATATTCTGTTTCACAATGAACCATTCTTTCACCAACAACAGAAATAAGATGTCTTTTTTTACATATCCTTTTACCTAGCTTGACTTTTCCAGTTGTACATATCTTTTCTACATACAGGACTATGGGTTAGTTTGTACCCTTTATTTATCTGCTTATAATTTATTTATATGTTATATTAGATCATCAAAAACGGTGAAGTTTCTTTAAGAAACAAGAATTACCTGCTGAAAGGATTTCTGACATATAAGATTTGCTACAGGACATGAAAACCAGTTTTCTCTGTCACTTGACAAACACAGGTCTGTATTCTGATCTCTTTTTAATAGCCACCCATTTCAGCTCTTATCAACACTTGAACCTTACTCATGTGGCCTCAATAATCAAGCAGAAGTTGTTAATTAAGATCCCCAATGCCTCTGGCTCTTCTCTTTTGAGCCATTTAGGCAAGGCAAAGAGGATGGAAAGCATAAGGTCTGACTTGCTGGTTCTAAGTTATCTGCTCTTGGCCTCCTGAGTGCTGCTGGCACATGGGAATATCCCAGGTATGAGACTAAGGTACCATATGATGTAAGGCCAGCAGAGGAACCTCCCTGTGACTTCCATAAAGTGACACAGCTAAAGCAGAAATTAATGGAGGAATATCCACCCTTGTTTGTCGAGTGTGCTCAGTGGGGTGCAGGCATAAAATGGCCTTTTATTTGTTGAGGCTACCCAAAATGTAAACTGTATTTTAGTGCTTATTTGTGAATTCAGTATGAACAATCGGATTCAGAAAAACAGCTTTCAGAAGTGAGTATGCACTTCTGGCATTTGCTTGTGTGTCACTTTAGACCATTTCAAGTGCTCTTCCCAAAACCAAATGTGTTTCCTTTCATGAATAATACTCTGCTAAGGGGACATTCCATTCCTTTCTTTCACATATCAAATTCCATTTTAAAGAAGTTGCATTTTTCTTTTGTTGTTGGTAATTTAATAAAACAAAGATGGAGTCAGTAGTCTTCAAGTGGAGACATCTGGGAAATGCTAGCAACTGAAATTTATGTTAATTTAGAGGATGGTTGGCAGATTGGCTTGCCTCCCTTCTGTCCTGTTCCTAGAATCCATGCTTCAGGAAAAATATTTGTCTTACTTTGGGTGTTCAGGGTGTGGTGAAAGATGAGGTTGTGTATTCCCATTGCCTAGAAATCATAATATATTGACCCATCTATGCTGGCAAACTCATTAATCTCTTAATATAACAATTACAAATCAAGTTACAATTTTGAATGAGCTTGCTTCTCATGCTGAAGGATTGTATGATCGACTTTTAAATCTTTTTGGTAATTTTGAAATCACAAACTGTTATAAATGTCTTCTATTCTAATACTGGTCTGTGAAGAGCTTGGTACAGTTAATTAGAAACAGTTTGGGTACAACAACAATTGAAATATATGAACAATGGCCAGTCAACTGACTGATTTAAGGAAATAAGAGTGACCTCAAACAGTACATGTGATCACACATTAGTACAGACATTTTCCTCTCCTGCTCGACAAGGGAAATCCACATTTAGAACAAACTCTGCCCAGTGTGTACACTGAAGTTCTTCAGAAATGAGTGAGAGCTGCACTCAGCAACGAGGTTGCTGCTATGTGTCTTCAGGAAGGATAATTCCCCTTAAAACTGCAGCTTTTCGGAAGCTCAATATTGGAAATGCAACAAGAAAAACCCAAGCTACATATTTTTCAAATCAAGACTAATTTTCTGCAGCACTGGAGGTTCCAAGCAATTCAGACAGTTCTTAAGATGAGAAGCAAACAGAGGAACTGATGCTCATTTTCACCCGTGCAGGAGGTCAGTAGTCAAAGCACAAAATAAGCACAACTCACTTAACAAGGGCAATAAAAGAGTCTTCTCCCAGCTGATGGCAACAAACGTGTCCAGCCCATCCCACAGAGATGGCAGAAGTCCTGGAGGGTGCAGTGCATACTCGACAATAACACTGCTATAAAAAATACCAACTTTTCCAGGCAATGGAGAGAGCACAGCAAATCATGTACTTCACCAGACAGAAGCTGTTGGGTAAGCCCTCCTTTAGCAGATCCATGGCATTACCTCCCATCACAGGTGGGAGTCTGAGCACCTCCACCAGCTGCTGGTGGGGAACTGGGAATGCCTTGTAGCACACAAAAAGCTGGAGAAAGACTGCATCCCTCGAAATGCTGACACGAAAGGAATTCAAAGTTCTGCTAATGATTATTTTTTTATGTAATGTTATCACTTTTCAGGGAAAAAAAAGTAATTAATTAGCAGCTTGCATGGAAAAAAAGCAGCTTATTTCAATATGCTTCTAATACAATCAGTATGTATCTCACTGGGCTTCCAGTGCCTTTCCACAGCCCACACATTTGAGAGTCACATGTTCAACAACTGGGCTTGAGGAGCCCGAGTTACCATGAAGGAATATTATTGTTATTTCAGTCATGAGTGCAATAGATTTATTTAGTCATTAGGTCAGGAGAGTGTAAGCCCTCAAAGGGGAGGGACAGTGAAAGCAGGGAGGAGATTCAGATCAGCTCACCCTGACCAAACACTGGGGTTTGCATAATCTACTGGCTCTTATTATTTGCTTGTAAAAATGCCTTTAACACACTGATTATCTGACATTTATTTTGGTATTTTTCACCTGCACTCCTTTCTAGACTCCTACTGCCTGTCCAATGAAAATACAAAGGAGTGCAGTGACAGCTCCCCCCAGTTTATTGTGTTTGTTGTGGTTAAGAATCTGTGGATAACGTGGAGGTGAGCCAGGAAAACCAGAAAACTGCAGAATGCAGAAATCGACCCCTTTCACAGAGAAGGCTGCAAAGTAAAAACATCACACCAGTGCTCCTTATCCTCCAGGGGCTCCCATCTGCTTCAGTTTGCCAACCCAAAGATGTTTTGTTTGATTTTAGTGTTAAAGGCTGCAATAACAGAGTCCTAATTAGTGACACAGCAAGAGAAATACAGCACTTGAGGATCACGGAGCTGGTGGTGCTCCCTGGTAAGGTCTTAAAAATGGTAAAAGCAACTTCTCTTATTACATTTTTTTCAGTCTTGTCCAGCTTCTACGAAAATATTCCTTCCTATGGATTCATTGCAGGCTCTTTTTTTACAGTCTCCCACTCCTGACTGTTAACATGACGCTGTCTGTCTGGGATTAGTCAAGAACACATTATTGCTTCCATTGCTGACCAAATACACTGCAAGTTACAATAATTTTGGATAAATATTTTCATAACTTAGATTGAAATTCACCTTGTTTATACCTATGAATCTCCAACTGCTGAAGAGAAGACAGAAAACACATTATTAATTCTCAAATTCGTCCCTCCCTGGGGAATTCTACACCAATGCCATTAGGCTAAAAGAATAGTTAAATTCACAGAAGTAAGTACTCTCTTGAGAACATCCTTGTTCTCAGTTGGTACAATCCACTTGCAGCTGATTAAAAAGAATCTGGAATAACACATTCTTGTTCCAGAAGCACGAGGCTCTCCACAGAGGGCTTTCACCACCAGTTCTAGGTAATTGGGAATAACTCACTGCATGGCCCAGCTCTAAACTCTTTCTTTTTTCCTCAGTTTCCCTCCAGTCTTGCTCCCCTGATTCCTCTGTTCCGGAATTCATCCATCTCCTCCCTTCCTTACTGGATCAGCTTCTCTTGTCACCATCCATTGTGCTATCCACCCACCTCCATCACTGTCATCTCACATTGCTCACTGACGCATGTGATCGTTAAATATAAGTTTAATTAGAAAGCATTCATTGGTAACAAATTAAAATGGCTGTCCAAAATTAGAACCGAGCAGAAATTGTCTGAGATTTAAAAAGCAATAGTATTACATGATAGGCCTTTCTTGCTAAGTAATAGCTTACTTTTTTGCACTGATGATGAAATTAAAACTGCTCAGGGGGCTGGCATGAACCACCTACAATTGAGAGACAGAACTACTCTCTGCTGAGCTCATTTCACAGTAAGTACAGACCAAAGTAATACTTTTTCCTTTTGAAGAAAGAATTGTAAAAATACATCAACTCAAGCTATCCTTTTAGCCTGGTACCAAAAAGCCTGTAGTTCCACATATGTAAAAGAAAGGTTTTATTTACAGGAAGACATGACTTCAAAGCCAGCATATTTTAAAAATAATCTTAAAAATTCTTAAAATCCAGGAGAGACACATTTCATTTTTTGTTATAAATCTGAAGGGGGAAAACATGCACAGTGTGCCTCAGTTTAGCACACTAAACAGGTAACATTGTGTTATTAAAGACAATGCCCATAGCAATCACTAATGCAAGGGGAAAATCCCCACCCAGCTCCCAGATAATGATCCATATGCCTCATGCCATGAGGTAACAGATCCAGCATGAGCCATACCCACATTTTCTACCTCCTTTAGATCTCCTTCATAAGCACCAAGCAATTATGTTTTCCTCTTGCAAATTCTCCTTTAAATACACTTTTAAAAAGCTTCCTCTCTCATTCTTGGCAATCAACTTTCTCTGTACTTCTTTCCATTTAAATTATCACACTTGTGCACCATATATGTCTGAGGAACTCTGCTGGCCCTCAGCTTCTCACTCCTACCCACTGAGGAGAAGTGAAAAAATGTGACAAGTGCAGGAGCTGACAGCAAATCCTCCCAGCCCTCTGAGACAAGATGAGCCCTGATAGCTCCAGCACACATTGATTCCCAGCAAAGGTCTGCTCAGCCCCCCTCCCCTTGTCAGCTTGAATCCAGATCTCCCAGGATGCTCATAGCTGTGAAGCCAAAGAAAATTAACTCAGCATTAACTGCCAAAAGCACACACACACACTCCTTTGGTCCAGGTCCACGCTGTAAGGTTGTTTCACTTTATTTTGTGGCCTGAAATAATGACACAGGTGCTCCCTGAATGGGGTGTGGACACAGACCCACAGTGAGACACCGGGGTACCCACCTCTCCCCAGAACCAGCTGACTGAATGTGAACTGTACTTGCAAGTCAAAAAGGAGGGATGTCAGCCTTGAGAACTCAGGGTTCAATTCCCATCTCACCACCTGCTGTTTTCTGAGTTTCAGACACTGATCTGGGACTGGGACCAATTCCTGTCTCACCTGTGACTTGTGAATAATTTGCATCTCCACGCTACAGAATTTCAAAGTTTCTTTCCTCCTCCCTTGTGTCAAAACACAAGGATTAATATACCAAAAATTCTAAGCATTATGTCAACAGAAATGAATAAAAAGACAATTTAGGAAGTATTTACCATCCAGTAAAATCGTTGATTCTGGAGACTTTTGACTTCAGTCTCCTTAGTTACCAAGAGCAAGCACAACTTGCATGGGAAGAGGCACAAAGTCAATTTTTTCATAGAGGGGTCACACTATGAACTAAACAAGTCTGTGGACTTTTAAAGGTCTGCTTTTTAATGAAGTCTTCCCTCAGAGATGCTGGAAATTACCCTAATGAGACTGTACTAATCTTGTTAGGTCATCTGCATTTTAAGATATAATAATACCACTTGTTTTTCATTATTAAAATGTTTTGATTTGAAAGTCAGGACAGACAGTGCCTATTCCAAAGCTGACTCATCTTTTCTCATTAAAGGTAAGTGAATGGAGAGAGAATAATTTGCTTTTCTAGCAGCAACAACAGAGTTCTGAAATCTAGGTCACCTTAAAGAACTGTCTTAAAATACAAGCTTTAGACACTGAATTGTGGTTTTCCTTGCTGTGAAGCATGGGGAATAACATGGATATTCAGTTACCAATAAATCAGCATGCAACTCGTTCATAATTGATACTCTAAATATATTTTCGGATTTGATCGGGCTGTGAAATTATTCCACCCTTATTAGTGTCATCTTTTATGTGGCTTTTCTGCTTGCACATAATTAGTGTAATGTTCTGATTCTTGGACATCAAATTAGACAAGCAGGGTCTAATTCCTGGGTCTGTAACAACATCTACAAGTAAGACCAGTTAGGTGAAAACAATGCCATTCCTCACTCACATTCAACAAAACGTGGGCTTAGTCCAAGGAAGGAGAATTCAGGGATAATTCAGGATTTAAAGCCCCTTGGCAAACGGACATTTCTTTGAAATATCATCGAAAAACAGGATTAAAATTTTGTAAGAGCTTGACTAACTGGATCATTTGTTTGAAATAAATAGGGTGCAACTGAATAAAGACAAGAGCCAAGTGTTGTATCCAAGGCGTGGATAATCAGCTGCACAGAGGGAAGTGGGTACACCCAGCTGCCTTTGGTCCAGGGCTACAGGAAAGCCCAAACTCCAGCCAAACCAGTAACATGAAGCTACTGGGGAAAGAGAACACCATTTGGGAACTGGTGTGCTGTGTTTTACAGCAAACAAGCTTATTCCACTTTGGTCTCCCCCAGGAAGGTCCCAGCTTCAGAATTCAGTACAACTTTGATGCACTGGAGAGAAGTCTGAGAAGTACCAGGGTGAGGAAATGGCCAGGAGACGTGGGGTAAGGAAAATTCAGCCAACTGGTATCATTTATTGGAGGGAACAGAAAACAGAGTGGAGACGCTACATGGTCTTCAAATATGTTAAATATGATTCCTTGGTGGCAAAGTATACTGAGTGCTACTTTTATAAACTTTCGTGGAATTCACATTACACGCAGACATTTCTTCTGCTTCCCATTTGCAAGGCATTTTTATGTCTTGTGTTGACAGAAGGAATACATTTTAATTATATTATATACCAAAAATCTCATCTCCTTCTAAGTATTTCTTGTAAACCCAAGCCAATCCTGGCCATAGAAACAGGGTTTAGAGTATGTTTTTTAGGTTTGTCAGACAGCACCTGAATTCACACCCCAATAATAATAATAATAAAACCAAACCAAACAACAAAACCACAGCCAAACGTGAAACTTCAAGAGGGTTTTTTTTGCCTTTCTAATAAACTATTCAACCTTGACTTGGCTTCACTGAGGTAACTTACTTCCATAACACTACAGGCACTGCTTTTAAGTACAGGCATGCACTTAAATATTACTGTTTCAGCAGGGATGATGCTACAGCTCAGCATTCTCACTTTTTTTTTGAGTCAGGGATCACTACCCAACCTCAAAAACTCTCACGGATTATCATAATAAATCTTGTAATTGAAAAGAATGTAAAAGTGTCCAGGTTCTGCAGACAAAGTTGTAAATCAGTCATGAGAGTTTTGCGGTTCAGTGGCTGATTACAGAATTCAGCTTGGAAACCACAGCTATAATTCTAAATTACTTTGCAATACGTGGATAGCCATGCATTAAGAAATTAATGTGGATCAAGCACAGAGCACTGAAACATCGCATCAAACATATAATACAGAACTGCAATTAAAAAAAGCAAGAAAACAAGAGCAGTAAACCACTGTCAGCTATTTGGCTGCCTCTGCTCTCCAGTCTGTGCTCCCTGGGTAGTCATTCCCTTTGCTAATGAAGATTTCCAGGAGGATAAGGCAGTGGAAAGGTGCCACCCAACACTGGTCCACAGTCCAGGCACCCTTTTGGCTCAGTGAAAAGGCACTGCACAAACAGAACACACAGTGAAGAGAAACCAGAAACCAAAGGGGGTTTTTTAAGTCACTAAATAAAAACCTGGACAGTTACCTAAGAATGCAGAGGAGTTTTATCTACAGATTATTGTAATAGTAGATTACAGTCCAGGAAGAACGAAATAGCTGCTTTTAGGATTTCCTATTGACATGACAGTTAGAAAAAAAAAAACCAATATTAAATTCAGGAGACTCCTGTTAAATACTTTTGGTTTGTGGTTTTTTGTTTGTTTGTTTGTTTTTTTCTTTAATGTCAACTCAGATAAGACTCAACAGCAAAAAATTCACTGAATAACTTAATATTATTGCTTTTGACAAAAATGAAATTACCTTCCCATTAAGTATTTTTGTTTTGAGGGAAAATCTTCAACCTTCAGGGACTTGCAAAAACTGTGAAATTTTTCTTTGGATAAAGCAGTTGATAAATACTCTTTTGGGAAAACTCACCTCTTTTGTTGTTGTTGATCAAAGTTTCAAAGGAATAATACATTTTAATTTCACCAAAATTAATATTTTCTAATGGAAGCACTGTCTCAGCAAACGTTTAATTGACAAACACAAGCTTTTCATCTTTAAAGCATGCAGCACTGATTTTAATTCTTTTGCTAGCAAAAACTATTAAAAAGGGAGCTGTACAGCTGCGTTCAGGATATATACTGTATAATTTAATAGGTCTCTTCTATTTCTGATTTCAGTAATTCACTGAAATATTTATGGCCTTGCCAGAACAATGAATACACAGAGTTATGTCTTTAGTTATCATTATGCTGCTCCTTCCCAAACAGCTCTTCCTGTAAGGAAGAAAAGGTACAGTTCTATTTTATTAGCTAAAAGAATGTCAAAGGTATTCCCTCCCAATTCAGATTCATCCCCACAAATTGGATCTCGCAGGAAATAATTTTCTCCGTCTAATACTAAAAATACAAGAAGACACAGCAACATGAGTTTCAGCAAACATGAGCAATCAGCCAGAACTCCTGGGGTCAGCACAAGCCTCGTATTTTGATATTCAGCCTCTGCAAATGCATCTTTAATATCACTAACCCAGTCACTGAAGTCAAGTCAACAGGACATGCCTGTCCATGCTACAGTTACATCTGGATTTTGATGTAGAGGCAAAAAGCAAAAAGGGGAGGGGGACCAGCCCATAGTTACATGTCAACTTAATAGAAACTCTGTTGATTAACTCCAGCCAATTATCTGTACAAGGTTACAGCCCTCTTCTCTCCGTAACATGCAAGGGTCAAAAACAAAACAGCATGAATGCAAATGACATTAATTCTGTTGTAATACACACCAGGCCTGCAACAAATAAGCAAAAGAAATGAGAATACTTAATATTGGCTCTTCTTAAAAGAGCAAAATTATTATTTGTGAAGCTTTGCTACTCTGCCTTATAACTTAGCTCCAGCCATGCTGCCAAAAGAATGGGAAGGGACAACTAACACCTTCCTGCCTATGGAATGGTTTTGGCAACTGAACATAACACAGTTGAAAAACACTCAAAACTGAAGAAATTGGTAAGATTCCATATTTCAGCTTTTAACGCCTGAGATGTAAGACTTTGTGGCCAGAAATCAAAAGCAACTTAACTCCCAAGAGACTGAGCACCAGCAGTTTCCACTGCCTTCTTTTTACCTAGTCAGCATCCAAGAAAAATGAATACAAAAACTGGACAACTGCCTGTAGGATCCTTGACATCAAATGCATGGTGACTACTGTGCCTGGCAAGATGAATATGAGTAAGGTAAGTAGGATTTTTGCAATCTCTATTAATTTGGAGACCATTTGAAGTGAAATTCAGCATGAATGCCATGTGTCAGATCCCAGGCTGACAACAGATTCAAGGAACAGGGTGGGCTAAACCAATCCAGGATGCACTGCTTGAGTTCCTGCCGAGTGGAGAAGCAGGCTCCAGAGCAGCTCACGGATACAGATGGCTGGGATTCTATCAACAGGAGCAAGATCGTATTTTTGGATGCAAGTTTCAGAGGCAGAGTGAGGAAATTAGCAGCCAAAATACTTGAAAGCTGTGCTATACCAGTGCCCATTTCAAAATGCTGATTGCCTGCTATTTTATGGGGAGATAAGTATGTTCCATGGTTAATCAGATTTTGGCCATTACCAGCACCGAGTGTATTTCTTTTCTAATTTTGCAATAGACAAGAGGAAAATGCTTTCCTCTATTCTTTTTAGCCTGATTTGCACCATATGGTCTATTAAGTGCAGGCAGCAACTACTTTTAAATGCTGCAGTTCTTTCACTGAGGCATTATCACCCTTTGTATGATGAAAGTAATTTTATGTCTTCAGGAGATCCTTGCATTCTGCAAAGCAGAATGGCCTCTCAAGGCTTAGTTTCTAAAAATACCTTCCAGTCTTTAAAGAAGATGAAGAATGAATCTTTCAAGGGATGAGCTTGATTATTCTGTTTATTACTTTGTTATTTGCATTTCGGGATCTTGAGGATCCTGAAGTAGTAAGCACTGGAGAATGAGCTGTTGTTTTCTTTCAGAGCCCTCACTTGAAGAATGGCCAAACTGCCTTCACAGAGCTGTCATTCAGCCTGCGAAGCTGCAAACTGATCTGCAGCACTATCACAAGGCAATACGTACTCGAAGATTTTCAGGAATACACTGAACTTCTTCAAGCTTCTTCCCTCAGGCAAAATGTCATGTCATCAGAAGAAGGGGACAGTACGTGTGGCTAATTCATAAATATGTCATTTTGACCTGGTTGTCAAGGATGATCTTTAACAAAGGAACCAGTTTTCCTTTGGAAGAACATTCCACAACCTTGCCTTGGCACCCAGACTTAGTTCCACATTCACTGTAAATGAATCAAAGAGGTATTTTGGTTGGGGCTCCTTTACTTCATACTGTACAAAAGGAAGCAAATAATGAAAGAAAGTTCTATTTAGAAGGTAAAATACAACAGTCGCCCAGCTAGACATTCTCATCCAGCTCAAAAATATTAACTCCAATTCTCTAAGAATTCAATGACAAATTATTATGCTGTGGACATTTTTGTGGGAAAAGGAAAACCTTCAGTGTGCAGTGTAATGTCTATTGTACTTTTGTCTCTGATATCTGGTATTTATGAAATGCTACATGCACAAGAGCCCTCCTTTCATGACAGCCCATCTGCAGGAAAACTTGAGATCACATGGGAGACATGGAGTGAGAAGCTGGCACAGAGGATGGCAGACAGAATGCTATTCAGTAGTTACTTTGCCTTAACCACCTTTTTTTTTTTTGAGGGAAAGAGAGAAAGCAAGCGAGGTTTAAAGCTTTAATCTCATACACAGGCTCATCAGAGCCCAAATCTATCTGTAATACTCTCCAAATCAGAATGAACTCAGAAAGATGACGTTCAATCTTTAAATCCTTCTCTACAGCCCTATTTTTAATTCTCAGGTTCATAAAATGGATCCCTGCTGTGGCTCCAGAGCTTTCTAACATGTATTTTACCTACCATGTTTGACACAACCACATGTTAGAATTCAGCTGCATTTAGAATGAAGAGATTTCCTGTGTAGTGTGATAAAACCAACTCAGTGTGACAAAAAAACCTTTGTCGCTGGTGAGAAATCAATTCTCTCCTCTCCTGGTCACTCTTACTCTTTTCACTTCCACCATTAACTCTAATTCTAACATTTCAGGCACATCTGAACAAATTTTATCTTCTTATTTTGCCTTTTTTGCCATAGAGTGATGTTGAATTAAACATTTTCCATATCTTGAAACATTTTCTCAACAAACATACTTATTCAGTCTCTTTCTAAATTCTGAAACTATGTAAGATATTCAAATCTTTGATACAATAATTACTGACAACCACAATTAACCACCTTTCCCAGACCTCCTGTAATGTACCAGGCCATTTGTGTTTCAGTTTTGTAAATCAATCCATTTAAGCTGGATCAGAACTGACATGTCTGCTCAACTATAGGCAAATATAATCAAAAGACACAATCATTTTGATGACCTGAACCAGGAATCCTACAATAAGCCACAGTTGTTTCTTAGTTTTCCAACTGATGCTGTTTATTACAGTAACTCTCCTGAACTATCCTCATCTTTACCAAAGGGAACAGCTTCCTGTCAATGACCTGAGGATATACATGGATATCTCCAAATGGAACTGCTGGCTACATCCACTCCCTACAGCAACAACATCTTAATGAAGACACTTTGGTATGTGTTAATGCAAATCCAGCAGAGTAACATGTTGTAAATATTCCAGTATGAAAAAAAGAGCATTAAAGTAACGAAATTCTGCTAGTTTTACATGATTATGGTAATCTTCATGTTCCTCATTTTAGCATTAATTTTCTGCTTTAAGTTTTTCAGGAAGAAATGTACTCTGGAATAACTTTATATTCTAATTCTGGCTTGATTAAGATGCATATTGAACTGACACTGAACCTGCACTGTCCTCCGGTGCTATGAATGATTTATTCTGCCAGTTCCCATCCAAATTAGAATAAAATTATCCATCTTCTTAGCTAATGAACTGATACCAGATTTCAAAGCACACAAAGATGCACACACTCACTCACAATCTACTTCCAAAATGGCACGGACTGACTTGGCAAGGTCTCTGGCTTCTGCTGCAAGAGCTGTGGTGGCAGCAGGTCCCATCCTTCCCAGCCGGGCAAGAAGTGCTTTAGTGGACAGTGTTGCTCTCCTGTCACTAAGAGAACAAAGAACAGTAAGGGTTTCTTTGTAAGATCATAAAGGAAACTGCTACTTTTAATAAAGTAAACCTGTGTTTCTAGATTGGTTTTGGTCGCAGTGTATGAACAAAACCCACTCATAATGAGGCTGCCTCAGCAGCAGGTTTGTCTGTACAATAAAGGCTTTGTCACCTTGGCTTTGTGTTTGGTACTTAATCCATTTACTAAAATAAACTCCATGAACTTTATAGAACAGACAACATCACTGTTGTGCAGTGGCAGTGGGAACTGCTTTTCATTGATTAGCTGCAATATCATAGTTGGGCTGAGCCTGTGGGGTTTTTTTGAAATAATGTTCCAGCTCACTTCACTTAAATACATTTGATTTCCTTGAGAGTTGCTGAAAAAGATAGCAGGACTGAGTCCAAACAACTTTATTGTTACAAAAATATTAATGCAACACTATCTAGGCTACATAGGTACAATCACACCAATATTCTGAAGGACCAAAGTCTGCTGAAATATTTTTGAATATTAACAAGATCAATTTCTTTTACAAGAAAAGTAATAAAATGTAAATGGATATACATGTTATCAGTTTATTTTTATGCTACTGAGTTCATCATGATGCAAAATCACTTAAGCAAATCTAAAACCAAAAAAAAATTAAAAAATTATAACCCACTGTTAAGGTTTGCTGCATTTTAACTAATCCTTAGTACATTATAATTACTTTATGGAAACATCCAGACAACCATAGCTATGTAATTACTCACTGTTTTAATTTAATTCAGAGGTTTTTAATGAAGCTGTATCCTGAAAGCCTAATTTATAATTCATACTATTCCCTCTCTTCCAATAAAATGACATTCAGAACTATATAGCAAAAATAAAGGAAAAAATAGCTACAAGACAGTTTTTAGAGACGTGAGAACAATAGTAGGGGTTTCAATATTAACATTGCCATTTAATTACCTTAAAACTGTTGACGAAGTAGAGTTATCTGAAAGCATTTCATGCACAACCTGTTGGCCATAGTTAAGAAGTTAACAGTTTATAGATGGACACAGTCAAAAAGTTAATACCTTAAAATTTAATGTAATTTAACTTGAGTGTAGGGAATTCAATTTGCAATTAAAGGGTCTAGTTTCTCACAGCCAGAAGTGTGAAAGTAAAAGCCAAAATGTTATAACTCCTTTAAATGAAGTAAATGCAACAACATCACTTTTTTTGTTGTTTCATAAAATTCCAAAGTATTAACAAATATCAGTTTTTCTGCCTTTTTCTTCTGAGGAATTCACAGAAATTGACACAGTTTGTGAAAAAACTTATATGATCATTTCTATTTGTTTAGTACATCAAACCATTAAGATCAAGTAAATTCCTGGATGGATCTGTTCACTTACACACTATCTGTATTTCCAGCAATGAAAAGATCTCTGCAAACTCTAGTCAGTTTGCTCTGATTATTCCTTTGAAACATCCATACAAGACTGTTCCAAATAAAACACTGCCAGAAATGAAAGGCAGTTACCTCCACAAATTGTAGCAATTTTTCAGTAGCCACCTCAAAGGTCTTCCTGGCCGATTCTGATTTCCGCAGCTGGCAGTCAAGCACTGTAACTCTCTTTCTCAAGTCTTGAAGGTTATCCTGGGGAAGGCATTGTAAGGCTTTTATTCTGATAATTTTCCACCCATAGCTCACAGAGACACATGGTGTGAACTGAAAGGGATGCTTGAAATGTTTAACACGCTCTTTCCTACATTCCTGGAAAACACATCACTGCTCCTGTGGCAGGAATGCCTGACCTGCTGACTAAACAGCTCCAAACTGCCACAGATTTTGGCAAATTACATAAAGGTAAATGAAAATTGGAAGATAGCAATAGTGACAGGGCTGAAAATTAAGGGAGTTTTAACTGGTTTTTGAATGGATCAAAAATCCAACCCGATGGTGACAGCATCTGCCAGCAGGGTGGCACAAACAGCCAGTATGTGAACAAACTCAGCCCTCCCATTTACAGCCACATATCCTTTGGACAACCCAGCAATTATGGCACATCTTGGGGGAAAGCACCCCCTGGCATTTCTCTGCATGCACTTGTGTAACCTATTGATCAGGGTTATGTATCCCTCCCTACTGCAGTTATGGAGAACGTGAGCCCTGCCACACAAGTCCTCGAGGTTTCAGGCTGAGCCCCTGTTTGTGTGAGAGGACCACGAGGAAAGTCTTCACGTGTACATGGGCATGTTTGTTTAGCTAAGCTGTCTGCTGAACAATCTATCAAGACAATGTATCTGCAGCTCAGAAACTATTCCGTGCTTTAATGCTTGAGATGTGCCATTTTGCCCTATGACCCACATGTGCTTGTAGCTCCTGTTTTTCCAGCCCCAAGATACCTGCATAAAGCAAGACTCGTACACTTCACATCACCCCCTTCCCTACACATCATTCCAGTTATTGAATAATACAAGGCAAACAGTGACCTACTTTAGAAAAGCAGATGAAAAGAAAATGAAAACAAGATACAGGACAACAGCAAGGAAACCATGGTAACTATGGCAGGCGACTGCTTTGCTTACTTTATTTTGGCCAGAATGATCGGCGAGCTGAGCCTTCAGCTCTCCAATTTCAGCTTCCAGCAGGCGAATCACTTCTTCATAGTCCATCTCCATTCCCCGGGCCTGCCTTTGTGCAGCCTCTGCGAGGTGAATCCGGCTTCGCAGGGCTCTCGTCTCCTCCACAGCTGCCTTGGCTTCCTGTGGGTGAGACAATGCCATTGAAAAGTTATAACCCTGCCTAACAAAGAAGAAGAGATTTAACTCAAAAGAACTGCAGTTGGCATCAGGGCTACCTGGTAGGGTTTATGGTTGGATGGTTCGATTGCTAATTTTTAAGTGTATGATGTGCAAATGAAACCCAGGTATTTACAGAGATATAATTTTCCTAATAAATTAAATAATAAAATCTATAATTACTGTAAATCTAATTGAATGAAAGGTTTTATAGAAATGCACCAGATGCTTTTAATCTGCCCCCTCACTTCCACACTAAAAAAGTACCTTTCTGAGATGTTACTTCCTTTTATTATTATTGCCTGAATTCACACTCCAGGCAGAGCTCACACATCATGTAGATGGACTCTTAATGCAAGTATTCTCAAAATCATTGGGGTGGGTTTTTTTTAAAATTTATTTTTCTGCCTAGTTCCTGCTCCTGTATCTTTATCCTGTATTATCAGAGTGTTAGACAAAAATTATATATAAATATGTATGGAAACCAGAAAATCAGAACCTGTTAGCTCTTAATTCAGCCAACAGAATCCCTAAATGTGGCAAAACCTCATTTCAAGAAAGATATTACTCCCTTCATTTTACTGCTGAATATTAATTTAAGTTAACTTTGATTTGTAAATTTAGGAAGTCAGATTAAAGGTCTAGCCAACAGATGAGGTTATACTCTAGGAATAAAACAAATTGCTCATAAAAAATGTAGACACACAGGCTCACTGGCACCAAACCCAGTAAACCTTCTCTCCTCTTAGCTTTTAATTAATCTGTGGGAAAAATAACTTTCTATCAATTTTCTGAAGAATTAAAGTTACAAGCTTTAAATACACAAATTCACAGAGCTACACATTCATTGTACAAATTCCTCAATTAAGGACACTTAGGTGAATATTCTATTCCTAGTCCACCTATTGTATCTTATTATTATAACTATATCCTGGTTGGGAATGGAACTAGAGGGAAAACAGGTGGGGTAGAGAAACACACTATGAATCCATACTAAGTAGGAAATAACCTTCCAGAAAGTAGGATTGAAATCACTGTTTCTGAAAACCTAACTGACCAAATCTCCTATTTTTGTGGAAAAAATGGCATGTAATATTTAACGGGTGTCTCAAGAGGTCAGTTAAACTTACAAATGCAGATTTCATTCTTTCCTAACGTAGAAGGTTTTGTTCTGTGTAATCCATATCCTTCAAGTCATGTTTTCCTATACTTGGTCATAATGTTTCTTCTGTGAAATGATCTACCAGACCTCAGTTTCAGATGACTTTTGACCTGTACGCTGTGAGTCTGAATGAACAATACACTTCAGGCCACAGGTCAATTAATCTCAATGACACATATTCAGGACATAATCTTCCTTATATTTGCAAAGGGTTTGGAATATAATACCAATGTTCTTCCCAGTCCCTTAGAAAATAAAGCAGTAGAAGGACTCACGTGTGTAGAGCAGCAAGATCAGTAGTAAATACAGGTGACGTTTGTGTTGTATAATATAGACATTTCTGTTATGGAGCACAAGCAATGAGAGTTCCATTTAAATGACCTTTAATTTGACAGCAGGTAGAATAATTACTTTTTTCCTTTCAGAAGCCTAAAGCATGAGATGAGCCTATTCTACAGGAGGATCACCTCCACCTGGAAACACAGACTATTCCACAGCTTCTTGCTCCATGCCTGTCTGTTCCTTGGTTTCACAGCTGTCTGTCTGCAGCACTAAGAGCAGCGTGAGGGTCATTAATGAAAGCACACCAGAACAATTCACCCCTCCTGCACGCTGCTCAGAGCAGTTCTTTTTCCTAGAAACAATTCAGAGAACACAGGGACTTCTAAGAAGTTATGAATCTACAGAAGTAGGGGTCAAAATTACTGCCTCTGTAGAGGTCTTTTTTTGGCCACTCTAAGAAACAATAGACTCAAACACCAAGAAGAGCTGGGTCCTGCTGATACAGAGCACGACTTGTGAGCCTTCAGGTATCCTTCAGAAACAGGCTGGAGGTGGGAAAAGAACTCTTGGAGACATAAGAAAAATGCTCTGATATTAAGTTTGACTAATATAAATGAACACAGAGGCCTTGACAAAGGGTGGCATCTTAAAAACCCACACACAGGAATTATTTAAATAAACTGACATCAGCAAAGTGAAGGGAAAATTGCTATAATGAAAAAGGAGGTCTTCGTTTTGAAATAAGACCTCCTTGAGATAAAGGTCTGATCTCATATAATCCAGAACTGCCTTTACTCCTCCATTGTTTTTTTCAGAAACCCAGTTGTTGAATATTAATTTCTCTGTAATAGCAGACTGAGTATGACCAGATTTCAACAGTGAAAGACCTAAAGGAATAATTAACAAACAATGGCTTCTTACATGACAATGGAACAATTACACACACTACAACTGAATTAGTAAAATTTTGTGACAAACCAGAGCTGTTTGCTGGAGCAGGGAGGCACAAAGGGAAGCAATACCACCAGGTTTCCCTGTTCTCCACTTACTGGAGGTGGCACTGTGGGTTCTCTTACCTGTGCAGGTAAGAGGTCCCCACCAGGGAAGAACAGATTCAGCAACATTTGCTCTTGTCCCACTCAAGTGCTTTATGAAAAAGTGTCCAAGACCAGGCTGGATGGAGCTCTGAGCAAACTGGTCTCATGGAAGGTGTCCCTGCCCATTGCAGGGGGTGGAACAAGATGCTCCTTAAGGTCCCTCCCAACCCACACCATTCTGAGACACAACAGAAACAGGACCTGCAGCTGCTAATATTCCATTTATAGAAATGCCTCTGGGACTGTTTTTCCTCATCTGGGAAGAAGTCACTACAACCAATAAGAAACTAAAAGCTGGAGGACAGAAACTGAATTCTTACAAAATTTCAAGGTACAGGTTTCTTCCCATACCAGGTTCCACTTCTGCCTTGGATCAATTTGAGTGGCTGGAGAAGGTTTTATCCAAGTAATGCTCCAGCCACCACAAACACTGGAACTGAAATATTCTTTTAAACTATGTGAAAATTGCAGTTACGATTTGATTATGTTTAGTCACTAATTTTACAAACATTGAATGCTGAAAAGCTAATGAAATAAAAATAAACCAAATTCCTCTTTCAGACAGGGTGAAATAAACTACATACGGTTTCCAAAACAGCAATAATTCAAAGCCCCTCTTTTCCCCTTAGAAAAATATAAATAGAATAGCAAATCTCAGCCCTATGAACTACAAGCCCAGCAGTTTGGGATACCACGAACAGTATCTTATCTTATCTTTGCAGCCTTTCATGTTTACTGTTTAGCTGAGGTGCTTCATCTATCATGGACAAAGCTGTAGCTCAGAAGAGCTCCTCCAGGTTGGTATGACCCAGGGCACAGCCAAAGAGCTCCAGGAGCACAGAAGACATCATTACAGATGCCCCACTCACGCTGCTGACAAGACCTCAGGTGCCAAAAGTGCCTTTCTGCGCTTTGTGCAAACTCCAGCTTACATGTGATTTCAAGGAAGCCCCCAAAATAGTGCCACATCACAATTTCAAAGTAACAATAGATCAATAATGCGTTCTGATTGTCACAGATCAGAATTAGAAAATAATTACTACCTCATTTCAAATTTAGCAATATTTCTAATCTGAAGAGCTCTTCCCTCCTGTCAGCTAGTGATTCAAGCATTGTTTAATGAATTGCTACTAACAAAGCATGTTCATTAACCAGAATATTTGTACCCCTGTCTTAATTAAGCTGTAATCTCTGCAATTCACAATTAGTACACAACAGAAATACCACAACAGATAGTCCAGTATATGACTGGTAGCCTATAAAACCTTGTTTTTGATGGGAAGTAGTGATTTAAAAAAACTGTTTAAATTACACTGAATTCAGGCGGTCTTAAGCACATACTTAAATTGGCTTTTTGTTTACTTTCATTGTTTGTTACTGTTAATCAGGCCATTAGGGCTCAATAATGTACTCATTAACTCATTTCACTAACCAGCTCAAGCTGGAAGGCACCATAAGTTACATGGGAACTTGTCCTGTAAGCAGCCTATTTTTTAAACATTTTGTATCACGGTGAATCCCATTGTTAATATTGGTCCTGAATGACAGAAATATAAACAATAATATTTATAAACCGCTTGAAAATGCACCAAGTATAAACAGAACTAGCATATCCATTAAAAGCCCACTGGTATCTCCTAAAATACACCACGCAGTGCTGCAGCTACGTATCATTTACTATTTCTCTTCCATTTCACTGTATGAAACCTTTTTAAACGCTCAGGAGAAGATCAGTATTTAACCTCGGGAGGCTTGCACGGCAAAGCTGAACTTCACCAACCCAGGACAGCACCTGACAGAAAAATAAAAGTGCGAGGACCTCGAGTGGTGGCAAAGGGGCATTGCTGGTGCTAAAACCCCTCTAAAGCAGCCCCGTCCAAGTCTGCCTTCCCAGCAAAGCCTGGTTTGTACTGGGCTTTGTACTTTGTAATAGCTTTAGTCTAGACTAATAGAGGGAACATCTGCTCTGCTCTGGAGCAACAGACTGAACACCCATTAGCGAATGGAAATGTGAATTGCATTGTTGGAACACACTTCCAGTTACATTTTAGCCAGAAGATAATCCACTTTATTTCCCTGCTGTCCCCCGGTGTACAGAGTGCAACAACGTGACATTAATGGAAAAAGCTTTCAAGCAATCCCCTTATATTCAAGGGGCAAAAGGTGATAATGAAGGTGCTCAACAAATCTGTATAAGCAAAAATATAAAACTAATCTTGATATTGTAGTACCTGGAAAGATTTTTCAAGTGTATCTTGCATTTTTACATTTGACATCTGATGGAAGAGTGGAACAGCTAGTCCATACAGGTTTCTCATGGCTACTTGTAACAGGAGAGCAGAGAAGAAAGGCAGGCAGCTCATTAGAAGGAACGAGCTGACAGGATGCTCAGGAGAATCAGGGAACAGCAAAGATACTTGGTTTTGAATGCAGGCAATAAATTACAGGAGACTTACATGTAATTGGAAATGTCCTTTACGAGACACAAGCAGGCTGAATTTCCTAAGAAACTCTGATTTCTTCTCTCATAATTACAGATATATTTGGAGACAGAAACAAGATATTCCTCACAAAATCCTTATCACCAATTTTTTTCGTGGTAAATATCAGGTAGCATTGCCAAGTGTGTCTGTTTTTTCATGCTTAAGGCTGGCTGCCATACAAAACAGTTAACGTTAGGACTGTAAATTAGGCACAATAATTGTTGCCTAAGAACAGCAAAATCGTATCACCATCACTTATCACCATCATTATCCATCTTCACTGATCCAGGTTGTCTTAGGGTTCCTGCCTCAATTCAGCAGTAGAGAAGGATTACTGCTCTAAAAACTGAAGGATCAGTATTCTCTACTTCTAATCAAAAGCTTTGCACTAACACAAAAAACCTGTGCTGAAATCAGTGTGGTATAGTCTATATACCAGGATAGTCTATATGAGCATCAAGAGAGAAACAAGTGCTCCCTTCTCCCTTGCACAAAACAAAAGCAGGTAAAGAAATTAAAAAATAATAATTCTAATTTTAAGCAACTTCAACATACTTGCTTGACTGCTTGTAGCTGCTCTGTTAACTGCTTTTGTAAATTCACAGATTCAGACAATTCTTCCTGTTAAAAAAAAAAAAAAGAAAGAATAATAATTTAGCCTGAAACAGAAAAGAGCTTTTAGTCCTAAAGCTCAATTAGCTCCTTCAAAACTACAGGTAGCAATACTTTTACCCATGTAATTTCTGCCTTCTGTACAACTACTTCATTTCTGTACAATTGTCCTTCTGTCCAAAATGTACTTCAATTCTGTACAATTTCTAGGCCACAGCATATGTCTGTTAACAATGGTGGGTAATCAGAAACACATATTCCAAAAGTTCGGGTGGAAATAATAAATAATCACCACCTTTTATAAAACCTGTGACAACCCCAGATTTCCATCTCTAAAAGTTAGCTTTTCAGTGAGTTCACTGATACTGCTTAAGTTCCTTGAGCATTTGAGGATTATTTACTGAACATTTCTGGGCTATGTGTAAAAGACTATAAGAAATGAGGCAATTACAGATTAATCATTGTCAGTTTTCAACATCAGCAATTTACGGACTTGTGATAAGTGTTCCCTGCTTCAACATTCAATGTAAATTGGGTTCTTTCATTTCAGTACAAAGTTTTCAGAAGGAGAATTCTTGTGCACAGAACAAAGAACAGATCTTTGGCCATATCAACCCAATGTTTTCGTAATTTATAGCATGAATAATTTTTTTGGACCAGGAGGCAATTTGTATAATTGTCTTTATCCTGAGACCAGTTTCCCTGCCCAAGAACAAGAGTTACATATGGGGAATAAGGGATTTTTTTATCTTTTGATTTATTAAAAAAGAAATTCAGGACCACAGGGCTGTGGTTGCAACCCAGGGTATTAAGAAACAATAAATATATTTGTAGCTTTAGGTTTTGGGAATTTTATAATGTCTGTGAAAATATGTATTACTTTTGAACACAGATTAATTTATCCCCCAGCTCTGATTTCTTTCAAAAGTATCAGCACACGCTCAGCCTCTGCAGTTACTAAGCTCACACATCTCTAAATAAAATTGCCTTACAAATCAGTCACTTCTCCAAATTCACTTTTGTGAAATGTCTGCTTAGTTTCATTTCTCTGTGGATCAGATTAAAAAATGTATTAGTATTCAGTATAACAAAATTCACTCTCTCCAATGATATATTATAAGCAATCTTCAAATGTATTAGGACTGTTGGCTCTGCCTTTTATTTATTAATGAAAAATTGCACATAAAATTCAAAAGAAGAACAGTAAATTACTACAGACACTCCAAAAAAAGACGAGTGTCTTGAAAAACTTAAAGCAAATAAAAATTGTTACCTTTAATTTACTCATTTCTTTTAAAGCTTCATTTCTTTCTTTCTTAAGTCTTTCCACGTCATCCTCCAAAGAATCACAGGTTACAAACTGTGTGCATTTAAATACATAAGGTTAGAATGTATTGCTAACTGTGTCTTCCACAATCTTTAACATCTTATATGAAGAGGTCTTGCTAATAAAATTAGAGTAAAATCTTAATTTTAAAGTAATTTGAAGCTCTGAAAATGATAAAAATGTTTAAGAAAATTTTGACTAACATATCTTCCAAAGGAACAATTATTTTTCCTGTTAAAATGGATTAATAGAAGCATTTTTAAAAGTATCAAAATACATCATTAATAGCCCCTGTTTTCTTCAATATTTTAAACAAAATGTCATTTTATTTTAGTATTCATATGCTAAAAATGCTCTTTTTTAAAGTCAGCTTCAGAAGAAAATGATTTTCACTGCAGCAGTAGTTCAAATCACTGGGCCCAGTAATTGTTTATCCTTCACACAGGTTGTAGCAACATGAATTCCATTAAGAAACCTCAGTAAATCACTGTTGTCCAGATTTACAACAAACCACAACATAATTATATTAATTGCTTTCTGCAAATTAGGCTGCTTAATAAAGCTTCACAGAAACTAGGTTATCTTAAAAACCCCAGGATATGGAGCTGTTTTAAACATCTGCCCAAGATCTGGAGTAACTCTACATATAATAAACTCTCCAATAATCTCCTCCCAACACTTAATACACTGTTCAGGCACATATTTTACCTGTGAATCCTGTAAGCTGGAAACATCATTGACCCCAAATGTTTCAGGTTTGTAGCCATGGTCTGTTGCATTTGATTGCACAGGGAACAGATTCCTTGAAACTTCAATGAAATCTAAAAAAGAACCATTTTATTGCTGCAGCCCACAAGTTCAGTTCAGCGGCAGCATCACTAAATGCAACACAATTCCAGATATCCCAGGGAACAGCCACTCTTTATAAATGCAGCATCTGCCCTCTGTGAGCTTTCTAAAGGAAAACATTAAAATCAGACACATCTCTCTGAGAATAAACTGCTGGTAAAGCTGGTAAGAATAAAAATGTCCAAAACACATCTTGGGAAGAAAGACCCTCAAAATGAAGTTGTGAAGGAGAAAAGAAAACAAAAGTGGTGTGAAGTTCACCTTCAAAGTCCCTGGCTGGACATGCTCTATATTTGGCAAAATTTGCTCCACATTTCTGTGCAAAATGAAAAGAAATCTGCACACCAGGTCTACACCTGCCCTTCCCAGTGAATTGAGCTTACTAGAGGAAAAACAATATCTCTGCAGGAAAAAGGAAAAATTTCATGCTGGCTCAGAGCTTGTGGTTTCCTCTGCAGGTCCTTTAAAGCCCTGACAGAAACCTGGTAAAATTGATGTTGGCCAAGTTGAAAGTTTTAAATACAAACACTGCATCACTCACAATCAACACAGCTTGGATGTACTGAAAAAAATACATCTTGAATGTGTTTTAAAAAAATCTGCTATAATATGCCAGAAAAGTGGAAATATAAAGGTCAGTTAGTTTACTCCACATAAAATCTGATGGAAGATCCAGTCTCCTTCTTGATGAGATACTTGAAAATCCAGTGTCTTTTTGGATGGTTAAGTATAAAATACTATTTTTCACATACCAGTTTTTGATGTTGTTCTCATAAACTTTAAGAAAAGTGAAATTTCCATCAGAGAACTATCATGTCTCACAGCTTATGAAAAATGTTTTTCAATTGTCATTGTCACCAACCAAAATTGTCATAACCAACAGAAGCAACTCATTCCCATCAGGATCAGGTTTAGCTGGAAGAACTGGGTGATGGTCTCCATGCAAACCTCTTTCTATATGCAATGCTTGAAATGTTCCTGATTCTCACAAACTGAAGCTAAAAAATCCATCAGTTTAGCTGCTTCAAGAAGTCTCTTTAACCATCACTACTCTCCCAAGTAAATTTTGGAACAATCACAGTTCCCTATTGCCAAGGCTGCTCTTAATCAGAGAAATTTGTGATTTGCTTTCCCATTACTCAGTTTCAGAAATTCAAGCTTATTTTTATACAGCAGGATAAGGTTCTTGCCTCAAACTATCATTTTATTTGCAGCGGTGACAGAAAATGTATTAGTGGTTATTATCTATCATTTCTGTATTCCTATTTTTCATTCTTTTTCATAGTAATTAACCAATTATTACCTCCAAAAGACACTGTTCCTTTAGAATCTTTCTGAAGTTGCTGCCTGAGGGCTTGCTGCTGTTCATCTGTGAGCTGAATCCCAAGATAATTCAATGCCTGGAAGGAAAAAACTTATTTTGGAGTGAAAAAGGAAAGGACTAGGGATAATGACTGCAGGGACATGGGGGAGTAATTAAAGAGCTATACTTCAAAGGGCCTTTGTATCCTGCTACACTCTCACTGACAACACTTTTATTCCACAGCCACTCGGTGACTTTTCCTTCTAATTGAGAGATGTACAGATATTATTTAACCTTGAATACAGATGAGTGTAATAAGCAAAACCCTTTGTCCTTAATAACTGCCTTAAAAATCCTGAGGGGTGTTCTGATTCCCAGAAGAGTTAATCAGTAATTAGATTAACAAAAACAGTAATTTGCCCAATATATAAAATGAAATATTGCCCTGCAACATGAAAGAACTATTCAAATAGAAAATTTCCCGTGTAATTTATACCTTAAAGTTTGCCAGCTTAGAAATACTGTCCAGATGTTATACCTGCATCATGAAGGGGGGGGAAGGACAACTCAAAAGATTGCAAGAATTTACCCTCTCCAGCTTTTCTGTTTTGAGACGAACAGTCGAGTTCTTTCCTTGGGGCTCATAATCATCATTCTGGCTGGGGGCAATAACTAAGGGGAAAAAATAAATGAATAATTACATAGTTGTAAGCATTGCTTTGAAAAATTTGTTCTGAAGCTCTGCTTGTCAAGCTAAATACCCATTTGTCAAAAAGACATGTTAACACTCAGATTGACTTTTGTTTTTTAAAGGACATAGCTGTAATAAACAAAAATTACGGATATCAATCACTTACACTATTTTTTAATATAAAAAAGTGACAAGTAGCAAATTAGCTGAAAGGAACCAGGAATAACTGAGTGATCCATCAAGCATATGGCTTCTACTGGTGGTATTTTCTCTTCTCTCAGAGATACACAGATACTCAGGAAACAGAAGGGGAAACACACTTGTGAATTCCAAGAGAGACCTCCACGACACACCCTCATCATAACTGACAGCTCCCAAAAGCATACCCAGTGATCCAGAGAACACTGTGGAAAGAGAGGGAATGACCTGCTGCCAACTAAGGGCTGTGTGGAGAGAGCTCAGGCTGAATTCCCCAGATGCCTCAGTGTTTTTTTCTGGGAAGCAACTCTTTCCCAAGAGCTCCCACCCACTGGGCCATGAGCCATCAGCCCCTTCTCTAAGCTTGTATGATTTCAGCCAGTTGCATGAACAACTTGTGGTGCACCTACTGCACTTCCAACATACACAAGCCATGAGGAAGGGAGAACGAGGCAGGAGCACCAAGCAGCCCCCATGCAAGATTTCAGAATAATTGCCTTTTGGTGTGTTTGTGTTTGTGCTGAATTTTGATGGAACTTGAGAACACAGTCACAGCTTTGTCATGTTTCAGACACACCTGTGGATACAACACAACCACCTTTGGCAGCCTTTGCTCACACACACGAAGCAGAAGGAGCAGTTAACTATTTCTTGGGATTTACGATGTATGCAAAGAGCAAAATTCATTGTTTGCATTCATCATTTATAAATACAATTCAGATCTTAATTCATCATTCCATTAATGAATTAAAGAGGTATCAAAACCAAAACCAGCACTTAAAAACCAAAGGATTTTGCAGTTTGAGGTTCTCTCTGAAGGAACAGAAGGAATTGCATAGAATTCTATTTTTTTTTTTTTTTAATTTTTTTAGTTTCACAGCATATCTGTTTCCAAGCTCAAAGTAATTTACATTCTCTTTACATGCCAAAAGCATAAACCAAAACATCTTGAAAATCTCTGACACTAACACCTCTCACATGCTATATTAAATTCTGAAGACAGTGGGCTAAACCTCAGTGGAATTGGCACACTTCCTTTGAGCTCGGAATGAAAAAGCCTCTCGGACGAGTTTGTGCAAAAACTTCTCAAAACTATGTTGATTTGTTCCTAAAGCATTAAAAAAAAGTCATCTGAGAGATCCTTTAATTTTTCAAGGTTATCTTTGAGAGGTTATCCTTGAAAATGGGCAGCATGAAAGAACTGGCAGGTTTGACAAAGCATGTGCTATTAAATGAAAAGAAAATGAAATATGACAAGAAACAAAACAAACTGGAGGTGCAAGAATTTGTCCTTTCCACTCCACTACCCACATTATTCAGATCTGGTAAGAAACTGTGGCCTTCTTGGTCTCTTTTAACAATGAAGCTCCTGTGTATTGCATTATATTAACCAAGAGTCTTATATTCTGAATATATTAAAAAATAGGCTTTTGTCTTGTTCCTTTTGTTCTGTTGTGGTGTTTTTCATGGTCAATATGAAAATCTTGTGATCATTAATCTTCAGGTATCTCCAGTTTCAAAAGTCCACATTCTCTCAGCTCACCCTTCAAGGAAGGAAGCCAACTGATCAGTCAGATTTGCACTATGGGAACGGTTTAATTTTAAATCTGAATATCTAATATGGGCCATAATAATTTAAATAACATCAGCGGAGGGATATCTGGAATGAGTCAGACCCTCTTCTCAGTACATTAGACATCAAGCTGAGAAGCTCAGATTATGCTTTATTGCTACTACCTGAAGAAAAAATATAGTTCAGGTCTTCATACAGAAATACAGACCAGAGTCAGTTCTACTACTGTGTCAGGCTCCTACATTTTTACATACACGTTCTAAATACAACACATATTTGTTTCCCAAAGGAATTACAATTGTTCAGCTCAGATTTACTTCTGACCAAATTCCACACACTCTGTTTTTCATTATGTGTTGTTTTCAAAATAGATATTTAGAGATATGATCCAAGTGACTCTTGTCTTTCTTTGAATGTCATGACTCTCAAATATAAACATATATATTCTAGTTGTCATGAACTGAAAAGCTGTTAGAGGTCTGCATGTTATTTCCATCCCTCCAATCTGCTGCCCTGATTTAAACAAAGCCCCCCATGCCAGCAGCATATATCCACAGAATTCCATCCAATCAAGAAAGCACAGTTTCTATGGCAACCTAATCTTGATCTATATGGGAATCTTCATTATCTGCTTTCTACTGAGTCTATTATCATTCCTGCTGTAGAGCAAATGTTGTGATCACTCATTTTTGTTTGGTTTCGGCTGTTTGTTAAAGACAATGTAAGTTATATTTGACAGAAGCTACTAAAAATCCATGGATCCCAGTCCTTTATTTAGGACTACAAAAACAGTGCAATATTCCTTTTTTTTAAAGACTGTTGAGCCTTACTAGGTACTGTGTGCTGTAAGACAGTTATCAAAGGAAAAAAAAAGGTGGCAGGGAACTAAATCAGCACTTACCCATGGCAGACACATCAGCAGGACTGTTGTCTGGAGGAGTAATTGGAGATTGCTCCCCTGTCTTCACTCCAGTTTCCATCTAGGAAAGAAAAATGAAATACCATTTCTAAAGCAGATCACAAACCAAACTAGAAATACACATTAATGCAAAAAGAGAAGGACAGGAAGGAAGACCAGGGGCAGAACAAAGGGCTGGATAGATCAAAGCAACTGTAGGAGAAAATGGAAGGCATGGAGGGGTGAGGAGAAAAAACTCAGATTGGGCCCTCAGCAAAACCTCGGAGTTTGAAGATCTCCACAGATTAAGATAACACAGTCTCTCCAGGCAACCTGTTTCAATGTTTATATCCCTTACAGGGAAGAAAAATGGGCAAGAATTTTAAATACAAACATAAAAAGAATTGAGAATCACCTGCTTTGACTTTGTGTTTGACATGGAACATTTTATTCACTCTTGTTCAAAGGCAATACTTTGTTTAGCATTAGAAACACGATAAACTGAAAAAGTTCTTTCAAAAAGAGAAATAATAGTTTTAAAATCTTCTTTCTTCTGGCCAACTTTACTTCTTTTACAAATTTACTTCTCCAGTGTGAGCTGTATGAATTAAAACAACAATTGTTGCTGAGCTGAAAGGGGAAAATGCCCAAATTCTTCTAGGACTTTTTAGAAGCAAAAATCTCCTCATCACAGAGCAAGTGTAACTGGTGAGATTGCACTGTGCACATACATGGAGTAAATGGAGAGTATCTGACCTCTGAAATATAGAACTACAGGTATCAAATGCCAAAATTTTACTCCCTAGAGACACTGCAAGGAGAACTTGGCATCTAAGAACACAGTTAAGGCTAATTTTATTTGATTTGTTTTCTTACCCCAAGTCAACTAACAGTCCTATTCCTCTCATCACTGTGGTTTCATCTCCTGTTACACAACACGGTTTTTGCAAAACTTTTGATATTCCAAAGACTTAATATTGTGCAGGAAAACAGCCAGTCATTTTCTTACTAAAATGGAAACTCAATTAAAATGAGAGAAAACCAACCATTTACTCACTGTATTCTAAGAGGAGTAGTAAGTGTACTCACAGCGTCTGGAGTGAATGTGGACACAAACTTCCCATTAGGAGATGCAAGAGCCTGTTGCTCTCCAAATGTTACAGGAGATGGTAAGAGGTTGAAAGGATGTTGCAGATTCTCTGGATAAGTGGGAATATTCTTTTGCCTAATAAAAGCTATCTCCCAGAAGTTTTCCAACCTAAAATTAAAGGAGTTTCAACATATTATTCACTATATTATTAGTAAGGTTGTATGTTACTTCTGCAAAAAATTACGTTTCCAAACACTGGGTGATTTTATTTTTTTTCCTAAAAGGATGTTCTATTCCCTATCATTAAAAAGGCAAACACTGTGGGTTTGGATTAACTTTTGAATTTTTATTTTTGCAAGCATTCAAGAATCATAATTTTGCAGGTCTAAAAGGTGCATTTGAGTCTTTTCTATGAAATAACATTGCAACTGACTATTAAAAAAAATAATATACCTGCGTTTCCTCTAAAGTCAAATAATTTCACATTAATCTGGAAATAAACATCATGCAATAAACCATTTTGGAGGGTTAGCTGTTTGACAGTGTCAGATACCTCATCTTTGTTCTGTTGATGATACTTTTTGCCTCTTCATAGGAGACCCCAATCATTGACTCCTTGTTGATGGACACGAGCTGATCTCCAGGCTTCAGTCGTCCGTCCTGAGATAACAAACCAGAGAGCAAACCCACTCATTTTATCTGAATGGCTAACATTATAAAAGAGCTGTCTAATTACAGCACTCTAATGTATTCTTCTGGATCTGTTAAGAAACACCAGGACCAGCTGTGCATTCTGCCTGAACATTTTGCAGGGATGCACAGCTGAAATGATCATTAATCACCACCCCAGCAGTTGTTACAGAAACTTCACCAGACAGAACGGATCTCACACGTCGTGTAAAGAAGAAATTTGGACCCAGATACACTTTCTGTTGAAAAAAAAAACAAGCAAAGGACCCACAGATTTTTCCAGCAAGAGGCACCGACCCATCTGACTTTAGAAAGCTTCTTTCCTAATTAATTCAGCTGTGAGCTGGATTCAGTAGTATTTCAAACCCAAATGTTCATGGCAATACGTGGGACTCATCAGGCACTCACTGGCCATGTTAAGTTGATGAGAAAGCCAGATTAGTCTATTAGGAATTCACCATCAAAACCATGACAGAAAGAATATTGTCAGCCTCGTGTTGCTCTTGAATTAATTGCAAACTCTCTACCAACACAAGAATATATCACATTTCTGTCTCAGAGACTCCAAGAGAAGACTTTAAACATGCTAGGCTGGTTTTCTCATGAAAAGAAAGCTTTCTTTACTCACGTTTTAAAAGGGGCTCAACAATTTAGCTGGAATCTCATGTAATTCACCTACAGTTACAGAGTTTGTTATGACATTTGTCTAATGTAATAAACATCAAATCACACCTCTCTGTTCTTCAGCTCTTAAGAAATTAATCACCATGTGAAACAAACTGTGTACAGATGATACACAGGAAATAAGGATACCTTTTCAAGACTAGTATAATTATACATATTTAATACCCACACACCATAATTTTGGCTGTGTTATTTCAAATCTATGATAGTACTTTATATTTTTTTGTCACTTAGTGTTTTGGTTTTCATTAAACTTTTTTGAACAAAAAAGATCTTTTATTTTGCTTTCATCCAGACTATTAAAGAATATCCATTTCAATGGTGCCCTCACGTGGCAGAGGTTTAAAACATGTTTGCTGCTTCAGCTTCCCAAATTGGACAATCAAGACTGGGAAATTACCTCTATCATTGCTAATATTAGAACCTACTGAAAATTTATGTCTCAGCCTCTGTCTATTGATTATGTCTGACAGATTTTCAATTGTATGTTTGCAATGAGAAAATGTTTCAGAAGCCACAACAAAATAGGAGAAACAAAGGAAGAATCATCATAATTTCTCTATTAAAAGAGGCCTTAGAGAAACATTGCTTTTTTTCTTTATTTTGTTATTTCAGGATTAAACTTAGCCTACAAAAGTTCAGCAACAAATACACTGTTTGTGGACAAACCCCATTGCTTGTGAAATCAGAGGCAAAAGCTGGTTAACTACTAAAATAATCATAATAACTCTGGATGACTTCTGGAAAAAATAGTTCTGTTTACTTGAACCAGAGAGTTGCATTATTTATCTGCTTTTTAAACTGACAAGTCCTCCTGATTTACACATTACATTTGCCATAACTGAAAACAGGAATCAGAACTGACTTGTACTGGGGAATAAGATGCTGATTTACCTCAAACAGACTTACAGACCATGTAACCCTGCTGCAGTGCAACGAGAGAACTCTGTTTAAAGAGAGGGCAAGGAGAAACACAAGCATATTTTATATTTAAAATATGGCTGTATATATAACACACTGAAGCAGGTACTAAATGAAGACAAAAATACAGGTGTCTGAAGCAGGGGGAAGGGAAAAAAGGCCTTTACCTTATGGCAATCCCCACCAGGGATAATTTCTTGAACATATACCAAAGGCCCTTCATTTCTGTTAATTCCTCCCACAATATTCAAACCAAGGCTTGTTCCTTTGCAAACAGAGATAATCTGAAATGCACTATCCCTGCAAAGAGAAAGGAAGGTTGAACTACTGCACAGAATTAAAGGCTCAGTAAAGATTGATGCAATATATTATCTTAATCTTACTGATTCTGCAAATACATATCACAGCAACAAACAGAAATAGTGGACATTTAATCCCAATGTTCAAATACTACACTGCCAAGTTACTACAAAACCAGCAACTTCAGGTGTTACTTCTGGTAATTACAAAAAAAGGCAATATAACACATTAAAAGGCTAAAAAGTGCTCTCTACCATACATATCCAAGGCTTATGGGAGTACTGAGGTACACATAAACCAGAAGCATTCATCCTTTGGGAGACAGATCAAAAAGCCCACCTGATTAATCTACTTCTACCACGTAAATGATAAATAAATAGAAAAACAATTTATTAAAACTGCAAGTTTGCAATATCAATGGTATTATAAATTACAGGATGAAAAATTTAAAAATTAAGAGTTTAATACTTAGTGCTCAACCCAAATTTTCCTGGCCAGCCAAATACAGTATTTCCTACAGCTCACACAAGACAGTTACAGTCAGTTCTGGAAATTACTTTGCAAGCTTTGGGGATGGTGCTGGGACAGAATTATTTCTGCTGGTGGTGGTATTTTCCTTCGGATGCAACTGAGGACTCTGTGACCTCGAGGATGACCCAGAAGAAAGGCTCTCTATAGATTTGGCTTCAAGAAAAGAAATAATGAAAAAAAAGAAATATAAAACATGCATTGGGGAAAAAGCACAAAATTGCAGCTCCTGTAAGTTCAGTAGGACTGTTTTCATGTCAGAAAACAGACAAACCAAGCAATCAGACAACCAAAAGGAAGGTGAACTCTACACAGCTAAGAGTGCAAGTCACCCAGTGTCCCAGGAATAACACTTTAAAACATAGCAAGTGATAGTTTTTACCAAACTGTGTGCAAAACCCAAAATCTCAACTGACTTTCCTAAAGAATAATCCCCCTTGCTATATAAAGGCCTCTTAATTAGGCAGCAGTTCCACAAAGATTAGTATTTATGGGACTTTAGCTCAAATTTTTATTAGTACATTGAAATCTTACAGCACATTTCAGCTACAAATAGCAAATCCTTTTCACATCATTCATTAATTCAATTTGATGAAAGTAGATGGTTATATATTTCTTTTAAGAGTTGGGGAAACTGACACCCAAACCCCTGGAGGTATATTTTTGGACTACAAACTAAATGTGTCAGTCTAAGTAAGTAACCATGTGTGTTTTGCCTGACTTTCAGTCACTTCCTCCAACAGATCTCCCCCAAGATGAAGAGTTTTAAGTGCAAGTTTCCACTCCACCCAAGGCTGACTGTCCCACAGGATTATGTCAGGCTTGGAATGGATCTCTCACCAGCTAACAGATGTGTTGGAGAACTTCTTGCAGAGTTGGTGTCACTGTGAGAGCCATACTTATCCATCAGGTCATGGAATTCTTTCCTGTGGCAAGAAAAGATGCTCTTTGTCAGGATTTGGCATTGGTTTGAATGCACCCTGTGAAACCTGCACTGTTTGGACTGAAATTACCCTTTCTCAGAGAAGGAAGCACAAGCTCAACTAAAAGAGGAAAGCCCTGACAATTGTCCCAAAAAGGCAAGGAAAAGATCATGTAATACAGGATAAAGATGGAAAAGCAACAGAGTGTGAATGAAATGGACTCCTGGTAAAAAAAAAGCTTAATTATCACCTCTCTTTACCCTGGATTGCAAAACTTTAAAAACTTGTAATCCAAGCCAATAACAAACTGGCAAAGATGTACATCTTGTATCACATGCACTGAAGAGAAAACAAAAACACTTGATTCATCTAATATTCAATCCACCCTAATTTAACAAAAAAAACGTTTATAATCTGAGCTCTGATTATCTCAGTGACACCTGATTTAAAAAATGTCAGTAATCTAGAATGATGCAAGCCAGAAACATCAGCAAATTAGTGTTGCAGAATTAGACAGAGAGAAAATAAATTAACTGATTGCAGAGAGAATAATTCCCAGGCAATTCCAGGAGCTGCAGTCAAAAGCTGCTGGATGCATTATTTTTTTAAATGACAAAATTTATTGTACTAATGCCAGACTCAGGGAACACAGGGTTGAGTGTAAGACAAATAATCTTTTAGCACAGCACTGTAAAGTCACAAATGAATTCACAGGTGCCTGTGGTGTGGCAAATCCTGCCAGGCCACTGCTCCCACCCCCTGGGGTGGTTAAAGGACTCATGGATTTTAATTATTCAGGGAATTTAGAGGAACTAGGCCAGTATGCTTTAGATAAAAGCAGATTAAGAGTGGACCTCACATATATCTGGGCAGTCTGAAAAAAGGAGAGATCAGAGGCCACAGAGTGATTTAAATGTCTGTCAAATACACAAAATAAAGGAACAGAAAGAAGGAAGCTTAATTCGGACAAAAGGCTAAAGGAATTTAGAGAAAAATCCTTTATGGAGAGATTATTCTGTAAGTGGAACATCCCAGGAAAGGCAAATAACAGCAGATACTCTTGCAATGATTATCAAAAATAGTTACATAACAGCTCTTTTCTCTGGAGATTTAAGTCCAAAGGAGATACAGAGCTGGATCCAGCACTTCCGATGGTTCTCTGCCAATACAGGTTTATATGCTGAACTTTCAGCAGTAGGTTAAAGCAATATTTAACATAAATGCCCATATAATAGAGGTATTTTGGACTACCTGCTGCAGTGAAGAGTTTAACCTACTTATCCAAACCATTCAAAGCTCATTGGAGATTGAAAAGCAAATTTCTGAGGGGAAACAATAACTAAATCTGTGGGTTTTTTCAGAAGGCAAGACCAGTTTGAAACATAGAGTTTTGTGGTACTGCAGCTCTAATGGATTCCTAATTTTTTGTTATTTTAAGATGTGAGAAGTATTAAAAAAACTATCACAGCACATAATTTTTAATGGTATTAGCTGGGAACATAACATTACAATCCTGCTCTTTAAACTGAAATTGGCCTGAGCTTGCTACTTGAATTGATGCAAGTGATCTCTGAGTGAATTGGTATCAAATACCACACAGAAGAACGTGACATGTGGTGCAATTTTGCAATGAAAAATAATCTGAAAGAAAAATACATGCAAGCCCACTCACCCAACCCAAAACACAGCACTGGGTTTTTATTAGTTTTGAGGTTAAAAGAACTTTTCTCTTACTTTGCTTCTTCATCCCTTGCAACGAGCAGAGACATGTGATTCGATGCTGACGCTGTTCTCAGGATGTCAACAGCCCTAGAAGGGGGGAAAACAGCCAAATAAATATAACAGGTGCTGTCGAGAAGCACACAGTAATGCTAAAAGAGAAGGAAAATGGACAAAGTCCTAACAGAGTGGATCATTTTCACTTCCAGATACAGAGATTCCAGCAGCACAGGCCAAACTAAGCACTGGAGAATGGAGTGAAAGACAGGCTGTGGGGCATCTGTGCTGCTGACTGCAAGGAACAGGGACTGACCCCTCTTTCCCTTTTGTCCCCATCCCCACTTAGCCCATCCTGCTGCCTTCCAGGACCTCCCTCAGGATTAACAGCCCACACCAGACAAAAACAATGCTCAGCTGTGCTGCCTTGCTCAGGATCTCCCTCAGCAGAATACACAGCAGTTTGATTTTGAATCTTCAGCACTAAGCTGCACTGATCTCTATTGACCCAGCTACAGAAACCACCTACAGACTTTCCAAAGCCATTTCCCCTTCACTGTCCCATTACCTGTTCACTGCATCACTTACATTCACTGGCATGGAACCAACAGATAGCTGTGAAAATATTTTAAGAGCTTAATATGTTCTAATGCTATTTTCACACACATTCTGTAATCCATGTCTTTAAGAAACCAGCTCATTCTGGTATTATAAAAACTTAGAGTCCTTCACTTTTCCACAATAGTTTTGCTGAATTAGATTTATAGGATAAATTAATTGGCACTTGAACTCTAAGGACCTCAGGGGAGTTGTGCTCTTCCACTCAGACATTGCTAATGTTCAAAATAATCTGCATAAAATATTCCAGGCTGTAATAAACATTCAGTGATCAGTACAAACTTACCTTTCATTTGTTACTCCAATCAAGTTTTCTCCATTGACATCCAAAATTAGGTCACCAGTGAGCAAACGGCCTTGCAATGAAATCAACAGTAACTCACTAATCAACAGGAACAGTCAACATACTAAAACATGGTATTAAAACAAGACTTTTCCCTTCAATTTTATGTGACAATGCAATAAACAACTTTATCACTTTCTGATCCCAACTAAGATACGGTATTGTGATAAGGCTAATAACTATCAATCAGCCTTATTAAACACAGAATAGCCACTGAAAATAAATGCTATTTAGCTATTTGTGTTGTTCAGACCCAGCACAAATATTTGTGAGACTAGAATTTATATTTCACAGTTGTGGAATTAACTCTGAGTTGAAATTTCTTTTGACAGATTTCTTTTTAATATGTAGTGTATTTTTAACAAAAAAAAATCAAAATTACTTACTATCTACAGCAGCAACCCCTCCAGGGAGAATTCTCTTTATAAAAATCCCATAATCTTCTGCTGTTTGTGCCCGATAACCTCCAATAATTTTAACTCCTGCAGAACAAACGACACAAAACAAGCAAGAAATTGGTTATTCCACCTACTGTGCTGAATGTATTAACAGTCAGATCCAGAAAAGCCAGCTGAACTTTTAGTGATGACAGTGTGAAGTGGGAAAGCTCACCAGGTGTTTTCACATTTGGTCTACTCTGAATGAAGGGGATGTGCAATGTAGTTACCTAATCCATTCTGACAGTCAGAAAAAGAAATGCGGTGAACAGCTCGATTGATTCCATGAGGACCCATAATAGTCCTAAGGAACAAAAAAGAAGCCATTAAATTACAGAAACATAGAGCTGTGTTAATCTAAAAGAAATGACAGTGACCACGTTTTTAACTCAAATATAAACCAAACCCTGTGTTCTCCACTGGCAATTTCATATTGTCTGATCCATCTGCCCACACCTTCCCCAAAAACCAACCTCCTCATCACAAATATCAGATGACAAGGTACTACAAAGTACCTCCTTTTCCCCCAGAGCATTTCAGGCTGAACTGTGAAACCCATTTCATTTATAATAAAAGGATGATGATTAACTATAAACAAAATCCCACACTCTGGTCCAGCTTAGCATTTAGGCAAGAAAAACATACCATAACATCTTAGATCAGGTAATGAATATTAAAGAAACCCTACAGCCAAGACAATGTATACAGAAGTATTTTCTAAGATACCTAACATATAATTTTGTGGTTATTTCTGAGTGTAATATTTTCCATTTTTGGGGAAGACTCACCAGATTTCTTCCAGAAAAGAGCAGAAGGACCACTCAAGTTTTTCTGCTTTGACCTACATATTGTTCTATATCAGATAGTATTTTCTGGAGTGTGTTGTTAAAGTAACATGGAACAACCAGAATTCATTAGCAAGGGGCCAAAGAAGATCAAAGTGGAGGACACAGTGACCCAAATCCTCCCACAGAACCTAATCCAGAGAACAGCCTGAACTCCATGCCTCAAACTGGGCACATCTGCAAAAGCCAGAGCACAGGGGCCATGCCAAAAGGAGAAGAGAAATCCAGAAGGTCCAACTGTTCTAGAATTCTAGCATCAGGCAAGACACACACCTTGTAAAGAACATCTGTAGTTCTTTTAGTTTTGTAGAAGAAAACTGGATGAGGGTTCTTTATCAAGGGAGAAGCACTAGCTCTGAAAAGCAACAATTTCCCCAAACCTCAAATTTTCAAGTATTTGCAAAATTAGCTTTTGCTTTAGTAAGGCTGGCTGCAAGAACAGACCCAGTAATTCATATTTAGAAACAAAAAGTACACCTATGTTTCAAACACTGTGTAATTTTCACTGTAGTATTCCTTGAAGCAATTGTCTCATAGGCTAGAAAGAAATGGTGAAAGCCAGACAGTGTATTTGGGCTGTCTTTGACACATTGCAAGGACATGTGAGAGTAGAAGGGACCCTTCGTGAGGCTAAAAGTGAACCCAACTGCTTCTCCCTAATCACAGCCTGAAAGGGAGAACGAATCCTTAAGTTTGATATTCCTCGAACAACACTTTCTGGATTAACTACTTCGACATGACAACAGCAGACTGTTTTAGGTTCCTACCCAGAGCTGTCACTTCGATTACCCCATGAGTTTAAACTGTTTGGAAGCTGAGACAGCACATTAGCCATGTTCTTTGCAGGTCTGTCCTGACTTGGATCCGTCTTTGAAAACTTGAAAAAGGTACACTGATCTTTAAAATAGACCATGATTGTGTTTTTTCTCTCTTGCCTATTGATACTTCTGTTCTGGTTCTTGCTCTGCCATGTCCTTGTCAGTTTTCACACAGCAGTTTTTTTATTAAAATAAAAACACAAGAACAAAAATTACTCCAACCTCACACAAACTCACGCAGAGCTTTACTTTCACAAAGTCTTAAAAAACCAAATCTCAAACTTTAAGTCTAAAGTTCAGAGCTCACCAGAAATTGTAGAACCTATTTATATATCACCATATAAAATGATCATGAAATATGTTTATGCTCTGAAGACCAAATCCCTTCAATACATGTGGTTTAAAATGACTTTACCATATAAAAGGAAAGATGAGCACCTTCAAATGCTCTGAATTTGTTTAGCATATCACATCTAGCTGACTTTCAGAGGTAGTTTTTTTTTCCCCTAAAACCTAGAGCTGGATCTTCAAGTCAAGCTACTCGTCATAGTTCTAACAAAATAAACAGGGCTTGAACAGTTTCACTGTAAAAAGATTGGATTCAGCACCCATCCAACATTTATTTCATGTTATCATTATTTAATATTCATGAAATGTTAGAATACTTCCCCCAGAGCATTAGAAATATGCTCAACAGTATAAATAAGGAAATAGGCTTCTAAACAAGTTGGCAGGAATAGCAAAAAAAATAAAAATTCCATGTTCTTTGTAGAAGAAGACGTAAATTAAAAAGTCAGATGTTGCTGCTCTTTCTCAAGGTCAGGCAAAAGTACTTCTAAGGAAGGTTTTAGCACACAGAGAAGATGTGAGGCAACAGACAAAATAAATACACAAAACTTAACAAAACGTACACTCTAACTTTTTTACATGAAAAAATGCTAAAGTGAGGTCCTGGAATGGTAACAGACTAAGTGCATATCATTTTGTGTAGGTGCTCCAGTAAAGGCAATTAAAATGAACTTTCTCCTATTACTTTTTAGCAGAATACACAAGGAACTTCAACAGCTTTAGGCTTTATATCTTCTAGAGACTTGTCAGAACATACTGGATAGCACTGCATATTCTTCTCATATCTCCTCCTGAAAAATTTTTAGTCATTTCTGTGCAGGAACAAAATATTTATCTAGTTTTATCAACAGAAGGATAATACACTCTCCTTACAAAACAGATATCACTTGACACTTAAACATCTAAATTATAAACTCTGACAGTTTATGAAAAGAAGCTGAAAATGCCCACAGCTTTATAAATTATCTTTCCTGTACTTTGCCCAGTTACAGACTAGAACAGTGCCCTCAGAACCAAATGGCTCAGCATACCAGTATAAGAGAGAAAGACCATCAAAACGCTCTGGTTCATCTTCAGCCCCTGGTGAGAGCAAGGACATTCTTCAGCACGGCAGCGAAAACAAAGACAGCGCAACCAAAACACACTGCAGGCTTCCAGTTCAGCCAGATAAAGGTTATGAGCAGGATGATTTCTGCTGCTAACTAAAAACCCAAACACAGAGCTCTGGCCAAGCGTCTCTGCCTACTTAATCTCCTCTGAAACCCTCTGCGTCACATGGACTAATTCACCTAGCGAGGTAATGTTTACTTTTTCTCTGTTTCAAATGGCAATTTATAGCAACTTTGAAGGCTGATAAATGCCAGGGAGAAAATTTACTGCACTGTGATTAAGCAATCTAGATCTAGCAGCCAAAGGCAAATGATACGATTAAAATAAATTTTCTTCTGTTTATCTAATAATTTATTTGTATGCTCCATTGAAACAAGGTCAAAGGCAGTAATTTGTGACCTTTCCAAAGCAATCTTCCTACCAGACTGGATTATGTACAGCCTCACAAAAGGGAAAGCTAACAAAGCAGACTGAAAGTATTAATGAAACAAATGCCATTATGCTATTACTTTGCATTCTCAACTATAGTATTGACCTGTGTCATGCTTCAACCTGGTTTTCAGACTTTCAATATACAGCAGTCAAAAGTTAATACACAGACCCAGGGTTATATATTTTCTCTAGGAAGGGAAGCTGACACATCTGTTCTTCTGTGAAAGGAAACAACACTTTACGAATTCATGTCATTATACTGAGAACAATCCAGTTGAAAAAGTCAAAAGTCTACCCAAAAATCTGTTCCCAGAGGTCAGACCCTGCTGATAGGAGGCTTGGTCTTACACAGAGACACATATTTTCAGAAGTTCTGAGCAGCTGACATCAGTTTGGCTAACAATCATTTCCTTTCAGTCTCGCACCAGAAGATGCACCCCTATTACCCTCCATTCCCTCTAAAAGATCATAAGAAGACTGCAGTTTAAAATGAACCCCAAATATCCTGCATTCACGGAGGGCTTTGTTAAAGTAGAAAGGTGAATCCTGTGCAGCCAGGAGCAGCCCTGTGATCAGACAGCATCTGTCAGGTCTGGAGCTGTGCAGCAGGAGGGCTCGGCTATGCCAGGAATGCACAGCTTATCTCAGGCACCTTTTTTTTTTAAAGCTGCAGTGACTGTGGTTTCATTAGCACTTAATCGTTCTGGTGAAAGGATCCCTTTGCTTACAGATAAAGTGCTGCACAGAGACAGGTCAGTCCCTCGAGCCTGCAGAGCCACAAAAGGGGCAGAGGGGTAAAGTGACCCACCACAGATAAAGGGGCAGATCAGAGATGGAAGTGGGAACATAAAGTAGCCTTCCCAGTTCCCAGAATGCTAAAAGCTCCACTGGCATCATTTGGATTACTCACATTCATTCAGAGATGAAAATTTGGCCCTTTGTAGCCTTTTCTCAATTGGTTTACTCTGCTGGAGTTACTGGCATTACAGCGGCATGAAAGAAAAGCCATTGATATTTCAAGCCCCATATCAATCAGATTTGCTCCAGGCAAGGTTACAGAAGATAAAATACCAATAGCTTTTCTCCAGCAAAACTGTCACAGTTCTGAACACCGGTGGAATTCAATTTGTGGTATCAATATCAGGAGCATTTGTCAAAACAAATCTCTCAGACCCATATGGCTTGTTTCCAGTGTCACATTTTCTGCAATGGACACTCTCCCCCCCAGTTAACAGCCCAGCTCAGGGCTCTGCACTTCCATTGTTCAAAAGCCAGAAATTATTTTTATTAAACCAGACATGACAAACTTCTGAACAATTTAAGCAGATAAAAAGTAGTATTAAACTTATTGCTCCCATTTTATTAGTTATTATTAGTAATACATAACTTGTTCAGACAATCTCTCCTTCAAAGTAAACTGTGCATTGTTCAGCTTCCTGAACTTATCCCTGAGGCTTCTGTGCCTCTTTACCTTCAAATTCTGCTGCTGTGCTGCTTTTAATGTTTCTAAAAGCTTCCTATACAACAATGGTATCCTTGCTTCTCTTGCATTTCCTCTGCCTTTCAAGAACATACTCAGGGGAACACAAATTACTTTTTACTTCCAGAAAGATCTAGGACAATCATAGCCACTCAGAAACTTATAAAATTTAGTAAAAATAAGAAAGGCTAAATTTTCAAGAGGCATCATTTGTTATTAAGTACTATTCCTTTCCAAACAGCTAGTAAACTATTCGACTCCGGCAATATTTGTAATTATGACTTGCCTTTCCCAAGGGAAGTTTTGCAATGCTGTAGCAAACTGAGATGGATTACAGGATGATTTAGCAGATGACAAAAAGGTTTGCAGAATCTTTGGAAGTATGATTCACAAGACCTTTTTGTTATATATAAAACAAAAGGCCTTTTACAAAAATCCTATACAAGTCCATTAAGTAACTGCAGCCTCTCAGGGTCACTAACCCTAAATTCTGGTACTAAGGACCATAACCAAAGGAGTGCTGTATCATACAACATGGAGAAGCACTTATTCTGATCTATCCAAACCCACTAATTATACAAAATGCATTTTGCTGATTAAGTCATAAAGTTTAAAAGAACACACATGTCATTATGTGGCAATTGTTAAACATGAAAAAAAGCTTGGGCAACACTGTAATTGTGGAGAAGCTTGAATGGTTTGAGGCTAACCCCTGCGTAGACAAGAAACATGTTATTTAAAGTTTAGGTAAACCTCAGTTAACATATAACCAAGTGCATTCTTGAAGCATTGTGCATCGATACTGTCTCCCAGGAAATAAAAAAGTATAGAAAATTACAGTCTGCCATCATCCTGTAGCTGAAGTGCAGTTAGAGTGCCTTTCCAGTTCATCCCCTGTGTGAAAAATTGCCTTTGGAATACAGTGATCCAGGGACTACTCATATAATACACCTTTCAGATGATTCTAGCAAGCCACAGCTTCTTAAAACTGTATCTTTGTATCACATACCCTGAATTTCCATGGGACAAGCAGAGTGCTGCCTTCTTCAGGTCCCAGCAAAAAGCAAGTAGTTTTATTAATGTCTTGTGGATTTGTTTTCCAAAAAAAAAAATCAAGTTATTTATGAGGTGGCACAATTCTAAATCTATGCTAAATTGTTTGGCAGTGCTTTTGAATTCTGTTTGCTGGGTTCTATTACACAGCACAGCAAACATGAGAGTCCTGCAAGAGCTGTCTGTGCCTGGTTTTAATTCTGGTTTGGATGACAGTGTTAGCAGTTTGGGAGGGGTCTGGAGTTATGGTTTTCAATCATGACTGAATCTACTTTTGCCATTTAAAATTCAACTTTTGAGTGGATACCACTAGAGTCTATAGAATTAATATAATTATAATTTTATATCCTATGGTATTGGTAAATATATGATGGTTCCAAACCACTACATATAAAGCATTAAAGATATACAAACATAGTATTTTGAAAAATGTATGCATTATGATAGATGAACTCCACACAGTGTCTTATGTTACTGTAGGTACCCTATATGTACAGGAAAATAATTTGCTATAGACCTTACAAGTGTGTTTTCATAGCTACAGAACCATTAAGGGATTTCTATGCAGGGTTTTATCTCTACAGAACTAGTCCTAACCAAGTGCTGATTAACTTAATGAAAAGCTTAAGAGACATTTTCTCCCTTAATGTGTAAATTCACTGGTCTTGGTGTCACCTTCTCTAAGATGTAGCCTCAGACTGCTTCAATATCAAAGTTATTTTTCTTTAAGACTTCATCAAAACAAGATCTCATAAAAGTGCAAGAATTTTCATATTATAATCCAGTAATTGTATTCCTGTGTCTGGGGAGCAAAAAGTACTTACTTCTTATCTGTATTTATTAGGTGATCTGTATTGGACATCTTCTTAGGTATACTATTCAAATAAAAGTTCAAAATGAAGAATTCTGACACATGAAGAACTGGCTCCTAACCGGGGTAATAACTGCTGTAAAAAAAAAGAGAAACCACTTTTTGAAATGTACATGGTCATGTCTATTTTTAGACACTGAGAACATTCTTATTCATTATTGACTAGTTGAAATCAAGCTGGAAAAAGAGAACTGCCACGATAAAACAGCTACACTTCATTGCTGAAAACAGTTAACAACTCAGACTTCACTGTATGTAGTACCAAAACATCTCACATCCTAATTCCCTCTTAATTTATGAGGTAGGAATTAGGATAAACCTGAATCCCCTGTGATTAAAATCTTCTAAAAAAGGAAAGAACAGATTACAATTTCAAGATAAAGTAATAAAACTGCTGAAGACAAAAAAAACTATCTTTTTTTTTTTGTGTATGTGTGTTCCTCCATCAAAGGTTTCTTGTGGAAGGAATATCATTTGGAACATGATAAGGTGTTTTGTGTGTCTTTTCTCATGTTTTTTTAACTTGCTGTCTAGTATTCAGTGTGCATGACTTCTCTCATGAAGTATGTGGGACAGGTTGAAACACAGAAAACAGGGTTACAAACCACTAATGCAGCAGAAAACCCAGTAGTTCACATTGTGCTTTTATTAACACATACAACAGGTTGACAGGAAATAGAAACCTGGATGTACTGAGCTAAAATCCTTTGAAAAATTACTATAAAAGCACTAATGCAAAAATATTTGCTTGTAGCAACAGCAAATCTTCCCGACCTTGTGAGCTGCACAGCTGAACCCTCACATGGCCATGACCCAGAACAGGTATTGCTCCTAAACCAAGGGGGACTGTCTCAATAATGCACAGGTGACACACCCCAAACCTGGGCCAAGATAAAGCAGAATCCCCGGAGGCAGTGTCAGCCTCCGCAAAACCACACTGACTAATTCCTGCAGGTCCGTATTTCCGTGTGGAAAAGATCTTAAAGGCACTTTGGAGCACCACAGATTTTCCTGCTGTAAATGTTTTCTGATCTCTTGCTAAAAGAGCAACAACCAACCATCTGAATACAGTGGAAATACCACAATATCGCTTCACTCCAGCCTTTACCATTCTCTTATTCAACATTCAGTGGAAAATGAAGCAGTACCAGGAGCTGCCAGTCCCTGTGTGGTTCATGTTACTGCACCCAGCACAGGAGGAGCACTGCTCTAAAGCTGCTAGTTCAACTATTGCTACAGCAAAGTTTATTACAGTGCATGGGACCAGTCGTGGGAAAAAACTATAGTTTGTGACTTTACCTATCGCTGCCCATCCTGAAGTGACTGCTGTTTGTAAACATCACCACTCAGCCCCTCCGCAGCGTGTCAATATCTGTGCTGAACACCAACAAACGCCGACGCTGGGGAAGTGACACTCAAGGGAACCAAAGCACCACTGGGGAAAACAAACAAACACACAAATCAAACGACCCGTGTCGGTGGCCACAACACGGGGGGATCTGCGCGGCCCCAGAGGGACCGGCCGGGGCTGATCTGTGCCCAGGGCCTGTCCAGGGGACACCGGGTGGGACTGCAGGGATGACCGGGAACCCCAGGGATAACCGGGCACCCCAGGGATGACCGGGCACCCCGGGGATCCTAGCTGTCCCTTAGTATCCTGGTACCAGGGGTATCCTGGTTATCCCTCAGTACCGTGGCACTGAGGGCATCCTGGTTATCCCTCAGTACCCTGGTACCTGAGGTGCCCTGGTTATCCCTCAGTACCCTGGTATGGGGGGTATCCTGGTTATCCTTCAGTACCCTGGTTATCCCTCAGGACCCTCGTTATCCCTCAGTACCCTGGTACCTGAGGTGCCTTGGTTATCCTTCAGTGCCCTGGTACTCAGGGCATCCTGGTTATCCCTCAGTACCCTGGTTATCCTTCAGTACTTTGGTACCAGTTCCCTGAGCTACCCTGGTTATCCCTCAGTGCCTTGGTTCCATATTTGTCCCTCACCACCTGGCACCAGGTACCTGTGGTACCCGGTTATCCCTCAGTACCTGCTACTTGTGGCACCCTGGTTATCCCTCAATACCGGGTACCGAGGGTACCCTGTTTATCCCTAAACACCTTGGCACCGAGGGTACCCTGTTTATCCCTCAGCACCAGGTCCCTGTGCCACCAGCGGGGCCCCCCCCTCGGTCCCGGCCGTGCCCGCTCGCCGGACCCGCTCCTGGCCGGCCTCGCTGCCCTCCCGAGCGGCACAGCCCGCCCGGGCACCGCTCCGTGCCATTACCTCGCCGGGGACAGACACACAGACGGACACAGAGGTGGATGCACGGAGGGACGGAGGGACGGAGGCAGCGACCGCCGGCACCGCCCGCGCCTCAGCGCCGTGTGAGGGGGCAAGACGGGGGCGCGATGGCGGCTCGGCTCGGCTCGGCTCGGCTCGGCTCGGCTCGGCTCGGCTCGGCTCGGCTCGGCTCGGCTCGGCTCGGCACG